>JAOXXN010000395.1:99793591-99812949 GCA_026770055.1 Myrmophylax atrothorax | reverse complement strand
AGATGCTGAACCATGTCCAGAGAAGTGTGACAGAACTGGTGGATTCTGGAGCACAAGTCTTAGGAGGAGAGGCTGAGGGAGCTGGTGTTGGTTAGCCTGGAAAAAAGAAGGCTCAGGGGAGACCATATCACTCTCTACAGCTGACTGAAAGGAGGGTGTAGCAGGGTGGGGGTCAGTCTCTTTTCCCAGATAACAAGTGGCAGGACCAGAAAAAAGGGTCTCAAGTTGAGTTAGGGGAGGCTTAGGTTGGATATCAGGAAAATATTTCTTCAGTAAAGGAGTGGTCAGGCATTGGAATAGGCTGCCCAGGGAAATAACGTATTCTCCATCTCTGAAAATGTTCAAACAGCGTGTGGATATGGCACTTGGGGACAAGGTTTAGTGGTGAACACAGTGCTGCTGGGTTGATAGTTGGACTCAATGATCACAGAGATGTTTTCCATCCTTAAGGATTCTATGATTAGTCTGCTTTAGCCTGGGCCAAGCCCTAAATAACCAAACCATCTGTCAGTGCTGGTTTGTTCCTTCCCCACCTTTTTACAGATATCACATATTTATTAAGCAGTGCACCATTTCAAAGGACTGGCTGATGATTGCAGCATAGACAATTCATTACTTAATCCTATCCTTTATTTTGTATCCTGTTTCTGATCTAGCAGCAATTCTCTGCCTTTCTCCCCATAAATACAGTGCCTTGAAAAGAGATTTGAACTTAACCTCTTAGGCCCACCAGTATGACCACTGATATGAAGTGTTGTCTTCAGACAGGCTGGAAATCCAACTATTGGATTTGCAGACTTGCTCAGCAGTCAGCTGAAAAACATGTAGAAAAACAAGCAAAAAAAAAAACAAAAAGGCTGACAAAAGTTCAATCTATAATTAAAAAACAATGCTGCATGAAGTTTTGTGTTTCCCTAGGAAATACTGAACCCCAATTCTAAACCATTTAATGATTTAAAAGTCTGGAATATGCCATGGTAGGGCCTCATGATGGTTCCAGTTTTGTAGACTTAAGTCATTATTCTGCCATATGGGGGGATGTTAACCAGACTACTTAATCTTTGAGGCAACATAACAACCACTCTGGAACAAAGTATTTTCAATCTTACTTATGTTTTGTGTGAGTGAAAAGACTGAACTGTAGAGGGAAAGGAAGAGAGCAGTTTGTGTTTGGTTTTCTCTTACCAGCTT
This sequence comes from Myrmophylax atrothorax, assembly GCA_026770055.1. Taxonomy (NCBI): domain Eukaryota; kingdom Metazoa; phylum Chordata; class Aves; order Passeriformes; family Thamnophilidae; genus Myrmophylax; species Myrmophylax atrothorax. The sequence continues at coordinate 99,811,758 of JAOXXN010000395.1, read as the reverse complement.
CTAGTTAAGCTTTCAAGTGTTGTTAGTACCTAATGTACTCTCCAAGCTCTTCTGTGTATTATAATATCTAATCATCTGTGCTACAGTTTTCACAGAAGTGCTAAAAACCATTTTAGCACCATTTCCCTGGCAAGACTGTTCAGACAGTCTTTCAAAGAATGAAACTTTTCATGAACTACAAATCCAAGACATTTGTGAGGCCTTTCGAAAACTTGGCATTTAAATGACTGTGTGAAGTCCAAGAGTAATTTTCGAATCTGCAGTATATAAAATCAGTCCTCTAGCTCCTTGTAAATATCAGAAAAGAAAGAGGACTGTAAAATTCAATTGTCTGTATCATAATTAGTAGAAGGAAGTAGATGGATATTAAGGACTATTAAACAGTTTTACAAAGGAGTAAGGGTCTCCACATTTAGTTTTTTTCTTCCAGAATTGCATACAAAATTAAAAATTTGTCTCTTTTACTAAAATATGTATGTTTGCACATATTCTTTTTTTAAAAAAAGTAAAGATATTCATTCTACAATAAATAAGACTTTAGTTCAGGACAAATATAACTCCATGTAGAACAAATATGCATATGAGACCAGAGCAGAGGCTTAACTGTTTTTATTAGACAGGTATATGGCAGGGGAAGAATGCATGCAAACAAAGTCCAGCACAAGGCTGTCACTCCAGCTCTGGGTGGAGCAAACACATTTTTACCTTAGTGAATTTAGAAAAACATCAACAAAGCCTTTGCTTTTCAAATCCCATGAATATCTCTAAGTCTATGGCACTGTGTAAATGTCACAGAAATCTCATTCTTGACATTTGATTGATGCCAGACAAGAAGTCTGTGTCCCTTCTTTACTTAGTTTTTGTGGGAATCAGACAGATTGATCTCAATCATACTCATGCAGGCAGTGAAGTCAATGCTAAAATAACAGTAAGTCCCCAGGGGAAGAGGGAAGTTGCTGAATGCTTATGAATTAGTTGTGGGGTCTGGACTTGGCAGGTGTGAAGAGTTTGACAGTTAATGGCTTTGGGAATTCGTTCTGAGATTGTTTCTAAATCTTGTGCTGTGTTCACATGCTGTGACAATAAATCACTACATATATATTTAACACCTGTTTTGTACGCACAATATTTTTTTCCTCCCAACACTGCAAGTTTGGGGAGCACTTGTGTGGTTATGCTCTGCATGTTACTGAGGGCTCAGTGAATTCACTCTTGCACAGGAATCTGAGGCAGAACAGGAAGCTGAGCCTAGTTCCTGCATCCCAATTTGGTGGTGTAGTCACACATCTAGTGTGCTTCCCTATAGATATTTTCCATGCCTCATCCCTACATAGGAAATCAGTCTGAAAATTTGAATGTTGTAGTTATGCAAGGTAAAAGCATCAAGAAAGAAATATATTTTGCCTGCACCTTGTTTGATGGATGTATCTTCGTTACTCTCAGAGTGCCATATAGCTGTCAACAGACAGCTTGATGTGCATCAATGAAGAGACTCGCACACCTGCTTACTCGACAGCTGCCTTGGAGATTCAGTGAGTCTTAGCAGTTTTACTTTGCTGTTCTGCCACAGAGGAGAAGTGTGAGAGATGCCGCCATACAGATCTGACAGTAAGGAATGAAGCAGCCTCATTCTTTGGCAGTGAAATGCGAGCAGTTACATTAATTAACAGACATAATAATCCCTTGCTGTTAATTTTATTTTGGAAGAAAATTATGAAAGATCCTGTGTTTCCTAGAGTTCACATGACAGATTTCCAGGAAGAAAGTTATCTGTATCAGATAATAATAATTTAAATATTGATATCAATTTTTATCTGTCTTGTGTTTTGCGAGCTTCTGTCTGAGAAAGTTTCTGAAACCTAACAAGATTTCAGAAGAGCAACAGTTATTGAAATTGTGCAGTAGTATCATGACAGCTCTGGATTCAGCTCTTACTTCTATGAATAACATGGCAGGATATTAATCATTCTTTTAAACTAGAGTTGAGCACTTCAGACCGGTGGTATTAACCTCCAAAGGGTGAATGATGACAGGTGTTTTCTCAGTTCCCATTCCCCATCTCCACTGCAGCCATCTCTTCTCTAGAACACCAAATCAGAGAAGTCAGCTGTAAACATGTCATGAACGTATCCTAACACCACATTACATGATTACACGTAACATTTCAGAGCATAAGCACATCTCAATGTACCATACAAGGATCTCATGAGACCCACTAGTGGCTTTACCTTGCTAGTTTCTCTTGTTTCTATAGATTTTTTTCAGCAACCTGAAATAGTAGATCACTTATGTAAAATACATGTCTGAAATGTTTTGGATTTTTCTTAGCTCTACATCTTTGTCTGATTGCAGCATTTATAGTTTTCTACTAGGACATATTTCCATGGGGAAAAGCACCTGTTGGGTCCCAGGGGTGAACAGCAATGAATGTAACCCACCAGTGGGCAGAGCACATTTGCTTGCAACGGCAAAGACATTTCAAACTACTGTCTGTACACAAAACTAAAAACTTTGAGCTCTTATGTTATGTCTCTGTATTTGTCTAAAGCACTGACTACATGATCTTTCTCAAGGAGATGTGGGCACACTCTGTCTTTGCTCTGAACTGACTAGAAGCCATATAAAAAACTAGCATGGCACCAGGCCTAAACTAATACACCCTGCTTCTCAGCTGAGCTTTATTAGCTTGGGCTTGGTGCCCTGTTAACCACAGCTGTAGATTTCTTGTCAGCTTGGGACTACAGGCAGAACAAGCTCAAGTCTCTCTGCAGGTAGTGCTATAGGGTTTTAATGCTTATGAATAGTGCCAGAGTTAGAAATTTGAATGTTTCTACTTTCTGTTCGAGCCACAAGGTGAGTTATGTATCCTTCCATTTACAGCCCCTCCATCAGCAAGCCCAGAGTGTTTTTTAGTCTTTGCAATCTCTGTGTTACTATCAGAAAGTCATCCTTTGTGTCATTAAGTACTCTTTCCCTTTGGAATCCTGTTTTAGTTGGGGAGACAGGGATTTTTCTAGCTCATTAAAAAAAAGAAAAGGAAGCAAACAAACAACAAGACAACTGTAGGAGATTAACAAGGAGTAGCTGAAGAAAGACTTGGAAATCCATGTGCAAGAAACAGATGTTTCTTGGAAATGTCTTCAAATTATTGGTCTCTGATCTGGAAACTGGTTCTCTTCTAAGAGCAGCTTGTTGGGAATTTTCCATGTGGAAACATATTGCTGAAAAATGCCTATTTGTTAAAGCCAAACTCACCATTTAGTAAAAGATAAAGTGCCTTTGGCATAATGGTCCTTCTCTGGCTTCTGGTTCAATCCAATATGAATGAAGTTGGGTGCAAAACTTCAGCAATGGATCACACTGCTCTGCTGTGAGGAGGTTATCCCACCTTCCACAGCAGATCTTCTTTGTGCTGTTTGGCTTTGTAATTGTCTCCTGTCAGTAGGCTCATGGCATTTGAGAGTAAGGGGTTGTGCTGCCTGCTGAAGAATCAGCGTAAGTGGGTTCTTTTCTCTCCTTTTCACTTTCCACTCAAACATGTGCCGCTGCTGAAATGGGTGTTTACCTTCTACTGATAAATTGGAGTTTTACAAATTGAGTATCTTTCTCACAGCAAAATTTGAGATGAGTGCTCAGCAGTTCCTTTGTCCCGTTCAGAATTGTTCAACTGTTTTGACTAACCTTCCTAACCTTGAAGGACGTGGAGGTATTGAAAGAATAGCCAGTTATGGTATTTTTTTTCAGGCTTTAGCTAGAAGTAGATGGAAGAAGAGCAAGTGAAAATAGAAATTGGTTAACAAAAGTTTCAAGTCAAAAGCTCTAGTTTAATTTCTCTTTTTTTTCAGAGACTTTATTAATGTGTTATCAAGATGTGTAAATTTTTCATTACACATAAGCTGCTGTCAGTTTACAGACATCTCTTCAATTGCAAAAAACAGTCTACAGAATGCACTGACTTCATCACTAAGGGAATGTTGAGAGAATTTTTTCTAGCTCACAAAAAAAACAGATGAAAATTCATGTTTTCTACTTCTCTGTGAAGTCATGGAATCCCATAGCTTTGCTTGGGGAAGAATCTAATCCTGAGTCTGGAGATACAATTTGAATTGTATGGCAGTCACACATCATTGTACACCAGAAGAGTGAGACAGGGGAACTGAGAATTTTGGATGCTGTCTAATACCTCTTGTTAGTGACCTCCATCCTATTTTGGAGGAAATAATCCTATGGCATATTGGAGGGTAGTGCAATCAACCTACCTTGTCCTTAGCTGTAGAGTGAGCTATTTTCCAGAATGAGATAAGTTTTGCTTTGCGCAAATGCATGCTGCTTGCTACTGGCAGTGCCATTTTATTTGGCTTGCATATTGTAAATTTTTGTGCTGGTAGTCTGGGTTTCATGCCACTGGAATAGGATGCCATCTAGAAGACCATGTTTTTACTCATAAAGATGGTATAAAGATTTTGCAATGAATGTCTCTGAAGTTCCTAACACCTGTTTTTTATAATGATATGGAGAAAATGATGAATGTGGTTTATTGTTCATCCTTCAGGGGAAGAGAGATGTGGGCCCACATACCAGTGGGGAAAAGTGCTTATCACGAGATGAGAAAATGGTTCCTCTATCTATGAAGCAATGCAAATAAGTCTTGTTACACTCCAAAGTTATACTTTCTGGAAAATCAACATTTACAAAATAGCACTTGAACTTTTCTGCTTCTTCTGGACAGATACCTTGTATTTTGAATGTCATTCATTAAAGCTGTTGGAAAAGTGATATTGACTTTTTAAAAAAAATAAAATCTAGAGGCAGTTTTCTAAATTCTCTATTTTCCACATGTTATTTACATTACTCAGCCATGGGAAATATTTTAATGGGGGCAGATAAAGAGATGGACAAAAGGTAGTACCTCATTTTTCTTTCTGTAATTGTTGTTGTTGTAGTGGGTCACATGAGCAGGCCATTCGTCTCCCTTGAAAGAATTTAGCGAATATATGACATTTACTAAGTTCACTATACCCTCTGTTCCACTGTAGTTACCACCATAGCAATGGAAGATAATATAACAAATAATTTATTATTTTAAGTGAGTCATAGGGAGGTTTGTGCTGGAAGAAACTTTAAAGATCATCTATTTCCAACCACCAGCTGAATATAGGAAGAAAGCAAATTAGCAGCTCCGGTTGGCTTTTTTTCTTCATCATGTATTATTTTCTACTGATTCAGAAAAACATTAAGGGGAACATGACCTGGGTATTAGACAGAGGACAGAATTGGCAACATGTACTAGATGTGATCTGATAACCAAGTTCTTGACAGTCTACTCAGAGATGATTCCTCCTTCTGTTTTCCCCCGCTTTCCTGGTTTGAATGTGCTACTGGGCAAGACAGAGGACTGAGTTTAAAAAAGAAAAACGAAATTCTAAGATTGGTTTAAAACCCCATAAGCGAAACAGTCATTAAACTGTGATACCAGCAGCCTTGTCCCTACTCTCAGTGCTGAGCAGTCACAGGGCTGGGATTGTGGTCCTTAACTTTGTCTCATAAGCCTCACAATCCCATCATGTGTCAATGCTCTCATGATGCAAGTGAAGATAATTGAAAGTGACTGGATAAGTTCCTTCTTTGTGAGAAAACTTCAGCACTCAAAGTTTGATTTTCTTTGTTACCCAGTGGAACAAAGGAGACACTTAAAACTGCTCCTGGGGGAAACCCCTGAATTAGCCTAATCTGGGTCTTGAAAATCCTTAATGAATTTAAGCCAGGTCTTGAATCTGGGATTTCTTCACTAAAGAAGATCCCGATAACTCCATTGGTTTAGGTAGCAGAGGGTGGTCTTACTCTGTCTTTAAGAATGTCAATTTCTGGATTTTGTCTCTGTGAATATGCTCCTTTACACAGGAGGAATTTTTTTCTTTTTCCTTTTTTTTTTATTAAGAGATATTTGACCTCTCTCAAGTCATTACTTGAGACAGTTTAAATTATTAAAGCACAAAGTGCATTCCAAACTTTCTCAATAGTTTCTTTGTGCTGAAAATAATTGTAAAATGTCTAATAATTGACCAAACCTGTATGAAGCACTATGTTACAAGGTCAGGGTAATGGATGTACATGAACTAGGGAAATGTTTTTTCCATCTACCTTCCCCTTTGATCACAGGTGTGTTCTGTCATTCCTCTTCAGTAACCAAACAGATTAGCTCCTAAAATGAAAAATGGCTTGAAATTTGATATAAAAGAACCAGTGTCTGGGCCAAAATGAAAGGAGGAGGGAAAGAAGTAGTTATAAATTAGACTGTCTTCATATTGTGACACTGGCAGCATAATTTTCTACAAAGGAGATAATCTTTCCTCATTATTCAGCTGGCCAATGAGGTGCACAAATTTTGCCAGAAGCAGGAAAAGTCACTGTAAAGAATGTGTCAAGTTACAGTTGGCTAAAGTAAACATCAGAAAAAAGAAAAACATCCCAGGCAGTCTTGGTATTTGCAGCATGGTGGTAGCTGGGTCCCCTCTGTAGGCAAAAGTCTAGATTCATGAATATTGAATGCGGTGAATGTGTTGCCTAAATCACTTTGAGAAGAAGTATTGTCATGAAATACCTGTTAAAATGTGGTAACTGCTCATATGCATGTGATAAAACACAAATCTATAAATAAATATTACAGTATTCTTATCAATAGTGCAGGAGCAACTGGTATGGAGAATACTGACTGAACAATTAATAATGTGAGTTCTGCTCTTCTCCTGCATCTTTTGGGTTTCAAACAAAAAAGCCTCTGGAACTTACGCTAGCTGCTGGGGCTCTTCTAATTTTGAATGTCTGCAGGGGCTCATATTAAAATAATTAAGCATTGCTGGAGATCTAAAGGAAACTTCTGGAAGCCCAAGGGTTGTTTAAAGAGCTAAAACATACTGGTTGAGATTGTTGTCAAATTAATTTTGAAAACATTTCTAGATGTCATGGGTAATGCTTTTCAAAGTGTATTTTGTTAGGTAGAGTGATTTTGAGATAATGAATAAATGAAAGAAATTCCAATGTATGAAAATATGACAAAACACTTTCCTCTTTGGAGGTATTTCACGTGGTTGACATTGGGGCCTAAATTATAGTGTGCACTGTAAATCTCAAGGCAAACACTGCGATCAGTGTGATTTACTTAGCTGCAAACTGTCAGACTCTCCCACCTTTACATACAGTACAGGCTTGACATATGCAGAGAAACCAGCTAGCTGCACTTCACTGTTTGCAGAAAGCAATGGTAAATCAACTTTTCATCAAGACTAGTACATAAATCAGTGAACAGTATATTCCTTTGAGACTCTCAAAACTGCACAGGAAAGCCACTCTAAAACCAGATTAACGGGGATCCTGAATTATGGCTGAATCAAACAGCCAAAGTCTATTTTCAGCAATGTGAAATATTACATTTATGCACTTATCTAGGTGACAATCTTTTGGCTTTTCCACTGGTGCTGTTTATTCATTTTTTTGCACATATATGAGAGCTCAAAGTATGCATTGCTATGTGTATCCATGCACATGTTCTACATTTGTAGAGGGTTACTGATATTTGATTGAAATTTGCAATAGCATACCTGCTACTGTGGAGACTGCATGGGTGCTCTTTTCTTCCCCTTCATCCTTTTGCTGTGGTTTATATCTCTGTTGTCTACTGTAGTCCGTCCTTGAACACTGAACTTGGAACACTTACAAAGAAGCAAGTGACCCAGGTCTTTCAACTGGACTAAGGAAAGACCACTGCACTCAGCAAACTTCATTTCCCCTCACTGGTGTGGCTACAAGTATGTAGAAAAAAACACAGTCACTTCTGCTCATGCAAGTTTTTCAGTGTTTTGATTTGTCTTCTGCTGAAGGAAAAAGTCTTTTAAATTAAAAGTTAACAACTTTCTTATATTTAATATGCTACAGACTGCTTGCACTGAAATTTATGGCTAATCTTACCTTTGCTATCTTGGCAAAAGGTATGTATCTGAAATATTGTTATTGCTACATGACCTGCCTGGATGTCATGACTGATCATTTCATCATCCTGTGAGTCCTGCTAATCAGTTAGTGAAGAGCCTCATCGAGACTGAAAACAAGGTAAACTGTGTAAAACAAGGTAAACTGTGTGGAGGCAAATTAAAAAAACCCTACTTTGTGACCCTCCCTCATGAATGAAAATATAGAGTGCGAATGGCTGGCTGTAGTCAAAGATATGGAGGTGGTTGTAGAGTTTCAGCTGGCCTAAAAACATTCTTACAACAATATTATGAATCTGAATGTGATTTTAAAGAGGGGGGAAATCTAAGTTATTCTGCCCTTAGCTGAACAGCAGTAGTGAACTTCCTCACTGTCTAGGGTCTGAATAACAGAAAATATAACTTTATAAAACCAGGTGCTAGATATTCCTAAGTACTAGGTTAAATACTTCTGTACATGATTTCACCAGCACTTAGCTTCTCTATACAAAACTCCCAAATCTGAGCTGCAGAAGTGAGGGATGAGCATGGTCATGTGAATAGGTCCCACCCAGGAGGTGAGTGGGCATCTGTCTTTGCCCTTGATTGAAAGTTGTGTGCAGTGGGAGTGCAGTGCAGCACCCTGGTCCTCAGCTTCTACTCTGCACATAATTTATACAGCAGTGGCCTTGCTGGTAATGTTTTTCAAGACAGGAGTATCAATATGTGATGTTTATAATGTCTTGCCTAACAGGAGCTGACTGTGTACAAACAAAAGCATCTCTGTTAAAGAAAAAAAACAAACAAAAAACTGAGTCAAAAGCAAATATTTGTTCATGGTACACAAAGTTATAAATAACTAATATAAACACTGAAGACAAAGGACAGTATAATGGTTTGTCCTTGATACCAAATTTTCAGCTGTTTGGATTGTGCATAAAATGAACCAAACAACTTCAGGAATTATTAGAAGCAGTGTACCTCCAAACTTCAGATATATACCTTTTGCCAAGATTGCAAAGGTAAGATTAGCCATAAATTTCAGTGCAAGCAGTCTGCAGCATATTAAATATAAGAACATTATTAACTTTTAACTTAAAAGAATCTCTTCCTTCCACAGAAGACAAATCAAAAGACTGTAAAACTTTCAGGAGCAGAAGAAAAATGACTTGTGTTTTTTTCTATGTACTTGTAGCCAGACTTGGAGAATGTTTGTCTTTTAATTTATTCCAGAACATTTTTGCCACTATTTAGCAAAAATACTTGTTTATGTTTGGCCTGAAGTTGGTGTATGGCTCTGCTTTACTAGCTAGAAATTCTGATTTTTGACTTTGCCATCTTAATATCTACTTAAATAGACCTGGGCTGTGAGTTGAATTCCCCTGTCCAGGCTCAGTCTCCATCTCCCAGGGGCTGCTTCTTTTTTGAGGTAACCTCTGTACCTGGCATGCTTCTCTTGATCTTCAGAAACCTAAATTTATCTCCTCTCTCTGTTTGATTGGGATTTCTCAGTTCCCCAGATATTTATTTATTTTTAGGTGCCAAGGTTTTGCTTTTCCTCAGGAAGGGAATAAGGAAACTTTCTGAACCTGCTTTTTAGTAGATATAATCACAATTTTTTTCTCAGAAGAAGGGTGTGAGATGGTAAATCCAACTTGCTAAGGGACATCACTGCAAAGCATACAGTACAGTGACTTCTTTCTTCAGGGCCAGACCTTGTTCTATAGGTTGTCAGTAGAAAGAAAGAGCTGCTGCTCCTGGATGAGGCACCTGCAATCAGCAGGTTGAGTTTTTTATTGGTATTTTCAATTAAATGTTATCTGATTTAGAGCTGCCTAAATCTAGGTGAGGTGTTCATAAGCCAGATTGAGTGCAAGGTCCTTTGCTACCACATCTCAGTTTTGAGGGGATGATTTCTGTCCTGCTGATGGGATGCTGGACAGAGGGTTTAATCCCTTTTCATTGCCTTATAAAATGTCATGCATTCTGTAGACTGTACATTAAATTCTGATCTATGTGGCTGGAGTAAATACCCTGAAACATTTGACTATTCCTCTTCCTTTCCCACCATCCTTTTATTTCCTTGCCCTGTCAGAAAGTAAGCCTCATTGCAGACAGGTGGGAGGAAAAAGATGGGGAAAGCCTGGAGCTAGGCAGAGGCAAAAAAATTAGATACCCCACCTCAGGAGGGACGAGTCTTCAGAGTATAAATAGCTTGTGCTTTGAAGATGTCTTCTACAAAATTCTGCCTGGTTGTAAACTGCACAATATTAGAAGTACTCTTTCTCATATTCATATTAATCTTTACAATTGTTTACCCATGTTGTTTTTCTACCTCTGCCACATGATCTTATGACTCTTGCCACCTTGACCATCCTTTTTTTCTTTTTTTTTAATTTATTTGGGTCTTGCAAAGGGATGGGCTATCTTTGTTGTGAAGGAAAAATGTAAATGTCTTGCTACTACTTTGATTTCTTGGTTTGGAGTGCTGGACCAGGATAGGATAGTGTGCAGTGTATATGCCACATTTCTTTTGAACCATCTAAAGATGATTTAAAATAGAGATCACTGATATAAACCATACGTGGAGAAATGTGAGCAGAGAGGGTAATAATTAAGCTCTTGATTTTCTTGATGATCTACAGCTGTCTCTAGGCCATTTTTATGTGGCCTTGTTCTTACATGTGTAAAATCTTACACCATGAATGCAAAATTCTTGTTTTGTGTGCATTGGACATTGAACTGACTGCGGTGCAGTTGCCATATCATTGTCATACATGAAAGAACTGTATGCACGTGTCAGAGTCGTTGTTTGCTTAGACATGTTGTGGAAGGAATAAGCATGATCAAGCAAACTGCTGAGTTGGCAGGTATCTAACAGCATTAGGAAGCTCATTGAATAGCTTGTGACAGCCTTTGAAAATCCAGGCCAGCCTTGGATGCTGGCAGGTGGGTCCAGATTATTTGCAGTGCCCAGTGTTTAACTTCATCTAACTCAACAAGGAAGGAAGCAGTCTGAAAAATGTGGTGCTCCCTTATTCCTGTAGTTTGGATATTAATTTATGACTTGCTGTAAAATCTTTCATAGTCCTTGATATTGATTGCCAACATCTTCAAAGGACTGTCTAGTATGGTCGTAAGATTTTCTAAGGAGCTTAATGATATGCCATCCAGTTAAAATCCTAGCAGGATTTTCAGGAAGCTCAAATCAAATTCCCATCAGAGTACACTGGGATAAGAGGGATCTGGACTAGTTTTGTAAGAATTTATTCTTCAGATATTTGATTCAGAGGTATTAGTAAGCAGAGTTTGTTAGCCTTCTGTTGCTGGACTGTGGAAATGCAAGAGAGTCTTTCTTTGCCATTGCAGTAGCCAGGAGAGGCAGTGAATGGGTGAAGGAGGGCACAAAATAGGAAGCAAGCTTCCCAGCTAGTTGCTGATGCTCCAGTAGGGCCTGGTTTACTTCTCCACTGCCATCACACTGACCACTGGTACATCTAGAGGCTCTGAAAGCCATCTGCAGCCTTAGGCCAGCTCATCAGGACGGTGAAGAAATGATGCCTTTTGGAATTGTTTGCCAAGGTTATTTAAGGAAAAAAACTGGGACTGTGAATTTCTTTTTCCTCTTCAGAGCTTAGTAATTCAGTTGGGTTGATAAAAAAGGGAGTTTCCTTCGTCTGCATCGGGTGAACAGGCTGTGGTGATCTGCAGCCACCATGCTTATTTTTCTGCCCTTCATGACCAACACCCACCGGAGGAACTGCCTGTAGTAGAAGCCTTGACTACCCTCTCCAAGCATTGAGGAGCTGCACTAGGTGTGTTGTCTCAGGCACAACATGCTCATGCCATGCAAATGACTCCAGCTGTTTTGTCTCCGCTTCCAATTTCAAAGCCTCTACCCCCCCCGGGGAAGGGCAGTCACTCTCTTGCTTTGGGAGGTTAACAAACTCTACCATTCCCTGGGAGCTCTGAAGGTCAGGCTTTCATGTGGATGCCTTGATGGATCAGGCTGCCTCCCCCACATTTCTCTTCTGTCCTTCTTTTCTTGGGGACTGTAGAGGACCATAAAATGCTTTGATAATTAAGCAGGGAAAATTTCCACAACCCATAAAACATAAAAGGTAATACTAAGCCCAATTTAGCTTTCAAAAACCTTTCAAATAACCTGTACTTAATGCTGGTAAAGGTGCTTGGTCAGTGCTCTTAAATAAACAAATCTCTGAGCCTAGTTTTTAACGTTGTGTGTCCAGACCAGCTGTAGGTGTTCCTTGGTTCAAGTTTCCATCGTAAACTGCAATGTGGGAACCAGTGGAGGTAAAATAAAGAGCTGACCTGAAACTTTGCCCAAACCACAGACTGGACGTAAATTGTTCTTTTGAAATTTTTCCTTGTTTGCATAATATTTCTTGGCCAAGACTGTCAGAAATTTGGTAAAGGCTGGCACTTACATCAGACACAGAGAAATTTGCAAGTCTGGAGAAGTTTGGAGAATAGCCTGAACAGAGTTTGGAGATGACAGTGGCATTTGGTAGAAATAATGTCAGATGAGTTTGGTTAGAAATTACAAGAAAACATTCACAGAAGTCAGCGGTACCTGCTGGGCTCTTCAAAACTTTGAATGCAGGACTAGTTCATAGAAACTGATCATGGGCTCCTTCAAATTTAAACCATCATGTTTTACCTCTGCCATGGGTGGAAATGGCCATCTTGAGATACTGTTTTATGGCTGGCCTATAACTGAATTGCAAGCTACTCTTAATTTTTTTGGCCCATCATGTGTTATGGGTAGGGCAACATTTTTGGCAGGTTCAGCTTTGCATTGTCCCATGCTTGGCATGTAGTTACATACCTGCACAGCAAGGAGGCACAAACAGCATCTATGGGCCCTGGGTCAATGTACAAAGGGGCCCAGCAGAAGTCAAAGACGCCCTTGAGAGGTGGAAGCAGTCCCGGGTATTTGTCCATCTCCTTTCATAATCTGAGTGGCAGAAAAAAAAAAGCATGTCTAGAACTTTCTTTTTTGGAAGCCCCAGATATCTTTGCAGTCAGGAGGAAATTTGCTTTGCATTGGGAGTATCACTGCTGAGCAGGGATACTTGAGGGCAGAGGAGGTCTTAGGCTTTTTTATTAAGAGGGAGGTACCACATTTCTATGAACTAGTGATTGTCAGTCTTGGACTGGGGAATGTGAGGCTGTGGTAAGTAGGTGAGAGCAATGGAGGAACAGAGGTCTGAAGTAATACAGACCAGGAATATTAAGTAGATAGGGGAAATAGAGTCAGAAATTCTGGCTTTTGAGATGGTGGAAATGCCTTCATGTTGACAAACTACAAGTCTTAAGCAGTAAATGTTCAATATAAGTTGCATATCTGTGTATATTTGGTTTTCTGACCAAGTGAAATCAGAAAGTACTGGAAATTTTGCAACTGTCTAAATCAAATTGAATTTTTTTTCCTGTGATAATGAGGTATTTTTTACAGCAGGCCTTGTGATAACTTGTTCCTCTGCTGTCTAGTTAGATGTTTGCTTGGCCAAATTAAAGCGCAAATGTTAATCTCTTAAGGTTTATGTTGTTGGAAATCTGGTGTTGCTGGTTTTTTACAGTGCTTCCAATGATAACTTGCTTCATATTTCCTCTTTGCAGAGCTGGTAGCAAGCGTTCTCAGTGGAAGCCAACATTGTTTGCAAGGTAGAGTTTCATTCCTTATGCTTTAGGCTGAGTAATCTGCCTACAATAATTATCTGTGCTATAACATCCTGGCCTGATAATTCAAAGGCAAAATACAATCACCTCTGCCTTTAAAGTTAATTTTGTTATTTTAGGAAAGGTTGTAGCACTGTCAGGATCAGCTTTTGCAAGCTTACTGAGTTAACATTTTGTAAATTCCAGAAGGAGTGCACTTAATGGAAAGCCTAATTAACTCCACTTTTAGTTAGACCATAATGACTGGATAGGATTGATATGTGAGTCAGCCTTCATTTCCTGAAGCACTTCTTAAATGCCTGTTCTGAGTAGCCAACTTATGCCATTTCCCTGAAATTAACCAAAACATCTCTGACAAGGGCTAAATAGTTACTCTGAAAACGGCACCCATTTATTTCTATGTTTTAAGGACCAGGTACCATATTTCTATGAACCTGCCAATCAAATCTCTATCTGTGTTTCAGTAAACTGTCAGACATTTTTAGCAGTGAATTTCAAGTGAGATGAAGCTCTGGGAAAAAAGGCTTCACACTAGGGAAGGTCTGTGTGTTTGTGAGACTGAAAACTTTTTTTTTTTAAATGAAATACTAACAGAGATAAATATTGTACGCAGCAGCATATTGAATGACTGTAACTCACAGGTAACTTAATGCCCCAAACAGCCATCAAAGCCAGCCAGCTGAGTTGAGTGATGCTTCTTACAAATATGCTCAGGCACAGTCATTTAGCCAAGGAGACTGTTGTTTTAGAGACTGTTAAGTGAATTTTGGGGAAAAATGCATTGCAGATGTTTATTTAATGAAAAAAAAAAAGAGAGGAGCTTTTTTTCTGCAGTATTTTGAGGGACTAGAGGTTAAGACCTTTTACATCCTCTATTATAAGTTATTGCTTCATTTTGAAATGAACTTCATATGCTTCCAATGATCCTAGGTCATTTCCTCTAGACAGAAATCAGCATGGTGTCTAATATTCTAAGTGAAGATAATTAAAAGTAGGGCCAGGCATAACACAGTGAAAATTCAATCCTAGTTAATTTTAAGGAGCAAGATGGTAAAGAATTTAATTGAACATAACATATTTCAAAAGGCTTGTAAATGAGTGTTAGATAAAAAGGAAATTGTAGTAGAATTGAATACATTTTCTTTAAAGTTTTCTTAATAAAGCCCTACAGGTATAGTAGCTTAACTATACCTGTGCCCCTATGCTGTTTACTTTGAGATTTCCCACTAACCTGAGTTATATTGTCACTGTCTGATATATGTACCTTTTTCCTTGCACTGAAGACACTGCCAAGATCTCCCTGGATTTGTATGATATTAAAATAAGACTCTCTTCTCTTATGTAGTTGGAAAATGTTGAAGTATTTTAGTGCTAAGTTCAACAGAAATGTTGGTCCCAGACTCAGGACTGGTTAGGTGTCATCCCTGTAAGTACCCATCAGAGTATTTACACAAGACACAGCTTCAGCCCACAGTGAGCAATCTCTGTTTTCATCTGTCATTGGTGGAAAATGAGGTTGTCCAAGAAGTTGATTCAAAATGTCTAAAATAAGTCCATGCTATTTATCTTGCTTTCTGGAGAAGGATCTCTCTATTAGGCAGAGAAGCGTAATTTCCATTTCCCCCACCTCAGCCCACACTCCTGACCTCTGTCCTGATGCAGTGTAGACAGAAGAGGTACCAACAAATCAGCTAGATCTTAGCAAAGGCAGGTATAATAATCAATAAATGTGGTTTCTAACATTATGAATTTTCATGAAGTGTCACAAATGTGTTTATTTTGTTCATTGCTTAGAAACATATATCTCCTTCACTGATAAGTGGACAAAAAGTATGTGGCTCAGATGTCACTTTACACTTTTTCTCTGAGTGTTTTCATCTGCTGAAAGCATAAACAGAGAGGGTTATTCAACAGAATTTCAGTATCACTCAGGTTTGATTAAAATCTTTGCTTACATTCTTTTTTTAAACAGTCCTTTTTATCTATGGAAAATCTTTTGGGACTTTAAAAATTATATACAGTGGTACCGTATTACAAGGTACATTAAAATGTCACTGTTTCTCCCATTACCATGAAATCAGGCGCCTTTCCCTGCTTCACAAACAGAACAATAAAAGTGAAGATACTCTAACATAAAATTTAAATTGAAGGGGTGATTTGAAAAAAAGGACAATATTAATTAAGCTTCTTTACAATACTTACAAGAGTATTTAAGGGAAGGTCCATTAATGTCTGTGCTGTTACAAAGTTTTCATTTCATAAGCTCGTAAGTTAGACACTTACCAGAGTGACAATGTTGAGTAGTTGTTAATTGGAGCATATGGAACTGGCTGCTGCCGCGGCTCTGATCTTGGCTAGGCTCCGCTCCATGGTTTGAAAGAGATTCCATGTTTACGACATGCTCGAGACATGGTAAAGTTACAAGCTGTGCTCTGCACCAGAGAAACATTTAAAAAATCCTTCTTCTGACTGGGAATAAAACAAGTTTGATTTGTCAAGGAAACTGAAGTAAAGATGCATGTGATAATGGAGATGAATTGACACAATGGGATGGCAATTACAGGTTTGAAGCTGGGCTGCTGTTGCTCCAAGAGCACTCCAAAACTGAGATTACTGCACTGCAGAAGCATATTACTGCAACTATGCAGAAAGAAAACATATCATTGTCAGTTCAAATAAACCCTCTGGGTGGAGGAATAATTTTAGGCATTTTTCAAATGATGTTATCTCTCAGACTCTCCCATCTCTTCTAGGAAAATGGACTGAAGCGTTGAGATAAGTAGCCTGGGAGCTGCATGTCTCAGACCACAGATTTGAAAAGTTGACAGCTGCGCTGTCTATCCACTCAGGGCAGAGGGGCTGCTCAGTGGGCTGGATTTGCAGGTTCCTCTTTGCTCCCTGTTTGAACAAAACCCCTCCATAAGACAGCATGTTTTGGACAAGGAAGAGCAACAAGAACTTTGGGGTTTGGTCCGGTGACATGCGAGTGCTTTGAAAAGGCTGTAGTCCTGAGAGACTTCAGGAAAAGGCAAGAAAAGGTCAGTGAAAGCTTAGATGCAATCTATGGAGGGCCAAAAGATTGCAAAAAAGCTTTGAAGATATTTAGAGAACAAATTTAAATTTTAGAATTGGGCTTTGAAAACCTAAGGATATTCAGGAGTATTGTAGGTCATCAGGGTTTTGATTTTCTGTTTCTTTTTTTCTTTTTAGTTTGCCATATCTCAGCTTTGGTGGTGAACAGAAGGAAATAATACTGGAGATAACGGCAACATAGTAACATACTTATAACAAACCCACAAACTACTAAAACTGATAAATTTCCTTTTATGAAGTGTTCCTTGAGATTCATGTCAGCAAGTCAGATTTTTGTGTGGGTTTTTCGGTTTTATTTTGAAAGGACAGAAATCATTATAAGTGCCACAAACAGGTCAGGCAGTCTGAAACAGCTGGAAAGTCTCTCAAAAACAGTTCTGCTGAGTCTACAATTACAGGGGAAAATGGCCCAATTCATGAGCTTCATTAAAATACCAGTTGATCTTTCATTTATTTCATGTCTTATTTTATTGGTTGCACTGGTGAGACCTTGGAGTGCAGGTGCACACTTAACCTGAGTCCTTATTTTTCTTCAGCCAAAACCTCAGCCCTTATCAGTATTATCCAGATCACTCATCCTCCCACCTGATCCCCAGTAGAAGGAAACTTGACTATATATGAGTCTGGAAACTAGTTCTGTTTTGCTAAAGCTATGTGGAGGAAATGATTGGCAGTTTGTTGTCTCTTTTCACTTGCTTCTATGCAAGCCCTTCTACAGTCTTTCCATATTGACACTTCACCTTGTTTTTCAGATAGCTTCTTCATTGATGCCAATGTAGATTTTAGAACACTGGGAAACCATGATTAACATCCTTAACCAGTTGTTTTCACTTGGTTTGGTATCCCCACACTGTGGATTACTAGTGATGGTGAGGCATCTTCTGAAAGAAAACTTACATGCAAAGTGTAGTCAACAGCAGATGATCACTTGGTCTTGAGTAGGTAGAACCCCCAAGTTTGTAAGAGCTAATGGGGGTTCACACCCCAAAAAGCTGAGTATTGAGCTGAAATGGTGTTAGCATACATTTAGAATTCACTCTTTTTCTTTGATTTTAAAAAATCATCTTAATGAATTTCACTAAGTTTGTAGTGTCAAGCAACAGCTACTGTAAAATAGTGATTGCTACTTATTTTTGTTGACTGTTGCTATATTCCTCTCAATTCTCCTAAAGGCTTTATGGTTGTGTTTGATGGGAATTTGTAAAAGTACACAGCTTATTATCTATGCCACACTTTGTTTTCTCCCTACATAACACTCCTTTTTTTTCAGTTCCTGTAATCTCAGCCATTCTGATCTTTCTGTGACCAAAGATTATGAAATTGGGTTCTTATTGACAGAGATCACACAAATAACAAAACATATTGTAACCTTTCCTAATATTCTGTGAAAAACTAGGTGAGAATTTT
>JAOXXN010000395.1:99740495-99779102 GCA_026770055.1 Myrmophylax atrothorax | reverse complement strand
CCCCGCCCCTTTCATATTTAGGGTATTGAATAAACCATTCTCATTGGGAAACCAGTTCCAGTGTATTTTACCATGACAGTTTACAATTTTCCAGGGATATCTAAAACACTTAAACCCCCTCCAAAACCTAAAAAGCCCGCCCCTTTCATGCTTAGAATAAACATCATTGTAAATAATAGAATAAAACAATGATGGCAATAATTGTGGGAAAATATAAGTGATAATAGTTTATTGCCTTTCAGGATCTGACAGTTAGTTTATATTTAGTGTGTTTTATTTTTCTTTGATTTTACTCAATGCATAGGATTTATTTTACAAAATACTGGCCTAAAAACATCTTAGTGATTAGAGCAATATGAGTGTCTTGGACAAGTAGAATAAATCTTTCTCCCTTTTGGTGGACAAATAATTGAGGTATTTGAGATGTTTAGAAAAATCTACCTTTTTTTTTTTGTAAGGTTGTTGTGAGCTGAGCTAATCCATTTTCCCAAAATGGGACTTCTGTTCTGTGCTGTCCTATTGCTGTACCCATTATGAGGGTCTCTGAAGGCCAGTCTGTGGCTACCAATAGGGACTACACACTTTCTTCACTTCTCAGACTTTCTCTTTACTGTATATGAAAGCATAATTTTTATCTGTTTGAGTCTCATCTGTAACATAAGAGCTTAACATGCCTCTCCTGTTTCCGAGTCAGAACTCTTCGGCCCATATTAATTGAATGCTGTGCTGGGACTTGTATGATTGGAGGTTGTCCTTTGTTTGCCAGCTGGGGTAAAGACTGACTGTTATGCATCCTGGAGGAGCTAGTTGATAATAAGATCTGGTTGAAATTAGTAATTTTTATCTTTTTAGATACAACAGTATTTGGAAATCCACTTCAGTTTGACTTAAAATGAAAACATGTTGCTTTTGGATGTCATCTAAAAATAAATTACTTCAGAAAATTTTGTATAAGCAAGGATGAAACTTTTAAGGATGTATAAGTAAGCAATCATTTGTTTTGAAATGCAGGCATTTCAATATAGATTAAATACTGTGTTTTGAGAGTTTCCTTTGTTATTTTTTCCGTTATAAAAGAAATATTTGTCTGAGATATCATGACATATTGTACAAATAGCATAAATAACCCTTCCCAAATCAAAATTCCCTTAAAATCAGAAAAATTTCTGAGTTAAAAAAGTCATGATGTTTCTCTTTTAAGTGTTCTCACAGGAATCAATACATTTTTCAAAATGTCTAATTAAAGCAAACACTCAGAAAACATTTGAGTGAATGCAGTTGCAAGATCTTGCTTTACTCCTTAGAAACACAAGAAGAAACAGTGTTGTTAACCAACTACTTCTGCTACAGATGAACTATTGAATAAAATGTTTTGTGGGGTTTTTCTTCTTTCCATGAACCTTGTTGGCTTTCAACAGAGAAGTAAAAACATGTTGAAGCAGGCACACCTTTGGCTCTTTCACTGAAAACATAAGAACAGCAGGATGAGGTTTGCCAGTCTTTTTTTTCCCCTCTGGGCTCTCTGTTCCTCAAATCTAGCTGTGCATGTTGTTTGTGTGTGGATGTGCATGTGTCCACATGTAGATGGAGGGAATGCCAACTCCATCATGTTACCTGGAGTGTGCATTTCCCACCAGGTGGTGCTGATGGAAGAATCTCAGCCATGGTGGTAAATCCATATGTACATATACAATTGAGGAAAGTGATACAGAATATAATTTAAGATGGTCTGGGGACTATCTAGCTTTGAGATGTAAACATCCCACTTTTAGCCCAGTATATTAAAATTCAGTCCATGCATTGCTATAGGAGGACATATACATAAAGTTCTCACACAAATGATGAGTGTTGGTTATTCTCTGATGGAGAAACTGTCCTTATTTTAATTATATTTTCTCTTTTTTTGTTGTAATTCACTTTAAACACTGTTTAATAACTCATGACATTGCTTTCCAAAAGCAACAATGAAGAAAGGGAGAAGGGAACAAATAATTCTGTGTTTTATTATTAAGCACCCATCTGACTTGAGTAGATCCTTTAGTTTTACTGCATTGCCAGTCATAATATGGAGGTAATAATGATGAGCAAGTGCTAGAGTACTTGTAAGATTGTGCTAAAACTGTTTGCATAATTTGATGAAAATATCTTTAGAAATGCAAAGTGTTATCATACAGAAAAACAACCGATTAAAATTACATAAGCTTGCTTTATTTTGTCCTTAGAATAAAACAATAAAGAGAATCATAAGCCTCTACTGAAAGGATCATTTTAAGTAGCATTCTGAAAAAGCCCTTAGGTTTTCCAACTGATTAGTTTTTCAAAATAATCTGTGCTTGTTTTCCTGCTGCTGGAGCCAAAGGTGAATCTCTCATGAGTCAGGCAAATGTAGAGTGATTTTTTAACATCCCACTCTAAATATCTTCTCAATCTCATCACAAATCATAGCAGAACTGAAAAAAAAAAAAATCCCATGATTTGCTGAGAAGAAGGCTTAACTAGCTTTCACACAGTAAAATCTGCTAATTAGAGTGATTTGGGTTCCTTAAGATAGGAAGATGTACATGATATCGCTGTGATCTATTTCTAGTGTGTTGGTCCCCATGATCCAAGGCAAAGGCATTGCAAGTTCTGTCAACAGTATCTTTTTAAAAGGAAAAAAGTGGTATTTTTCCTTTGGTGCCCCTGAATAGCAAGCTGCCCATGTGACTTGAAAAGAATGAGGCAGATTTGAAAATGAAGCATATAATTACACTGGGCATGGCTAGGTCAGCACCTTTCAAAGTGGAACGCTGTGGCTGGGTGCTGGCTCATTGGATAACACAGGTGCTCTTGGAGCACTCTTCATAGATACCTGTTTGTTCGCTACTTGTAGGTTAGCAAAGGAGGAAAAGCTCCTCAGTTGATGGGTAAAATGAGCAATGGTGATTCTTAGTAGTACTAAATCTTTCATGCCTTGTATTTTATTATGATCTTTTGAGAGGGAAATATTCTTTTACAAGCAGTTTTCTTCTAAAACCGACAGATCTCCTGTGAATCTTGGAAGAAATGATGTGGGTCTTGGTGCAGGGTATAGAAGGGTATCACAGCTTCAGGGACTACAAATGAGAAACTGGTAATGGAACTGATCTGCCTAAAAGCAAGTGTTTACCTTTTGGGTATCCAAAGCAGAAACAAGTCATCCAGGCTCCTTTGGAGCCACTTCTAGAAACAAACACTTTCTAGAGCGTAGCCTATGTTTATTTTAGGTGACCCTCTAATGTTGAGATGACTCATAATCCAAATGCCTACACAAGGGCTGACAAATCCTACCCTTTCCACTGCTGACTCCAACACATATTCCAAACAGACAGACAGATGTCATGCATGCTGCTTCCCTCTTGGCAATGTGCAAGCTCTCCCTTGCAGAGATGCTCGCAGAGAGGAATTTGGCACAGTGCACCTCTTGGTTTGTTCTCTAGCCACTTGCTGTTGTTTGTCCCTCTCACTCTACCATACCCTAACACCTCAGGGATTTCCAGACCATCCAGAAAATAGGCAGAATGGACAGGAAACATATCAGTCAATGAAGAAAGTGTAATGTGAGTGGAAGGAGAGGCTGGTTGACTGAGACTGACATACTTTGCCCATCAAAGTATGTCTTAGCTGCTGATGCTGTTCAGAGCAGATCCACTTCAGTGCAAATCTGGGGCACCCTGGCAGGGATATTTGCCCCATTCATGATCTGACATAATCAAGCTTTCTGAAAGATTTGTGTTCTCTAGTGGAAAGCATAATTATGTAAGCAGCAGCTATCAGCACCTGCCTGGAGAGCCCCAAAGTACTAAAGAATCATGCTGGTCCAGATGGTGTGATACCCTGAACCTGATAACTGCAGAGGGAATATATTCAGTTTATTTGGATAAGATTGGACTGTTTTCATATTAAAAGTAGTGATACAGTGGCTAATTCCATTTGTTTTCAAACTAAGCAGTAAATTTTGAGTGAGCAGATATATGTGTGTGAGAGATGTTATTCTTCAATACCTAAGAGGAGACTTCAGGCATAAATACAGACACCCCCCCCCACATTGCTGTCTTCACTACCAGAACCAGGCTCTGATGTTGCTAATTGATGTAGAAAACTGAAGCTGAGACACAAGAGGACAACAACAACAACAAATCACAACTTCAGGCTCTTTGAGTAACACCCAGAATAGTGACTTGTGCTCTCTTACACCTAGTAGGATTTGGCTTTTAAAGAGGTATTGAACTGAACTCCTAGCATTACTGCTGAGAAACAAAGTATTTAATTGGGGAGGCTACTGGTGAAATGTGACTGAAATTATGTGAAAAAGAGAAGTTCTCAAATTTAAGGTCTGGAGAAACTTTCTTAGTCATGTAGCAAGGTGTTCATCCTAAGACAAGAAGTAAGTAAAAGTTTGCATCAAGTCCAATAATTTCAGTCTGACTTTTTCTTTACTTTCCCAGGATACTTTTACTCTTCTGTGACTTTTTTGTGTGATGTGCCCAGACTTCATCCAGACTAGGAGTCAGGACTCAGCAAGGGTTCACACTAGGATCTGAGAGTGGGAAGTACTCTTGGATCCCACAGTCTAGACATAGCTTCAGGGAAGATTTCCTTTCCCCTTGCTTTTGGGGTGGTTTGTTTGATTTCTTGTTTGCCCCCCACCCCCTTTTTGCATCTTATGAACTCTGAAATGAATTATTGCAAACTATGTGAACAATTCTTGATTTAAGTGACCAGTTTGGGAGAATGTGGTGTCTTGATCTCACAAGAATTATTGAAGGAGAATACACTTAAAACCCACTCTCACTCCACAATAATTGTAGGCAAGTGTAATTTTGCCCATAGATTCAGGTCAAACCATGAGGTCTGGAGGTGTTTCTCTCATACCTTGGTCTGGGACAGGTTTGTATGTGTTCAGGGATCCATTCTTTTTGAAACCAACACCATCTCAATCATCTTGCTGTGTCAGTATGATACTAGAAGCTCCTATGATTTGTTAATGCTCAGGTTGCTAAAACACTGGCAGCTCTTCTTCCCAGTGCATGTTTAGTGTGGGAAGATAAAGCCAAGCCATGGCAAGCAGAAAAACTGAGGAGGATTCTTCATTTACATTTTATTTCCCTACTACCATTTAAAGAATAATATAGAACATGCTGCTTTTGCATGATAAAGAAAAAAAACAATGTAAGGGCCTGGAAGCTGAAGTTTTGAAATGGCCATTCAAAAACAAAACAAGGGCAACCCCACAATACAATTGCTGCTGGATACTATAGACAACCCTTTGATCAACTTTATATGTTGTGGTTGAGGCATCATACACAGTAAAAATACCTAGCTGTGCTTTCCTGATTTGTGCTCCCAGACAGCTGGAGGCTGGATAATAGGACGGCTTCTAATAAAATAATACTTCCCTCAATGCCAGCACAGAGCCATGTGTTATAAGCAAGAAAAATTAGAGTGCCTAAATGTTTTAAAACACTTTTGGATGGAATAAAAAGTGATCCCTTTTAAGTAGCACTGACTGGCATGTTCTCCAAACAGAACAAACAGCCAAGATATTCAGGCACAAGAGGCTGAAAAAAAGAGTGATCTTTGATGTAATAAACAAGTTAAAAGCTTTTTCTGCTGTTATTTATACTAGATTAGTAATGTCTCAAGATATAGGTGGCAAAGTGTGATTAAACAATAAAAATGTACCATTGACACAAATGCATGGATAGAGCTGATGACAATGCTCCTAGATCTAGGGGAGTGTTCCTTCTTAAAGTCTATCATTCCACCTTTTACTTACATTTTTTTGCCTTGAAACATGTTTACACTGTGTATGCAAGGGCAAATTTATCTGTTATGCATGAAATAGCTGAGAAGAATCAGCCAGTGTCATTACAGAATGCTTTCCTAAACATCTCACAGCTATGTCAAAGCATATTTAGCAATCTAAATAACCAACGTGCTTTTAAAAAGCACATTGGAAAACCTCCACCTTCCCCAGGGATTTTTGTTCTATCAGAAAGGCAGTCAGGTTAAATTATAACCTCTTAGACTTTTACTAATACCAGCAAAATTGAAATGGATATAAATGCTGTGTTCTTTGAGGAGAAAAAAGATGACTTGAGCATAACTATTTTTCACTTAGACTTCAAATCCTAGAAAAAAACAAAAGCTTTCAGAACAGTAAGGTGTCTTGACAACAGAAGGTATTTCTTATAATTGAGATTGCTATATTCAAGACAACTTTTCACAATTTTCTCAGTTTGAAATATGTAAAGCATAAGTCAACACTGGAGAAATAATAACTAAAAATTTGTTTTATCACAAAATTTTGGGCTTGGATAACAGGAATTTCCTGTCTGCTACTGCAGAAAGGGGCCAGAAGTGGGGAAGGCAACTGGAGGACTGCTTTGCACAAGGGTCTGCTTTCCTAGTCACTTGACCCATGCCCAGCTGGAGGGTTGAAGGGATCACAGATCCAGACAAAACAGTAAAAGAAAGAGGGATCTTCACAACAGTAACCATTATGAAACTGTTTGTGTTTCCTCAGAGGTGCAGCTTGGGTTATAGCAGCAGCAGCATGTGGCCAGGTGGGATGTAAGGCTTTCTTCCATGTGTCCTGTCCTCGTTTCCCTTCCAGGAAACCTGGGCATGGGTAGGAGCTGCTTTGTGCTGGTTGATTTGCAGCTGGTTTAGCTACATAGTGTGCTCCCTAAAACGGACATCCTGGCTAGGTCAAAAGACCTACCAGAAGTGCCCAAAGACATTTGCTGCTTCCAGCCTGGCTTTGTAGCCAGCAGCAATGTAGGCTTGGCATAGATACTCGGGGAAGTGCCCTGATGGTGAAGGGTCAATACTAATGATCATTTCCCAAATTCATGGTTATGCCATTGCTCTGCAGGCTTCTTTACAGGATATATGTGCCTTTGTGGTTTTGGGAGGCACTTTGGGTTTTTTATGGTATGAGCTACCAGTCAGTCTTGCACTTGCACAATTGCTTGTGCTCTCTTGATGAGGATGAAAAATGCACTTTGACCTAGAGAGACCTTGAATTCTAGTGCCCACAGCCTTGATTATATCTTCAGCTGTTGGTGCAAGAGTCTGGGCTACAGTACATGAGGTGCAAATGATGAGATTTGGGAGTGGACATTAGAAATGCTGTGTTCGTTATTTATAAGTTAATAGCACTGTTTTTATAAATGATGTATAGATGACTGGTTGCTTAGCAGAAACACAGTCCAAAAGCCAGACCTATAAATAAGACAAAGTTACAAAGAGTAGTTCTATTTCTGTGGATAAAGCAATATGCTTTCCAGTGAACTCACTTGCAAGCTACCTCTATATTCAGTATTTTTCCCCGCATTTTGTGAGAGATTAAAACTCCCTGGTGGTCCCGTTTTTTCTGTATAGAACAAACACCCACATTGTGTGGTCCACACATAAGCCCAAAATTACCTGAATATAAATCAAAACCTACTTTTCTTTTTTTTTGCTTTTACATGCAACTAGCACTCGCCTGTCAGTTATTTGAGTCAATGTCTTTCAGTTTAATTTTGTATATTAGAATTTTGTATCATGCAATGTAGTCTTCATTTTCCAGAAGGCTGAGTCAAAACTCTTAGTGAAGCAAAGAAATAGTCAAGAAAAAAGCTCAATGACAACAAATTGTCTTGCTGTTTTATTCTTTCTGCTCTCATTTATGATTTCTACAGTAAGGTTTACTGTCAAATTTCTAGAAATCTGCCTTCTTTAAAGCTGTTCTCTTCGTGCCCTTATAATGCTTTTCAGAAACACTTTAGTATGAGTGAAACAACAAACATACAAATATTTTTTTCTTTCTCTCTTTCAGATCGTTTCTTAGATCAACATTTTTTTAGAACATATGTAAGGTATGAATCTGAATCACTTGAGACAACCCTAAGATGATGCTCATAGGCAAATACTATAATATGTTTTTTTAGGATAAACTTTGATAACTGCCTTTTAATATACCTAGGTAAAATCAGTAAGGTGACTAGTGGTTAGTGAAAAACTGGTGGTCACCTTCTTGAATTTTGATATACTGGTGTTTTCATTAGTAGATGGCTTTCTTCAAGTACCATTATCAATAGACTGGGCACAAATGTAATTTAATTGTAGGTTAACTTGTTGTTACAACAACCAGAAGAAACTTGTGTTGTCAGAGTCTCATCAATATTGGTACAGCACATATTTGACAGTGTGAAAGGACCAGGATTGTGAGCCTAATTCATTATTGTGACAAGAGGATCATAATTTTCATTAATTTCATTGAATTATCATTTTCTTCATTGATATTCAGGACATTTTAGTAGCTGGGTCATTTCCTCCATTCACACACCTCAATATAGAAGTGAAAAAACAATAGATTGAACTTAAAGCACTGCAAATGTAAATCTGAGGGTAAAATTTTCAAGCTGGGAACAAAAGGATATGACTGATGAGGGTCTAGTAACAAAAGTCTCTGCTGCTTTTATGTGATCCATGTTTAAACATTTTTGGTTTTTTGGTGTTTTGTTTGTTTGTTTGTTGGTTGGTTTTGGGGTTTTTTTGTGTGTGTGTGTATGTTAAGAGATTCAGGAATTATATTCCTCCATGCAGTTTCATTTATGAGCAACTTCTTATTTTGGTGTCTGATTTTCAAATTATGCTGGGCAAATTTTCTTAAACTAACAAGTTGCATAGTATTTCCTGGTAAGAGTGGTATAGTTCCCACAGGTGAGTTTGTAATGGGAATGCTCATATCAGTAAGTGAGATTACTCCTTAAAATATCCTTTTTCAAAAAATATTGCTGACTCTAAACTTGTCCACTGGAATATTTCCCAGAAAGTTAAGAATGTATGTCCAGAAACATAAATGAGACACTGTGTTTGGTAGGGTGTTTTCAGAAAAGATTTACAATAGCTACTCTCTGCTGCTTGTGTTGATCTAATGTGTCACCTGATTGTATTGCTTTTGGGAAGACAACAAAGCCAATGCTTTTCGAGAGGTAGAGGTTTCCCTTGTAGATTAACCTGGACACAGGATAGGCACAGGATTGAGTTCTGATCCTTCTCAGGTTGTTTAAACCAAAACTTACAGTAAATTACCCCAAAATCCCTTTCTCTGGGGTGTGAGTACCCTGAACTGAGGATTAATCTGGACCCTGTATTGTTGAGACTCTGAAGTGTCCCCAACCCCAACAATTCCAAAATATCAGCCCCCCATAAACATTTCAGGAGAGACACTCACATGACTGGCATAATCTGTTTTGATATTAGAAATTAAAAACTGCCCTTTTCAATGAGAAAACAAACACAAGCTCTGAACCACAGGAAGTTCTTGATGTAGTTTAGGACTACTGTTTGGGGCAAAAATCTCAAAAAATTTGAAGTTCTGTCTGTAAAAAAGAGAAAAGATGAAAAAGTAAAGCATCATTTGTGCAATTGTATGGTCTGCACTGAAGAGCTTGAAGAGAACCATTAAGTTTAGCTACTTGCTTTTACTCTTCTCCATGAAAACAGCAAAGTAAAAAGAAGCTCTGCCAGTGGTGCATTTACAAAATGTTTGCAGTACTCTTGTGTCTCCCGCGCCTTGATTCTGCAAAATCCTATTCCCAATTTTTTAAACCTTAATACCTTAAAATAAGAAGTACTAGTCAATTCAAGTATCTGATGAATAGCATGGATTCCTGTTCCCATTAAAAGTTACCCAGCTGGAATAACAACGTCCCACCGCTTGCCAAATCAACACCATCACAGCTTACAGAGATAAAATTGTAACTGAATACTCTCACATGCACAATGAAACTGTCCTGAAATGCTCCCTGCAAACAGCAAGTTGGGTAAAAGTTACTTAGGTCTTAGTAGTCAGTGTTAAATTTTATGCCTCCAAAGTTCTTTTTTTTTTTTTTTTTCACTTCCTGCTTCCTTCCCTTGGAGGTTTGTTGAATTTAATGCATTTGTCTCTTTGGGTGCATCATATAAAATTAAGCAATTCCTTAATAAGGAATTACTTTCTTTCTACCAAGCAATTGAACTTTAGGTTAGGGCAAGCAGTCATCAAATGCTAACCCATGACATTTTGATTTATGCATCCCATAGGACTGTAATCAACCTGTTGCGCATGGTAGCACCGGAATGCTGCCCCTTTTTAGAAGTAATAACTTCACCCATGGAAAGTCATTATGTCCACGGCAATTCAGAGACAGAAACAGGGAGGTCAAAGCTTATTGGAAAGACACCTACAGAAAAGTGCTCCACTTTTTCTTTCCCTTGAAAATGTTTTTGAAAGCACATAAAATTGTGTGGTGTATGCCAAATGACCTGTGAAATAACCATCCACAGCTGTGGTTGTAAGAAAAATTATGAACCACTGCTGGCACTCATACTGATCTGATAAAACCTTTTTAATGTGAAGTCATCAAGCCTTTGAAAAGATGAACCTATGGATCATGAAAGATCATGGTACAAGTTTTTGAGGAACAAAGGACCACTGCCACCAACAGCAGCAGCTATTAAAAATAAGGAATATAGAAAAGATTTCTGGGAATGTATCTGAAATTGCAGATGGTCTACTTTGGAGATTACTCTGGGATAGCAACAGAAAGTCACATGCACAACACAGAAACTGCCTTGCTTGAAGAAACTGTATAGAAACTCTGATCCAACTTCTTCTGTGGAGAGGGCCAAATTATCAGTTAAGTTGTGAGTCAGTAGCTTCTAATGTATATTTAGGACTTGTTTGTAACTATTTTTATGTCAGAAGCTCAAGATGGGAATGAAAAGTTTGCATAAATAGCAGGGCTGAATTGTGGAGGTGTTTACTTACTGAACTGTTGTACCTCTTTTTTGTTTGCTCATTGTGTAAGTGAGCTGTGAGTGGGGGACAGTATCCCTTGAGAGGAGAGATTATATTTTTGGTGTTCTTTTTTTCTTTCTCTGTGTTTTTCCATTACCTTTTTGATCTCCTCTGTGCAGCTTTGCCAATCATTAGTAACATGTACCAGGCTCCATGGTTGTTTCTTTGATGAAACCAGTGCCATCATCTGACACCAATCAGCTACATTAATGATAAAGGTGAATGTTTGACATCTTGCTGTCTGGGGTTCATGTTAGCAGCTTGAGGGCATGAGCAGAAAAATGGAGGAGTTTCAGTTGGTCTGCTGGCCTCAGCTTATTTTTAGTTTGCCTCAGGAAAGTTACCTTCATGAACATATTTTGTTGTTTTAAACTCTTCTAAAGCATGGACTGTGAGATTCTGTATTGCATTAAATGTGCCTAGCATGTCACACACAAGCACAGCACATGGTTCTACTTATTAACCTTATTAATAGGAGAGAGTGAAATAAAAACCTTGTGTACAACAGCCATGCAGATGGCCACCCTCAGACAAATTCACTGCCAGGCTGTTACCAGGTACCCCACAACTGTTTGTCCTAGCAGTGCATGACTGGGACTTGCTGGCAGGGATCAGAAAATGCCTTTTTCATTTAAAACTGGGAATTGGTAGCTAATGTTTTCCTATGTGTCTTATTTTTCTGGGAGCTGCCTTTCTTCAGATTTCTTTTTTTTAGCCAGTGCATTTACCAGCTGGCAGAATATATACTTGCTGTGTGCTTGAAAAGGGGTCATAAATGCTTTATAAACACCCCAAACTTGAATAAAGCGCATAATGCTGGCTTCCTCCGGTGGTGAGAAAGGCAGAGATGCACAAACACCAACCTTTCTTCATGTGCCTGTGACTTACAGGATCCAAATCATAAGCTTGGGTTCAGACCAGAGTTTAGAGGTCAGTAGCCTAGGAAGGATTAACTTGTCTGGTTTTGCCTTCCAGGTCATGGGATGATAACTTTTCAGAGGTTTGTTTTGGGAACAGAGGACCTTTCTTTTATTTGGATGTCAGGAAAGGGATAGTGTGAAGCAGAGAGCACTCTCCTTTCGGATCTTTGTAAGAGTGTAGTAAGGGGTAAAGAGTGTAATCCCACCCATCTCCCTGTCTCCCAAATACAGAGAGGAAACAGCAGGTCTCCTCTCTGAACTACCATGTCCAAAAAAAGCACAACTTAGGGACTTTCCCCCATGCCACCTTTGTTCTAGAGAGAGGATCTGGGAGGCCAGCCCTAGGAGCACAGTGCTCTGTGCAATGTGCTTGCTGCTTCACAGCAGTTTCTCTGGGAACAAATAAAGCAGCATAGCAGGTGTCTCTGTTTCAGTATCCATGGTAAGCTCTGAAGTATTTTGAAGCAAACATACAGAAGGCCTTAGTGATTGCTACAACATAGTCACATGGAGGTTGTAGTGCTTTCTCCATGCTTCAAGTTTGATGACAGCGAGTTTTGGATACACACCAATAATTTCCAGTCCTTGCAGGCTGTCTGCTAGAGAAAGTTTACATATCAGCTCAGCTACCTTCAGTTGTCTCTGAAGCAGAACCCTGTGTAGCTCTTATTAGTTTTTGGACTAAAGTGATTGTAAGTAAAATTTGGATAAAATTTTTTTAATCTACTTTTCCTTTGATTGAGCCTTATTCATTTAAAGGCATGTTATCTGGGTGGGAAGACATTGATGAATGCTCTCTCCTGCTACTTTGCTCCTTTCTTTTTCTCCCGCCTCTTAAATTGGTATAAGTGGTTAGTCCTGGGAAGTGCTGATATACAGAAATACTCTGTACTAAACATATGTGAATAAATAATGACCACACAAGTCTCACATTCAAAAAAGAATTTAAATTAGTTGTTTTGCATCTTAAATAGTCCAGGGCTCATGGTTTCATGTATTAACGTGAAGCTGTTAATTTCAGCAGCTGTCCTTCCCTGTGCTGGCCATGGTGGAGCTTTTGGGGAATCATCAAGTTCAGAAAGGACTGAGCCACCTTCCTTTGCAGAGAAATCTCCATTAGCAGCTTTGGGAGTACCTGCATATGTGATATGCAGTGTACCATCCCTTTGCTGTCACTGGGATCTTAGCCAGGCTGAAAAGGGCAGCATAGAGCCCTGGATGGTGATGATGGCTTAGAAAATCACAAGCCCTATGAAGAAGTCATTACAAACCTGGAGTTTGGCCCTTCCTCTGGGAGCTTTGGGCTATGCTCGGATCCCTGTGGTATCTCCTTACCCTGTACTGTGTGGATGTAAAAAGCACTGGACATTCTAGATCTGATCAGGATGGATTTTGAAACATGCTTTTTTGATATAAATATCAGTAGGGAAGTAACTGCTGCCATTCTCGTTTCCCACTGGTCACAAGCTAAACTGTTGGTGGTCTGTATTCTCACTCCCAAACCAACCCTTTATCATTTCATAAGGCCAGCAACAAAAGGTAAGTGAAGGATACTTCACACAAATCACCACACTTCTCTTCAGATGAATCTGTGCTCCACACTGGCCCATCTTACTCTGAGAGCTTGTAATTTTATAATAGTGCTTAATAAGACACAGACTAGGAGTCTGGCATGTGTCTTCTTCCCCCCTCCCTCACTGTGTTTTGAGAGCAGGGCTGCTCTCCTTCTCTAAAGACTCAGCAGGTCATGCTGTGGTAACCTTACCAAGCAGTGAGGACATTCTCCTGGGAGAAGAGTCCTGGCCCAGGTACTGCTTGTGCCTTCACCTACTGGCAGCTGAAAGCAAAGTGACAATTTATTTTATTAGTTAAGTGCTTTGAGAAGCACTCAGAGTTGTATAGAAAATCCAATTGCTCATTGTCATCAAGAAGAACGTCTGATTTTATTGAAAATTTGCTGGATTATTACCAGAAAGACTGGACAAATTATCGAATTCCTGGTTCGTGGGAAATTCTGACATTTGGTTTTGTTCTGATTTGGAACAAACCCAGTTATTTCAAAATTTCCCACAAAAAAGAAGTTTATAGGGAGAAAAATAGGAATAGGAAACAATGACGCATGGTATTTCCAAAATAAAATACACTCCCCAGGACGTGCTACTTTCCAGTCTTATTGCTGCTTCTTATGGAGCAGCACAAGGAACCAAGACTGGGGATGGGAGCTCATACTTCAGGACTGCTGACTTCAGCCACGTCTCCCAACACAACCAGGCTCCCAGTTTGGTGGCAACAAGCCTACAATCCCTACGTCCCAAGCAGCCCACCAGGCTTGCTGGTAGGAAGCCAGTTTCCAGTGGAAAACTACCTGTGGTTTGATGTTTAATTGAAACAGATATGTTTTAACATGAAAATTTCTGGCTCTGATAAATCAGAGTTTTCCAGTGCAATGACATGCCATCAGAATTCTCATGGCCAGCTCTAATTGCCACTTTGATGACCAAAATCTTTGTTGACCAGAGTACCATAACTTCCTGGCAACCACTAAATATCTTGAGCACAGAAACAAACAAAAAAATCGTACTTTGTTCTGTACTCAACAACTATGAAACTTGCAAGGCTGTTTCTGGGCAAGTGTATTATGAAAAAAGTTCCTGCCTTCAGGGCAGCAGTGCTGGGGACACACATGTCCCTGTTTCAACCTTATCACTGCTGCATTAACTTACAACCACTAGAGAAGCATTGTGTTCCTACCTCTGAGGAGAAGACAATGGCTTCATTGCCCAATGAGGCACGTTGCCCAAGTCTAATTAGAAACAGGAACTTGCTCACTAAAGCACTGTTTATTCCTATTCTTACAGCCCAAGATTTCAAAAGTCTTTTTCATTGTTTTTATGATTATAATAGAGAAGGCTGTTTATTGGTTTTTATACTACATGAGTGTTTGTATACACAGACTTCCCGCTTCTAATGAAACAGAGCCTCCTAAAACAAAAATAAAAAAATAATAATAACCTCACTCAAGAGTGAAATAATTGTGGTCAGAATCATAATTCAGTGAAAATTTCCTCCCCTTCTGAACATGTTGCCAGAGACTTTCTGTGGTCTTACAGGCCCCGTAGTCTCCATGACAGGGGAAGGATTTCTCTCCCAGGCAGCAAAGTGTCTGGGCCCTTGCTAGAACTACTCCTGGATGGATTCTAGCTTTTGAGAGTCACATTTCTCCCTTTCTCTAAGCTCACCTTCATTTTGGGCAGCAGTCAGTGTGGATAGGTGTGGTGGAGGCAAGCTGGTGTCAGTCGTGGCTGGGTTGCCCCACTTGGGCTCCTGTAGCTCTGGGGATCTGCACAAGGAACACCAAATGGGAAAGACTACAGATGAATCAAATGGGTACAAACCCAGATCTTGTTTCCAGAAACATGGAGTTTTTTCTTCTGATTTTTATCAGTTATCTAGAAATGTGAACTCCCAGAAATTTTTTCAACAACTGATACTTTTTCTTCACCCAGACTTTAGTCTTCCAGTTTCCTTGCTTCCTTCCTTATTTCCAGATTAAAAACTGATCTCACATGCAAATCTCAAATAATCCATCCCTTGATCTGAGTTTATGAATTGAAACCTAGGTCTCAGTGGAACACCTCAGTCTTTTGTCAGTATATTTTGTTTCTGAAATGTTGGCATCTGTGAAGAATCCTTTCTAAATCTGTTCTTAAGAGCTGCAAATGCTCAGGGCTGAAGACCACTTACTAGATACAGGTCAGTACTGGAAACAGCTTACAACCACATTATTTTCCATGGAGCTCATCAAGACAAGAACAAAAGAAGTAAAAGTCCTCTTAAAAGTTCCCAGCAGTAGCCTCAGCATTTCTGGCGAGGATATATAAAGATTGCAGTAGCACAATGCAGCACTGTGTGAGGGCAGATTTGTTACTGGAATTAGCCTAATCACAGCAATAAAAGTGGTCAAGTCATCCTGTTTCATAATTATTCTACTGCCAGTACCCCAAAGATCTCTCACAGTTCTATAATGTAGTTCAGTGTTGAGGGAGATGTTGCTTCATCTAACCAAATTTTGTGTGGATATGGGGTGACGTGGTGATGCAGCTCCATCACTCCTATGTCTCCTCTGGAATACCTGTGTCCCCTATAGGAAGATGTTTGGTTTGTGCTTCTCTGTGGCAGAGAAGATTATTTGCTTACTTTCTCTGTTCCTGCAAGGACTAGACCCAAACTAAATCTCACCAAAGCCAGCTCCTGCTATTTTATCTTAAGGGATCTGTCCATCAGCAGCTTCATCATCTTGGCATGGGTAAGTAGTGCTCATGCAACCATAACAAGCCTCTCTGTGTAAAGGCACAGAGCTTTAGTCTTCTGGGCATGAATGGAGCCAAGAGACCAAATGAACCATCCACCTCTTGGTGCACCATCTTCCATGTTTCATCACCCTCTGCATCAGAGGAGCCAGAATAAAATCTAGTAAGACCATTTTTCTCACACTATATCTTCAAGAGAGTATGGGGAAATGTAGAGGAGTATTTGTTTGTTGACCCCTTGCAGTGGTATTCCCATGGGTGGGTAGCCAGTGCCTACTCTGTGTGAAGGTGCAGTGTTACTGGTTGGTTGCATTCCAGTTTGAAAATAGTGTCTGTTATATTTGGTTTTGGTGCTTAGTTAAGATGAAGTGCTGTTGTTGAGAGACTTTACAGACTACAGTGAAGTTTTGTTGTTCTCTTAGTGCTCTGCTTGTGTTGTGAATGGCCTGTCAGCTCTGCAATGGATGTCAGCACAGATATGTGGAGCATTTTTCTTTCTCTTGACTGACACACTTGCAGGTGAGACTACATGGGGAGGGAAGATTGATGTGTGTGATATATGAGGTTCCTTCATCACACTGCTCGTTGCTGTGAAGCACAGTAATCTTTCTCACACTTTGGGATATGATACTTGACAAGACTTTGTGATTTGGCCTCTCGTGCTCCCTGGGACAGGAGAGGTGTCTTTGGTGCCTGTGCCAAGCTATGAATCCTCTCTGAGGGACAAAAACCAGGCTTTCCTGGTGTGTTGTGGGGGTGTGCTTGAGTATGACCTTGTCATGAGCTCTGAGAGATGATAAGGACACTGATGTTCAAGGGGCTGGTGGGTCCTTGTGGGAGAACATATATGGACTGGAAAGATCATCTTCGAAGATGGACCTACGAGGATGGTGATGCAGAGGATTAATCCAGATCAGAGTCGCAGCACCAATTAGAGACTTTTACCATTGAAGTTTAGTTGAAGTTCACTGCGTTTTATTGTATAGGTTTTAGTTCGAGAGGTTTACTGTTATCCCCCCGCAGTTCCTACCCACACATTTATCCCAGTTAATCTCTGTATTGTCTTGTTCCCTTCACAGCAGTTTTCCCGCCTTTGCCCAAGAGTCTGCTTTCCCACAGGTTAGTTTTCCCACCTTTGACAAGTTTTCCCCATTGGCTTTGCGGTTGCCCTAGTTACACACTCCTCCCCTGCCTTTACCCAATCACATCCAAGTTCTAGAACCTTTCCTCAGATCCCTATAAATACCCATGTTGTCCTTCAATAAATGCCTTTTGTGCCTTTGTTTCCATCTGGTGCAGAGTGTGCTTTCGGTCATTTTCCTTGGTCAACGGCTCATCAGGTCCTCATCAGCAGCCCTGAGAGGGAGACAAGCCCCTCTTGTAAGCACTATAAATAGAGGTTTAGAATTTGCAAGTCAAGTTCACATTTGACTAATGTGTGGAAAGGTATTTTTCTAACTCTAAAATGATGATTATGACAAACACAAAATCCCTGCTAAACTTCCACTGAGTAGGAACCAGGTACCTGAAGGCCCCTTGCAGATCTGTCTTTAATGTCATGATTCAATGACATAAAAAAAAAAAAAGGAAAGTTTCTGTGGAATAGCATGATGCAAGGCAATTGTCAATTTGTGTTCAACCTTGAATGTTACTACAAAATCTGATGAACCACAAAGTGTTGATTTGGTTTAATTTAGGATTGCTTCAGATTATTTACAATTATAGTCTCTGTCTCAATTTCAGTAGCTAGAAGTCTTGACAAGAATAAGGCTGACTGGAAAGTAGAGTGCCTTCTATGTATACGTATGCTGGGATTGGTGCATCTGTGTAAAGGCCAATATCCAGAGACAAGAAGGATGATGGATGCTACCTCAGCTGTGTGCAGTCAGTTGCATAGCCCATCAGTGTATTATAAATCAAGGCCAAAGTATGTTGAAGAGAATCTAAAAGCTCACATGTTTTTAAATGAGCTTTAGGTTGATGTGGTGGATTGACTCTGGCTGGATGCTAGGTGCCCACCAAAGCTGCTCTATCCCTGCCCACCTCAGCTGGGTAGGAGAAGGAAAATATAGCTAAAAGCTTGTGGGTTTGAGATAAGAACAGGGAGAGATTATTCAGGAATTACTATCCCAGACAAAACGGACTTGGGAAAACTTAATTTATTAGCTACCTAATCGGAGTAGGATAATGAGAAATAAAAAATAAATCTTAAACCACCTTCACCATACCCCTCCCTTCTTCCTGGGCTTAGTTTCACTTCCAGTTTTCTACCCGTCCTCCCCAAGTGGCACAGGGGGATGGGGAGTGGAGTCTGTGGTCAGTTTATCATATATTGCCTCTTCCTCCTTGGGGGAGGTCTGTCTTCTGTATCTTCTCTTGAATGGACTCTAATGGTGGTGAGTTTTATGTGGATACACTTAAAATCAGTCATCAAAACAAGTATTATTGCTTGTGTCCCATGTGTCAAGGGAGATGAAGGTCATGTGTTGGCTTTAAACTAAAGGCTTCTCACATGTGGTTAATACGTGGTGTGGGATGTCAGATTTGTTAGATTGTTTAGAAACAATCCTTTTTCCTTTTAATGTAGAAAAGCCATCCATAATGAATTGCAAGATTGTGCTATATGTCTTGGAAAACAAAATGGCCTTTTAAGGAGGAACTCTCTGACAAGAACTGAAAGTCTTGAATTCATTCTATGGAAACAATCAGACTGATTCACTGCTCAGAAGTTAATTAGTATAAATGATAGAGGATCCAACCTCTTTCCATCACCTTGTATTTCCAAATATCTCCTGGAGCCAAATCGAGACAGTGCACAAAGAGTGTTTAAACATACTTGTCCCTAACCCCCCTTGCTACAAGGAACGTCTGGAATACAGGTTGTAAATCAGGTCCTTCAGTGATTGATCCATGTGCCAGCAAGTGAAGCATAAAAATTGCAGTGTGCTTGAAAGAACATAAAAAAAGGGAAAACAGACCATTATTATTTCTGAGCTTAAGGGAAAGAGCAGTTGAATCTGACATGCTGGCCAAGTCTGAGTAGCCCTGGCCTGTCTAAAAAGGCCAGACAACTGCCTCACTCCCTCCTCCACAGCTATGTGCCCCCTGTAAACAAGGAGCTGGCCCCATTTTTCTAGCCTGTGAACCTGGCACCCAGAGGTCTGACTCCTTTCAGGAACTTCTTAAACCTCTTTGTGTGCCCTAAATCAAGAGCTGCATTTCTCCAGCTGTGAAATAACATACTGGGAGGGCAAATTGCATCTTTGCTCTCTCTGGTGCCATCATAAAAGTTGCTGACATACCAGCCACACATTTGAAGCACTTTGTCCCCCTTATCTTCTCCTGGGAAGAACATTTCTGTGACTTGCACAGTATTGCTAGTCATAGAAAATCCATAGTTTAACTACTCTGCTTAGTTGTGAATCAGAAAGTTCTGTCCTATTAATGTTTAAATAAAAAGTACTTCTGCTGAAGCAGAAAAGAGCTACAATAGGATAGTGATACTTTCATTAGAATAAGTAGGTAACTCTGTTTGTACTGAGTGTAGCTGTTTCTTTCCAAGGAGAGTTTACCTTTTTCATACTTTTGTTGCATATACCTGGAAAACCCTTGTAATTCTCCTTGCCTCTGTAACAAGTATGGATGCACACACACATGCATACACATAGAAGGTCTCTTTTTTTATAGATATAAATTATTGGGAAATTTGTATGACAGGCTGTTGTCATCACTCAGGTGGCTCTTGTGACATTGAGTTCTTTAAAAGGATGAAAAATGCTTTTGTTTCTGAGTATGACCCAGTTCTCACTTAATTACAGGCATCAGCGGGCTTTCTTATCTGCCTCTTCTTTTATGCTGCTTCAGAAGCTCAAAAGGATCCTGATGATTTTTCAAGGACTCAAATAACAGTCCCCACTCCTGTGATTTGATGACTTCTTAATATTTCTACTTTCCCTACATGTCTTCAGTACCTCTTATTCCTTCTCTAACTGCTCTGAGACTGATTTAGCCTTCT
This sequence comes from Myrmophylax atrothorax, assembly GCA_026770055.1. Classification (NCBI taxonomy): domain Eukaryota; kingdom Metazoa; phylum Chordata; class Aves; order Passeriformes; family Thamnophilidae; genus Myrmophylax; species Myrmophylax atrothorax. The sequence goes on along the minus strand of JAOXXN010000395.1, from coordinate 99,759,002 downwards.
GTCCTTCACTTCAAAGGGATTTTCGGGTTGCTTGTTGTATGTTGTCACTATCAATGCTTTCTTGCCAGACTTTTTGGTCACTTTTTATTCTTGGAAACATGCATTAGTATTCAACAAGACTGAATAATGGCTTTTGTTGTGCTCTCTGTTTCTCAGCAAAACTGTCTTGAATAGCTTGAAAATTTCTTCTCAAAGTATGATGGTTATGCCCAGCTGTATCTCTGTGAATGTTAAAATCATGGCATTTTCAATGTACTATTCTAGAAGTATTTCCTAATGACTATGCTATTCTCTGTGGTTTGGATATAGGATAACATTTTGGATGCATCTCTTTGACCAGGGTGTGTTGTGGTAAAAGTTACATTCTCTACCAGGCAGGAAAGGAGCTTTTTCTTGTCTTAGTCTGTTTTGCCCACCATGTGTTTTAATTAAGACAGTTTTCATATTAATTAAAATAATCCTCATCAAGGCAAAAATTAAGACAATTATCAAACACATAAAAATGTTAGTACCTGAGCCTTTGTAAATGCTTATCAGCCTTAGCATAATAAGCCCAAACAATGTCTTGAAGAGCATACTGTTGCCTAAAATTGAAGAACTTTCTGAGACAATATTAATCTGGGTAAAGGTAGAAAACAGTTCTTTGCTAATAAGCTTTTCAGGTCTACAGAATGTTGATGCAAGTGTGCTACAACATAGAAATCTTACAATTTATAATAATATTTAATTATCATAACTCAAGTTTTTATCCAATCTAAGAATTGTCTGCTCTCAGGACACCTTGATGTCACTCCCCAAACCTCTCCTGGGTCTGCCCCTTGACACACCCCCTTAGAACTGGGCCTGGGGTCCTGAGACCCCTTACTTCATCATCATCATCAAGCCTCTTTTCCCTCTTTGAAGTTCTTCCAAGGTTCCTGGGTTCTCTCTCTTCTTTTGACTAAAGTGGTATATGATTGTCCTAATGTAGGTACATGAGTTTCAAGCAAGATGTTCTATTACCTGACCCTTAAGACAGAATCCAGGAATGTAGCACAGGGGTAGAAGCTGCCAGCTAATATTCCAAGTGTAAGAAGCTACATAACTATATAAAACCTACAAGTGTATAAAATCCTACAAAAACCTATATGGGTCTTTTCGGATACACTTACCTTCAAACAAATTTTGATGCTTAGCTGATTTAGGAGGAGCTTGCTTCAGTTTATTTTAAATCTATTCAGCCTTCGAGCTGAGATGCTTGGTGAGATTGCAGCCATTCAGTAAACTGTCTTTCAGCTGCTCAGTCTGCAGTGAGACTGAGTCAAACTGGAAGAGGATCAGTCCTGCCTTTGCTCTGGAGTACACAAATGCATTTTGATAGATACATCAGTTTGTCTCTTGAAGAGGAAGAGAGGGGTTAGCCTATATGTCCACAGGCACAGTAGTATGCCTTTGCTGTGGTCCAGCTTGAGAGATTCCCTGCATTCCTATAGCCTGCTCCATTGTTGTCCATCCCCTCCTCCTGCAGCCTGTGCAATTTGTTCTTTCATTGCTCTTAAATGGGTCTTTAAAATTATATGATCTCCCTCAACACACACCTTTAATACACCTCAGATGTTCAGCAGTTTGAGCCTGCACCTTGTACTAACCCTTTGCTGCAAACCTCTTGGACATAGTTTCATGCAGCCTTTAGTGGATTATCTAGGCCAGAGCTTAATTTCAATAGGTGCAGTTTCATTAGGATGTTGAACCCAGGTAGCAAGTTACTTGCTTACCATGTCCATGCAACTAGTATCTTGGTGTCAGGACTTACCTTGTCTAGGGAATATTTTGATTATTTTGAATTGGAAGGGTTTGGTGGCTTGGACTGCTTGAAGCAGTCTCTGTTTACTGCAAGGTATGTGGTGAAGCAGGGGGCTGCTGCAGGATTTGTCATCAGATGCAAGGTGGGTGAAGATCAGGAGAGACAAGATCCCATGGGGATTAAGATGCTGCAGAGTTGTTAGGACCTTGCAACTTAGTTACTACCCTGTCAACTAAGCTTCAGAAGAGACATTATTCCTCAGAGCAATCCATTTACTCTTTCCATAGAGTAACTGTAGATCAGTACACCTTGTTTAAATGGAATATTTAAGATTTCTTGATGCAAATCCTGCAAAGGGAACTTGCTGCCCTCCATGTCTTTCCTTGCACCCTGTTGCAAGGCTTGTCCCAAGACAGCTGTACTGACTGCTTTGACCCTTGTAGACGGTCAAGAGTAGACATGAAAGTGGTTCCTATGTGCTGTTTCTTGCTGGAAAAAACGCAGGTGCAGTTGTATGTAGTTTTGTTTGCTTGCCATCCAGGCCTTCACTGCCCCCTTCCCCTAGCACACGGTCCATCAGAGCACAGCAAAGTGTGCAGCCTTGTTGAGCAATAAAGATTTAGTTACCGCAAGCCCCTGTGCGAGAGAGAGAAAGTCACACTGGCAGTTGAATTAAACAGCTATACCCATGGCTTTCCTCGAGCCTGATATGTGAACAGACTCACTTAAACTCTCACTCAACGACATGTCTGTGGTTTCCACCACTTCTCTGACAGCTTTAGAATGAATCACTGAGAAGGCAGATTTGAGGAAATTGATGTAGTCCACTCTGAGATGCTGGGATAGCATGAGTTAAGCAGTTGAGCTGGAAATCCCATGAGATCAGGCTTTTCTAGTGGGAAGATTTCCCATACTTCCTGCTTTTTGATGTGCTGGAAATACTCTATGCTCAGCCTTTCTTGTGGTATCTTGGCACTACTTCTGTAAATAGTTTAAGAGACACCATCAACATAACAATCATGCTTCTGTCTAAAATGTTTTCATTACTCCAAATCACAACTAAAAGAGAAAGAGGTTGAGTTCTCTTTTAATCAGGCACTTAAGCAAGAACCAGCTTTCCTAAGTATCAGTCAGATCATGCCCTAGAAGATTTAGGGTTTAAATTCAGAACTGCATTGGCTGTGCCAACAGTGCTAGTAGAGGAATTTGTGACAACTTGCTCCCATCCTCACTACCTCACTATTTTGCTGTCCCTTCGGTTGTAGTCTGTAAGCAGCTGTCCAGTCAGCCTGATCATTTGCAGGATTTTTATTTAGAAGCCCTCTTCTTTTTGTGTGTGTGTGCATGAGAGAGAGAGAGAGATTGAGAGAGAGAGATTGAGAGAGATTGAGAGATTTTTAATGAGAACAATTTAATCAACCTGGATTTACAGTAAGGCTGTAGCATCTGGTTTTTGTGAAGGATGAAACAGTCAAGGGGGGGGGGGGGAAGTTCAGGGACCTGCAGACAGAACTACTTGGTGCTGCTGCCTGATACTTTGCCCATCTTTAGACTTTGCACTGAAAGCCTAAAGTCCAGTACATATGTAATCATTATAGCTCCTCTCAACTCACAAGCCTTAAGGCTGAAATTAAGTTTCTGTTCTCTGCTCTGAAATGACCATGCTGTGTTGCACAGCCCATGTGCATGTATGGCCTGGTACTAGCTGTGCAGTCTTTAAGTCTTTAAGAAGTAGTATTTCTTGTTACCTTCAATGTATTTTCAGAAACCACTAAAATGATGCCAGCTACAGGACCACCAAAAAATTATGAAAGCCCTTAAAGTTTCCAATGACAATATGGATTTAGAAACTGAGTATTCAAAACTGAACTGAACCTCAGGCAAAGTTCAAGGCTGAAGCCAGGGCATTAGCTGGGCATTATCTTCAGTCTAAAATGAGTTTTGGAGTAGTATGAGGTTTGTAAGTGTGCCAGCAGGTCTGTGCTATAGAACACCTGCTTCTGATAGAAACACAGACACTGGGATAACATTTTTACATGCACTGTCATGCTCATAGGTTATGCTTATGGGGAAAACACGCCCAAACTGCTTTTAATTCATGAAATGTATTCTCAGAATGTGTAAAGTATGCAAACAGCTGCCCTCAAACGTTCACATGCTATGTCCTCTTTTCACTTGTACCTCCTATCCCTTTGGTTCTCTCAGCACACCATGAATGCCCTCTCTTGCAGGGGAAATGCAGACCCTTCACGTGCCATAGGCTAGTGAGAATGTCAGGACACATTCTTCCAGGGCTATGTAATGACTGCTCCATGAGGTACACTAGAGAAGTAGATTAGGACCCTTCAGAAGTCAGGAAGTCTCTAATGTATTGTTCATTGAATAAACAACTTTAACTGTTCAGTTCTCCACTTACATTAATCATGAGCCACTTGGAGAACTGCAGACACCTCAGGGTGGCCTGTAATGCTGCCCACTTCACTCAGAGCTCTGCTTGTTTATGTTTCCCTTCCCACTGTTTCTATGAAGCCTACAGGAGGTGAACCAAATAATATATTTACTTCTTCCACTCAGTAACCAAAGCCTCCACGGTATGGTGAACCAACCATGAAGGAGAGGAGACGGAAGGGGCAATAAACATCATCTTACTGATGATGTCTCTAGCTCTTCTTCCCACATTTTTAACAAATTCTTCTTAACCCCCTGGTTCTTCTTGTCTTATAGTATTTTTGAAGAGTTTTAGTGGACTTAAAATATTTTATGATATTTGTTTTTCAAGCTGTTAGCAAATTTGCAAGTACTTTGATCAATATTAACAAAAATCAGTCACAAGGGGTAAGCATCTCTCTGCACAAACACACCCTCCATCCTCATTTCCTGTCAGTTTCTTATTTTAAGTATACTTTGTTTAAATTTTATTATTTATATGAGAAAAACATAAAGAAGCATAGTTTTTCAAAACATTGCATTTTATTGAACAGCAGACAGGGCCAGAGAAGCTCTATCCTACTTGAACACAGGGTCATTTGAGTCTATATAGAGAACTTATTTCAGTCTAATACTTCTGTGATATAAATCTGAAATACTTCAGTTTGGAGTGTCATTTGAACCTGAATGCAAACTGAGCACAGTTTAGCCTCAAATTTTGTATCCAGTTTATTTTTCACTGGCCTGAAGGACAGGAATCTGGAAAAAGGAGTTGGTTCCTCTGCATTGTATTCATACTTTTATGACTTTCTTGCTCAATTTTCATTTTTGTCTTCTCATGCCTAAAACCTCTAGCAAACAGCTGTGTTTCTTAGTCTATTGAGCCGTAAAATGTGTTGGTGATATTTACTTATTCCTGCTATCTGGAGACACCTGGAAGAGCAGAAATCTTCCAACGCAAAGATAATGAGCAGTAGGGTAAGAGGGACATAGGACTAACACCGCATTTTCTACAATAAATATGTAAGCAAATGGAAAATAAGGAATGTTGAATGACCCAAAGAGGTTTTAATGTGCAAGAAGGTCTTGTGGGAATCTGCTCTCTGATGAATGCTATTTAGTATTGCTACCACAGATCTGGTATATCCCAGAGTCTGGTGCCTTCAAAGTGCTTTTACGTGATTTAGTTTTATGTCTAGCAGTAGAAAATTAGGTCATTTTTATATGATGTGGGATATATATTAGGGAACAGTGATTCTGAAAAGAGTTCTGGGTATGACATAATGGCTAAAAGAAGCTGTTATGATCCTGCAGTAAATATTGGGGGTGGAACATTGCTGGTAGTCATAATACCTCTGCCAAAATAGCACTTTCCGATTTCATCTTTGTTTTTTTCAAAAACATACTGACAAATTTAAAAAAAGAGCTTTTTGAGCCTTCATTTTAAGTTTTAAAATGAATGACTTGAGGAATCCAGATTTTGTAGTATATTTGTGAGAAGTTGAGAATTTAAGAAATGGTATGGTTATAGTGTGTATTTGAATATAGAGAATGCAGTCAATAACAGTGGGGTTTTTAACTTGTGAGGCAATGGTAGAGCATTCAGGAGATAAAGAATGATGCAGAGCAATACAAAGCATAAAAATTAGGTAGCTGCTTTACCAGGTTTACAATTCTAAGCAAGAAAAAATTTCTTCTTAAGACATGGCTTGTCATTCAATCCAAGTTTTTTAGCTACGGTAAATGGATTATTCAATGATATTATGGGGGAGAGGTGTGGGTGTGGGTGTGTGTTGTTGATCAGTAGATGCTGAAATGAAGTCATTGTAACGATTCTTTTGGGCCTTAGTTGCAAAAGCATGAGTATTCCTTAAAAAGTCATCACTTTTATCCATTGCTGCTGATCAGAACAATCTGAAGTTGTCAAAAGATGTTAAGCTTTTATTTCAGGGTATTAATGGTTAACTCTGTATACAAAATCTCTCCCTCTCTTGAATTTCCTTTTAATATGTAGCTCTTTACAGAAAGAAGGTTTTCCCTGAATATATCTATCCGAATGTCTCTGCTAAATGATGGGCTGGTTTTAATCCCACAGCATATGGAAAGCATTCCCTTGTGCTAAAGAGATACAATTTTTATAAAGTTGAGATTTTTCTTGCTGTGGTGACTCAGAGTCAAGGCAATATCCCTTTTGGACTTCCAGTGAGTGACAGAAGAAAGCAGACAACGTGCACACATGGCAGCTATGGTAGATACACGTGTGTTTGCGGTTAGGAGCTGGCAGTCCTGACCTCTGGGTTCCCTGATTGACTAGGATGCATTTCTCCCTACCACAGAGGACCAGCATAAGACCTATGGGCAATTTAAGTTTCATTTCAATGCAGTTTTGACAACTTTCATAGGATGTGAGTGGGTAGCAAATTTCACTCTCTGGAAACATTTTACTGTGGAAACAATTTTACTAACACGTGAATGATTTTCTTTTAGATTTTACAGACCAAGGAACATTGTAATATCATTCCATTAGTGATTCCAGCAAATTTTTGTTAAATTGAAACACTTCTTTTAGGAAGTTAATCAATAGTGATTTAGAGGCCTGAAAGTATGACAAATTTACAACTTACCTGGATGTCTTTTTCCATTACATAATTGATTCAATTTATTTCAACTTTGAATTTTAGATCTATCTTTTAGCAGTTGAGTCTTAATGCACTGTGCTGCTAGTTGAAGTACTAAGACTTATCACAATTTGAACATGTGTCAGAGATAAATAACTTAAGGAAAAAGAATGAATAATAATCCCTGTATCTCTCTAAATACTACTTAAATTGATTGGCAACCTTCACACCTTCTATGCACAGAAATGTAATTTCTCTGAAGATGGTGGCTTGCTTTACCATTTGGTTTACTTGACTTTCCACATTTTGCATCGTGATTATCCATCAGCAGCAATGCCAGAGGCTCTTGCAGTTTAGCAGGGGCAGCTCGGGACATGGCTTTCATCTTGTTGAAACATAGAGTAATATCAAAGTTCTTACAACCCTCTGAAATACGTTAGAGACTTTGAGGTGAATATTAAGTGACTTGGCTGTGTGTGGGCAGTGCAAACACAAACTGCAGCAAACAAGACTCTTCCAGCCTTTTCTTTGAGGTGTCCTACAGAGAACTGAAAGTTGCAAGCAATTTGCTCATTATTAGACCAGAGTCACCAGACCGGGGCCTCTTCATGTTGACTTGCAAAACACTTTCATGCTTATCAGTGTACAGCTGGATTTCCTCTGCTTTATCACACCGCCACTTTTCCTGTATGGCTCTCAGCTTTGTTTGGAGTTCTCTTGGCTTGCTATTATATGTAGTTCTCTTTGATGCAATGATAGATCTTGCAACTGTGCTCTGTGAAAGGTGCAGCTCTCCCGAGGTGTTGTATAATTGCAGGATCACTCTTATCTCATCAATCTTAATGTTTTCTAATTTTTTTGCCCTGGAGTCTTGTTTGAGGCATGGCATAAAATATCCCTGAAGATTTCCAAATTGCTTTGCTGAAATTCTTCAGAGTTTTACACACTGAACTTTTCATAAAGCAAAACTTTGAGGATTAACATCTACTCAGTGCAGTTTCCCTTGTTTTGTAAAGGAAGGAAGTATTTTATTCATTAGCAGAAAAACATTTAATTGTAGTTGTTATAATAAGGAGAAGACTCTGGACAGTTTCACATTAATAAAACTTTTCCTCTTACATCAAGGTTTCTGCTAGGCTATTCCATGTAGACATGCTCTCCTTCTAAAGAGGAAAAGCTTGAAATATGTACTCCCTCGTGACTGAAATGTTGAGGCAACTGTCCAGCATAGCAGCTATACTCTGCATTGTAATCCTGTGAATAGTTTCAGACTGATTAACTCCAGTCTCTTGTTTTACCTCACTTCTGACAGCAGTATTTCTTGTTTTGTTCCCTGAACGTTAAATGTCTTCCACATGTACTTTATAGTTAACTGATTTTGTATTACCCACAAATTAAGACAATGGCTTCTATCCATGCAAATTAAGACAAACAATTTCTTTAAGCTGAACAATTTTTATCGTTTGTTTTTTCAAAGTTGTTTTCAGTGCCTGATATATTTGATATATTTTTCACCTCTTTTCTGTAATTTTCTCTTGCTTCCTAAGACACATTGCTGCTTTTCCACATCTGCCAGCATGTTGTTGGAGCTATAGCAGAAGGAAACTCCACCCATGAAAAGACCCTGTATCTAGGAATGGAGAAATAGGACCTGTTGCTCTATCCACTGAATCTGACAAAAGTGTAGGTTTGAGATCTTTGCATAGCAAGTGCAAAAAGAGAGTACTTCTTCAAGCAGGACTGCCATTTTTAAAAGGTATGGCACAGTCTGAGATAACTTCAGCCTTTTAAAGAGTCCTCTTTTTTTTTTAATAAACCTGTAAATGAATAAAACGTACATCTTCAAATAGTCTTCACAGATTTGAAAGGGAGAGTAAGAATTAGGATGACTAGAAGGCATATGGTACACTGGTGGGAGTGTGGGTTGCAAAAAACCTGGAGTTATACCCATGAAAATACGATGTTTATAGAGTTTCCTCTGCTAAATATTATTGAGAAAGTTCAGAGAGAAATCTAGCTGTGCAAAGGAACAAGGTAGTGTCCCCATCCTTAGGTGTCGATGCCAGACTGAATGTCCAAGCGAGACTAAAGGACATCCAGTGTAGTTCTAAAAGTGAAAATAGCATTGCAGGAAATGTCACACTCTCCCTTTTCTTCAGTGAGAAACAAAATGCCTCAATATAACCTTTCTTAGCCCTTAATCATTCTTTGCCCTTCCTTCTGGATAGGGACAAACACTCGCTGTGAATTACTTAGCCCAAGTTAATGAACAGAAACCAGATGCAGCTCTTGTATTGGCTATCAGCAATAGCTAGTGGCAGTGGGGCTGCTATATGCCAAGAAAGGTCTATGAAGAAATGACACCTCCCTTTTTTTTTCCTTTTGGGGAATGCGTAACACCCAATAAGCATATGTAGTGACAAGGAGTACGCAGCTCTATCCTTTCTGGCAACAAAGTACACAGACTGCAGCATAAGTGGCTTCTAACTGTGAAGGTCAGGCAGGCTTGCAGTTCTCTTACACAGAAGAGGATGCTGGGACCTCAGTTTCAGAAGACCAGATTTCACGACATCCTCATTTATGGGCACATACTAATTGCTGGAATTAATAATCAGAAAGTTAACCAAATATCCCTGTGGGTAGACAAACTCATGCAATTTTTCTTCATGTATTATCATCTGGGACTTATCACCACAGCATATGCAGGGAAGACAAAGGGAAATTTAATCTACTACTTGGCCTTCACACCCTTTGGCAATGTATTAAAGTGAACAATCTGTATAACTATATTCTATAATTTCAGGCTCCCTGAATACGATAGACACTTCATGTACAAAGTTTGCTTTCAGAATATTTTTTTTACCATTTCTAAAATAAACTCAATTGCACATTTCAGCTTGTTTAACTGAGATAACATTCAAAGGCATGGAACAAAATATCCTCCTTGGGCTCTTGGCTGTGGCACTAAGCACTCACTGAACAACTAGACTATTGAAAGTATTCTCTTCCTCCTTCAGAATCTTTCAAAGGTCAGTATAGACCCTCACATTCAAGCACAGCTAACCTGGAGGACTGAATGCATTACTTACTGCCATGTGAATAGAACTGCAGTCAATATCTGGTTAATATTTGCCATATGCAATGTGGGATATGCTTTTGTGATAGCTGAGAGCTAACAAGACTGTTTACAGAGCAGAGGGGGTTAAGTGTGCCACTATTTCCCCTTTTCTCTCTGCTAAGAGGGCTGTGTTTGCACTGACTGAAATTAAGACATGGTGTGACCTCAGCTGTCATGGATTAGTTGAGGTTTTATTTGGTTTTGATGGGTGAATACAGACAAGACAAACCATCTAGTCTCAAGTGGATGGAAAACAGAGACATGGGTCTTGCACACTGCAGTATTTATATGTCACTGCCCAAAATTGCAGGTAGTGAAGAAAGAGGCAATGAGTGGGTGGGTAGTTTTGCCCTCAACTTTTAAGGCATCAGGTTGCTTTGTACAAGACAGATACGTACACACACCAGAACTCCTCTATTTGACTTCAAAACACTTTAAAGAACATGAAGCTGACCCTGAGTGTTGGCTGAAGAATGGTTTGTGGGGGGCAGGTCTGGAAAACCTGGAGCAAATTCTGCAGCCATGGGTCATCCCCCATGGTCACCCAGTGAGTCCATGAGAGGTTAGGGGTGTTCACAGACAGCCTCTACCATGGTGCAATGGTTGCTGCATATACTATACATAAGCAATAGTGAGCATGGGTCTGGTGATGTGTCATGTGAATGCTTCCTTATGAGCTCTTTGAAGTACGGAAATCAGACCAGAGGTTGCAGGAGGCATTCTTGTAAAAGAAAAATAATTTTTAAGAAGTCTATCTTCATGCTGCAGAAGTGCTACACCATGGGCTGGGAGCTCTAGTGACCTCCCAGTGTCAGCTGCAGGGCATGCTTGACAAGTAGACTGATCTGGTGAGATTCTGATGCCCTGAACTTTTCATCACCACCTTTTCCTCAGTTCTCAAAGTGTAGTTTGACAGCTGGGCTGATTCATATTGGTCTCATTTTTGCAGTGATCAGAGATAAAGAACTCAATTGTAGGGAAAGTAGCAATATTTTCCATTTCTAAATGGAGGGATAAGCAAGCCATTTTAGGGAAATTTTGTGAAAGCAGGTATTTCAGCGCTTGTGAAATTATGGTGTTTTATGCCAGGAAATCAACAGAAAGGGAGAATTTCTGTTTTGTATAAAACTGACATGATTTGAAAGCATATTTAAAAATCTAATGACTTTTCAGTGACTCTTTTCTCTGTAATTGAGACAGAAGTATAACTCAATCAGAAGACCATGTTGGTTGGCTTAATGTACAGATTATGTTTTCAGAGAAGCATTTATTTCCCTACACACTGGACATCTGGAAACATTCCCCTGCCACATTTTATTAGAACATTGAAATCACCTCGTTAAATGATATGGAGAGACTTAGAAAGCAAGGTAATTGTTGGGAGATCAATCACTGATTAAACTTCCCATGCCATTTTAATATGTTCCCATTTACTGCCATAGACACTCATTCTAATCATTGACTCTGCCATTTAAATGATTTTCCTCACAGACTTCCAGGTTTTCTGAGCCTTCTCCTGGTGAAATGACCCCTGCAGCATTTTCCTCTCTTTGCTGTTGGACAAATGAGCTGATAAGCAATCAAGTACATATGCCAAATTACTATTTTAGTACCAACTGCTGCTTTTCTCTTAATGCTACAGTAGTAGAAATGGGGCTGGACAGAAAGTCACATCTATTCATTCACATCTGTTCTTTCAAATCTCGAAATGGTCCTTTATTCATTACAATACACCACAGAGTAGATGAAATGGTGAGTCTGCTGCTGTGTCCAGGGGATATTTGAGGTGGATAAGAGGGAGTACCTGGGAGGGTTTGGAGCCTGAAGGGTTCAGGGGGGAAGACGAGGTACAGTGTGGAGAACTGCAGTGCTGATGGCTGCTGCAGTGAAGGTATGCACAGGCCAAGGGGCTTCTGAAGGAAGAATAGCACTGCTGATGCAGAAGTTGACAGAACAAACCTGCCTGAAGCCTATGGGGAATGCAGCCAGTGCAAGATAGCAGCTGTATCAGTGGGCACAGGCACTGAGTGTGCCATGCTGCTTGACAGAGCTTTAAATTTTAGCAGTCAGGTTGGAAATGAGGCTAAGGCTCTGCCAGATTAAAATAAAATAATCTGAGGGAGTTCCTTCTTTGAAGGGATATGTATTGTGGTGCTTAGCAAGTGTGTGTAGTCAAGGGAGCTGGGAAGACACTACAGGCTTAGAAAGGGCTAATAAATGTCAGAAGTGAATGATAAAGACCATCTCACCTGGAGGAAGAGCACATCAGGGAAGCTTAAACAGTGACAAATCTCTACTAGAGAAATAAAATGTCTGAGCTCTCATAGGTGACATAATTCAACACCTGAGAGGTATCCACATGGTGACCAACTTGTTAGTGGGAAGATCATCAGTGCAAAGGGGAAGTTGCTGGGATGTTTTGAGCAGCACTACTGATAAAAAATACAGAAAAAGAAAAAACACAAAGCAAGAATGTCACTTGGACTGGCACAAGTGTCATAAAGATGATGGGGCAGTATTGGCATAAATGAAGTAAGCATGTTTTCTTAAATAGAGGAAAACATTCCAAAACTGTGACCCGTATCAACTACTTTTTGCTTCTTAGCAGAGAGAATGAAGGAAATATAATGCCTGTATATGGGATTTATGGCCTATGGCAAAGTTTTATCTTTAAAACTCCATGCTGTACCTACATAACTGTGTATCCTTTATGCTCTTTTCATGAAGATGTGCATTGGAAAGAGTCATTCATCAGGTTAACATTTATTTGCACTTTAATCCCCTTTCTTTCCCACTCCAAACTAGTTGTGTGTGGTTTTGTCCCTCCCGTTAACAACTGTAAATAGAAAGCAGACGGGAAGTCAGCAGCTTTGACAAAAAGCAGGAAGAGAAGAAGAAAAAGCCCTGAGAAAATGATAGGCACACATGGCACACTCTGATCTCATTGTAATGAGGAGGCTTGTAAAGGCTTGCATTCGTGGGTCATTTACCTCTGCCATATGGGGTGTTTGCTTTACTTGGTAAACAAGGATCACAGCACTCCAGTTTTAGGCAAATAGACTGTGGATTTATTTTCATAACTGAACTTGAATGACTTTAAAAGTGTGTAATAGCTCTCACTGCTTTTCATTGCTTTTAGACAGGGCTTTTTAAATGCAGTGTGACTATTGACAGCCCTGGAAGGTAGTCTAGGGTCCCTTTTCCTTTGCTTTGATTCAGGCAATCAAAAGAGTTACAGTTCTTTTCCATGTCTACCTAGCAGCTATGGAGTTTCTCTGTCTCTGAATATATTTTACTTCAGTTTCTAGTGTTTCTGTCTGTCTCTGCTCTGCTAGCTATGATCTCGGCATTGCTCTGAGGTGCTCAGCTTGCTCCAGGGGCATGGAGATTGGCTTGCCTGGATTGGAAACCTAGATGGATGGCAGAAATCCAGCATGTACTCAGGCTCTGCCCCTTGGCTCTTGCCTTGGTTGTAACAAGCTTGACCCACATAGAGAGAATAAGTAAACCTGTACACGGTTTATGAAGACCTCAGAGACTTGATGTCTGTTGTTTCACTCCTTACAGGCGCCCCAGACACCTGTGAGGGTTGCCATGCTGTGACCTCTTCTAGAAATGGTAGACCAGCTTTTATCTGTTCAGTTCAATATGAGCTAGCACCTTTCACACATTTTGGGTAAAGTGCCTTTTAACACTGTGCTATTGACTGCACTTTGATGTTACTCTCAATATGCAAGAAGTTGATGTTTGTGTTTCTGCTCCTTCAGTCTTTATGGAAATGAGAAATGTTTTACCACTCTTCCAAAATGACACACTTCAAATGTACTTTGGTAATGTTTTGCAGGAGTTCTGTAAGGCCTCTCACCAGTTTCCAGGGCCCTCAGTCTTACTGATCAAGATCTACTTCAAGACCTCAGACTAAATCCAGCTAAGGCAAATGCTTATTTATTTCTACAAGATGCTTCATAAGTGCTTCTAGATTTGCCTGAAAACAAAACACCTTGACAACTTCACCACATCTGTATCTCACACCTGCCCGTTCCACCACAAGATCACTGCTGTCCTCCCATGTGCCTACTCAATCCCCCTCCTCCCTGAGGAGCATTTCATCTACCTTCATCCCTGCTGTGCTGCAGGGAGTAGGCATGGGGGCAGCAGACGCTCTGTTCAGCCCCACAGCCTTCATTGTCATGGTAAAACAGTAGCTTGTCACTCGTCAGTTCTCACTCGTGTAACTCATTCTGCTCTGGGGAAATTCCCAGGATCTAAGCAGTGTCCGTCTTCCTGACTCTAAGGCTCCCCCACAGTCTGAAGGCTGTCAACAGCAGGAATTCACAGCAGCAGGGTATTGTGCTGCATGTTGCTTACAAATTTGGTGTAACACAAGGATTTGGTACCCAAGAGCTGTATGCTGTGAGCTGTGGCAATCCTCTGCTTTTGATCTCACATTAATTTTGCTCTTGCACCTTCCAGGGTTTGTTTCAAGTTTCATACTGACCTTCCTCTGACCATCTTCTAGCCAAAGCTAAAACCTTCTTCATCCTCAGGCCCAAAGGACCAGGCTGGAGGGAAGGAAGGAGCAGAAGGGAAGGGAACAGGAATCAGGCTGACCTCCTTTTCCACATGAGGGAACCAGCAGAAGCACAGACAACCTGACTGCTTCTGAAAGCTGCCTGCTGCCCTCCTGCATTCCAGAATCTCTCTACTCTCAGGTGGGGGAAATAGCCCTTGGGGCAGCTTTTTTCCAGGCTGGGGGAAGCTGGAGGTCATGTGTTCAGGAACAACTTCAGTGCAGTCTGGTTGGAGCTGGCGAGACTTGACCTCAGATTGTAATCTGCCTCCTGGTCTTCCTAAGGTTAAACGACAGTATCAAGCAATACCAGAAATAACACCAGCCATTGAACAGGAATGGGGAGTTAGTGCAAGTTTCTAACTCCAGCTTAGCCCAACCTGTTTTGTGATCTGAAAAGACCCAACTGCCCACCATCTGCTCTATTATTCCTGACAGTTTTCACAGGTTAATCCTTGTTTTGCTAGGTAGTGATGAAACCCAAGGGGCAGCTACAGCCCTGGCCTGTGGGGCTGTCATCTCTGAGACAGCATGGAGAAGGCCGAGGATCATTGTGGGATCTGAGCAGGTCCTGTCCTCAGCTGGGACTGCACTCCTGCTATTATCAACTGAGGAAAGCCATGATGCTGCTGAAGATGGCTCTGATAGCACAACAGAGAGACTGATTATTGGACAAAAGGGTGTTGCCTAATTTTGGGGTATGGATGCTGTAAGGGATGCCCGGACAGTGCTCCAGGCTTAAAAAACACAGCTTGCCATAATGGATGCTTTTCATCCAAGCTTTCAGAGACATCACATCAGTTTGGTTTAGTAAATATTTCAACAGCGTTTTTGAAGTTCAAATGAAAACAGAGAAAACCTTTGATGTCTACAGATCCTTTATCCCACCATACACCTCACACCATGCTTTTCGGAAACATTGTTTAGTCAGGTTAAAGGGGTGCAAGGTGCAGAATCTTAGGCTCACTGAAGTCAGCAGCAAACTTTTCCCTGGTTACAGAGAAGCCAGGCTCGCAATAAAGTAAATAAAAATTATTCCAGTTTCTCTGTTTCTTTCTCTCTCATTAAAAATCCAGAAAGAATTCTGATCAGAAAAACAGAGCCTCTTATGGAAAACCAAATGAAATGAGCATCACGTGTGAAGAATTTTTTTTTATTATTATTAATTTGTTTTCACAAGGGGGGTTGTCTTGAATGTTAATCCATGTGAGAGAACCAAACCAGGTATTTTTTTGATGACCAGTCTGGAAGTCCCTGCATCACTGAAGCAGTATTATCAAATGTCTTTCTGGGTAGATAGGCATCGATATGCCATATAGATTTTCCCAACAGATTTTTTTTTTCAACAAAATTTTATTCTACTGCTGAAAGTGCTTGTTCTGTAATATGGATATTTTGTGTACATTAATAATTCCAGGAAAAATTCCTACCCAGCAAGTCTGTTCAGTGCCCTATTTATTTTCCTTCTTCGTGTTGTCATTCCCAAACATAAACACTAACAATAACTTCTAGGGCTCACCTGCTTGTTTCAAAATATAGTGCAAAACAACTGAGAGCCAAAGAATGCATCAACACAAATTGGGGATTTCTGCAATATCTGTGAGGGTGTTTAAAGTGGAGAACACTCTGCATGCTGAAGTTTGATTCCACCTGATACATATATGCATGATATCTGGTTTGTTTTCTTCTCTGTCTTCTCCCTGCTAACCTGTCTTTCTCGAGGTTTCCTATCTTTCTCAAGGTTTCCTAACATTTTGTGTTTTGTTTATGAGTAGCTTTTTTTCTTTTCTTTCCTTTCCTTTTCTTTTTTTTAACCCCACTAATATGGATTTTAATTTTATTTCCTTTTTCTTCCTTTTCTTTGTCATTCCCTTTATCTTCCCATTCCAATTTCTTTTCCTTTTTCTCCTAGCTCTGCCTTTCTCTGTGGGAGCTCATCCTTATCCCTGATTTAGTGTGATAACACAGAAAAACCCATGCTTTCAGAAGCTCCTGTCTGTCTCAGGACAAAACATAGCCCTTTTGTTTCGCATGTGCTGGCTCACCCCAGCTGAATGAAATGGCTTTGTTTTAGGTGTAGAGAGTAAGCTGGATCTGCCTGGCAGGTGCATCTTACAGCCAGTGTCACACTGCAGTAAATTCTGTAATTACAGGTCATGGAGGTGGAGCTGTCCTTTGATGTGACTTTTTCTGTTGTTGCAAGCGGATACAATTTGACTGAGATATCAAATGCAGCTAGCAGTAAAAATTTAATTAACAAATCAAAGCTTTTATCTGGGGTTTTAGAACTGAAGCCAACAGGTTTCTTCAATCTAAAGAAATCACAGAGATGGAGGGGTGAAGGCAGTGCCTTTGTAGTGTATATAGCTCACAACATTTTTATAATGCTTGCAAAGATAATGCCTTTTTAACTGTTACTTTTCCCTTTGAGAAGCTTTTAGATAGTCCCCAAAAGCAAGGATATTGTTCACTCTAAGCTTAATTTTCATCATTTTAACTCTTCAGTTGGCATGTATTTTCTCTCACATGCTGCAGATTACTTAGCAGAGGAAGACAAGGCGTGTTCATACTTGCCTTCCTCCAGCTGCGGCTGCACAGAGGATCCCAGCACTCCAAATTCAGGTGCGGGATTATTCTTCCTGTGGGGAGCCAGTCAGTGGTGGGATTAGGTGTCTGACCAGTGGTACATAACATTTCTTCCACGATTTACTTACCATCATAACAATGAAAGCTTCAAGGAAATAAGGCTGAAACTGGGCTCTTACCTCTCAGCTGCAGTGGAAGAAGACCCTCTTCGCTTTCAATGCTTTCCTGTGATACTGCCATGACCAAAGCAGCGAGGTGCACGTGCTGACTGCCTTAGTCACTGACGCTCATTCTGCTGGGAACTGGGAACTGGGAGAGCAGCAGTTTGTGTGTGATTACTGCCACCTGTGAACAGAAATAAAAGTAAAAGAGCAAGCAAAAAAAAATATCCACACACCAGTGACATCTTTGTCAGAAGCCACATGTCAGAGCACCCCAAAAGCACATAATGAGAGACATATGGATAATCAGGGCAGGTTGAACTCTGCATCTCAATGAATACAACTGTCTTGTGTTTGTGGACCAGCTGTTTCTCAGAAGTTATTTCCAAGGATGTGTACAGGCCAAAGTTATAAAATGTTACAGAGCAGACTAAAACAGAATACCATAACTAAAAAGAAAATTATCTCTAGTGTTCACTGTGATACTATGTATTTGACTTTTCAAGACCTAGAAGGCCTTCAGATGAATGTGCAGTATGCTGCAGAGATCCCAGACCAATCTTCTGTCAGTCTGTGGAGGTGAGTTACCATATAAGCACTACTCATGTCTTTCTCAGTGCATCTAGGACTGGCCCAGGAGTTTCTGCAAGTGTGCACAGGAAGGTCCGAGTTCAGGAAACATATACTAGTATCAGATAGCACTTAGCCTTAATTACGGAAACACTTAATGATTGTCTTAAGGACATTCCTCAAATGAACCTGAGTCAAAGACCTCTGAAATCAACACAGCACCACAAACTGAACTCATGCTAATGCCAATGTATATTCAGAGATGCTCACCTAAAATTATAGATTTAGATTTCTGAGCTGACTTCTGGAGAGACTACTGAAATAAAATCCTATTGAATGTGATGGAAAGAGATGAGGACCCTAGTGAATTTATAGTACTGGCCATTTACAGTACAGTTATCCAACCCTAAAGTATAAACTGTGCCAAGCCACCACTGTTGCAAAAGCATCAAAGGCTTTTCAAAGCTGTAACAAGTCAAAAGAGAGAAATAAAGAGAGAAAGAAAGAAAGAGAGAGAAAGAGAGAAATAGAGAGAGAGAAAAATAAATAAATAAATAGATAAATAAAGAAATAAATGAAAGAAAGAGAAAGAAAGACAGAAAGAAAGAAAGAAAAGAAAGAAAGAAAGAAAGAAAGAAAGAAAGAAAGAAAGAAAGAAAGAAAGAAAGAAAGAA
>JAOXXN010000395.1:99703514-99717273 GCA_026770055.1 Myrmophylax atrothorax | reverse complement strand
CACCACTCTCCACCAGACTGCAACTGTCAGCTGCACCAACAGGTTTTCCACTTTGGACTTTTACTTTGGACTTGGGGAAACCACATAGGGTTCAGCACAGGGGTTAACAAACCCCTTTGTGCTTGTGCCCCAGGGTGCTGGGTTATACTTCTGGGGTTTTGTGTGTTAAAACCAATTTTTCTCTTTGTGCCATTGCATTTATAGTAATATTGTTCTTAAGTTGTAACTCTGACTTATGATCTCTTTTGTGTTGTGTTCTTTTTCTCCTGCCGGTTTACCTTTAAACCAGCATAATGCCCAAAGTGACTTTAGTGCTGCAGTCAGCTGTGTTTCAAATTCTTGGGGCCTGGAGAAGCACTGCAAGCAGTAGTAATATATTAATGTTAATTGCAAAATACTTCTGAATATCTATGCTCAGCAAACACTGTTGGTAGGGTGAGGGGGAAGTGGGACTGAGGACTTGTAACAGCTAACTTTCCAGATAGTCTTCTCTATCATGCAGTAATACGAGGTCAGTCCTACTCATTTAGACTAGTGACTACTTGCTAGTTGTGTGCAACACCATCCTCAGTCCCTTTAAAGAACTTAAAGTGAGCTACAGTTTGAAGAGAGGGTTGTTTTTGTTGTGTGTTGGGGTTTTTTTCTGGTAGAGCAATGAAGACAACTGAAAGTGAAGACACCAATAAAATGACAGGCTTTTTGGACATCCAAGATTATCTGCATCTGACAATTAGAAGGAGGAACATCAGATTAAGAGTGGGGTGACAATTATTGCTTTGAGGATGAAAGTATGTAAAGCAGGTTCCAGTCCTTAAAAATCTGTATTACACTGTGGAGTCATACTGTAAATCAGGATACTTTTAGCAATGCAGTCTGTGTTTTAAAGATGGGAAGAACAGTAGATAAGAAGAATAGGAATAAATTATCAACCCAGAGGAGGTGAGGACTTGTTTTAGATTGTGTAAAATCTGTGCTAGGGAATGTCTCTTTGGTTCTCTATTTTTGATGAAAATAACAGCTTAAGAATTTCCTGCTCTCTTCCCATCCACAGAGTCTTATTCACCTCCACCCCTACTCTTGACTGGGATATGTAGATGTTTAGGAGGGCCACTGGGAAACTATACTAGTGAATTGACCAGAAGCCTTTAAAAATCCTTACAAAAAGCATAAATCCTCCCTGTGCATGAACTAGTGGCCCCTACCTATGTTAGCATGGTACTACTACTTCCAGTCCCAAGTCTCTGTGTGGAGCCTGCACATACTTTCTCAGCGTGGATCTACTTGGGATCACAGAACATGGCGCACATTTATCTGGGTTATCCCATGTGCTGGCCTCATATTTGTCTTTAGAAATCCTGCCTGGCTTTGTAAGTTCTGACCCTTCATTGATAAAGACACCTTGAATTATCCTGCCTTTGTGTGCTTATAAGGGTTCTCCTGGCAGAAATTCTTCTTAGAGAATCCTTTCCTTTAAACTTTGGTGACTAGTAGGGACATATATAACACATCCATAATCCTGGGTTTTGCAGCCTTGTGGATGCTATGCACAGAAGACACATTTGCAACTGGGACTTATGAGTATCCCTTGGAAATGAGCAAAATCACAGTAGCAGGCAGTGATCTGGTAGTCTGTACTAGGTGGGATTTCTTTGTCCCTCCTCCCTATATAAGGTTCCTCAAAGTAAAATATACATTCACAGTAATACTTTTGCTGTTTACATCAGCAATTCATCTACATGGATTTCAGCTGGATTAAATATAAAATTTTTGTTGATAAATTGTGTTTTGAGCAGTTATCTCCATTTTTTTTAATGACAAAGTCTATAAAAAACCTTGATACCATTAAAAAACAATATCTGCAGAGAAAAGCTCCAATATGGAGTTTGCTCAGAGTATTTGAAAGAAAACAGTTATTGCAATAGCTGTTGATGCAAGATACTTCACATGTGGGAAAGTTTAGCTGAAGAAAGAACAGTTCATACACATAAAGATAGGACATCTTTAAACATAGGCATATAACTTGACTGTTTAAACTCCTAATCATAAGTTTAAATAGTGAGGTTTTGCTCATTTCCTTTTCCCAGTATTTCATCTGCAGATTTATGGATATAAACTGTAGGAGAGGGATTCAGTTTGCATGTTCTATCCTACTTCATTTGGCCTTTTAAAAAAGCTCACACTAATGTGATTATCTTTTGGGACGGCACATCTTCATATTCTGGTGATAGTTTGTTTCCTTTAACAGCATTTTTCTATTGGGGTTCTTTAAAAGCGTGCTCTTGCCAGAACATGGCTAGCTTTTTCTGTATATTATTAGCTTATCAAGCCTGGAACTTGCCAAATAAGCTCTGTTGTAGTGTATGACTATATCATGACTGAGCCTTTTAAATGCGCTGTAAGTTAATGCTGACTATCAGTAGTATAGTTGTTTCTGTATTTGGAATTTAAATTATGGAATATTTGGCTTTTTACAGGATTCACTGGAAAGTTATGAGGAATTTTATGGCAGAAATTTATTTTTTTCCTTCAAGGTTAGGTTTTTATCTGAAGAATTCTGTATTGGCCTCATGCTGATGTCTGTGTGCGCATAAATCAGTGCATGGGGAACTTCATTCCGTGTGACTGCCTCAGGATGAGAATTCTGGTGGATGTGTGGGTGCCTCACCTTGTGCAAAAGCTGCACCTGACCCACATGTGGATGAGCAACCATTGGTCTCCAGTGCTGTTTTGGTCTGGGGTGTTAAAATAGAGCTGAGTGGGGTGCTCAGGAGTAGGACGTTAGAGCTGTGGCACTGTGACAGGATAGAGATAAGGGATGGGAAGTAGAGATAAGATGGATGGCTGCTGAGGCTAAAGCACTCTTCTGTGCCATCACCCAAAGGATTCCAAACCTATGTGTCCAACACAAAGGAATGTTAAAGGATCTTAGGATGTAAAGTGCTTTTCTAATACAACCATTGTGCAAGCCACTGCCACACTTTAATAGAGTTTAAATGTTTCATACCTTTCTGGTTTTAGTTTAGGCTGAGTTTTCTTATCTTCTTCCAGCTGGGTCACATCTGTAAACAGATCAGTTTGACTGTAAGGATATGGTTCCAGAAAACTAGGAGAGTCAGTTCAGTCCAAAACACCATCTGCAGAAATGAAGATTTTTAAAACTTGGATTAGGTGTACCAATCCTGTACTGGTTCTGTTTCCTCTCTGATATTTTTTCTGGGTAAGCAAACTATTTTCTGGAACAATGTCCAACTTGTTGAATGGCTTCTGACATTACGGCAATATTCCTCAGCAGATCCCAGTTTAAAACCAAAATATTGCCTATTTCAAAGCAATGCAGATATTAGCAAGTTTGTTTCACCAAAATCAATGTGATGGAACACTTAAACTTCAGGAAAAGGTAGTTGTAAAATAATTTGGATCCTTGAAAACTTTATCCTCAGACCTTCTTATTAACATTTTCTCAGAAGACTGCTAGCAGAGTGAGGACCACAAGTACCCACTGACTTCACTGGGTGCTACACACTGTACAGTTTGCTGCCAGAGACACACAGCCAAAGCAAAACTGGCTATAACTGCCACAAAAGCTATCTCTCCATCGACCCAACTCAGTAGCAGTTCACAGGACCATTGATGTTGTTCATATTGCCTGTAGTTTGGTCAAGTTCCCAGTCTCAGTGATTTGGGTGCTCAGCAGATGACAGCTTAGTACAGAGGTAATGCTGGAAAATGTCAGCACTTGGAACAAGGACATGGAGAAATTTTGGGATTAGGAAGCTGCTAGAAGTGCTTATGATAGAGTAAGCACCAATTTTTATGCTTTTCAGATTCTGGCTCTTGGAAAGGCACAGGAAGAGTAAAATATCATCACTATACATGGGGGTATGCAGACATCCTCTGGATTACTTTGGTGAATGAAACAATTAAACTTTTGGAGTGCAGGTATACACCTGCTGAGCACTGAGCCCCTACCTTCAGGCAGTAGGATCACAGTCTTCTCTATGACTACTATTATCTATTTATCCTTGAGTAAATAGCTCTTAATTCCTCTTCTGGATATGCATGACTAAGATTAGTGGGACACTGAATTACTTCTTGCAGCACAGTAAAGGTTATCTTCCTTCCACCTTCAGCACTGCCTTTTACAAAAATACCTATTTCGTAACCTTTCCCAAGTGTGCAGCTTGCTGTGGTTTTTTTGTAGTTAGCTCAAAACACTCTGAAGCAGTGGGGTCTGAGTCACCCAGAAACTGTTTGGGGCTATCCTGTCACCTGCTCAAGTGTGTCGGGGCTAGAGGTGTGCCATCATGATATGCTGATAACATAACCAAAAATGTGCTAGGCTGTGTATTGTCTCTTGTCCCGCTTACTCCTTTCATTCACCTTTTCGCCAGAGCAGGTGTTTTACTGATAGCACTGTTAAGCACCATACATATTGTATTTGATTGCTGTTAAGAGATGTAACATAAGGGTTTGGGAACTTCATGTGTTTTGGAAGACAGCCATAGCATGCAAACCAACATGCTGGAGATCTGGGAGTGCATCTGCTGTTGTATCCCACCAGCTTGAACTGCTCATTTGCTTAGAGCAGAGATTTTTTCCTGTGTAAAATGTTCAATTTTAGTTTTCTTCAGCCACTCACTTCCACCTGTAGATTACTCATGAGGTCATTTCTTGCTCGGTGTGAGGCTAGCAGAATCTGGCATTGGAAGTGTCTCTCTCTATATTGCATATAAAATGGAAAAGGCAGTGGATATGTCTGAAGTGATGCACTATTAATCTTATGTATGTGAAGGGTCTCGCTTCAGGAAGCATTTGTGTTTTTTGGCAGCAGTGGACAAAGTGGGGATGTGACAGCTGCTAGTGCAGGGACTGAGGTTAAGGCTGAAGAGCCCGCTGTGGGCAATGCTGTCCTACCACAAGTTTCTGGGGAAAGAACATGCCATTAGTCTGCTGGGTTGCAGGAGCCTGAGCTGAAACAAATTCCTGAAGATAGTTTATAATTCAGTTACAACAATTTTAGGGGTTTTTAAATCTTTCTAGACAAATACAATACTAGGTGAAGTGGCTGGTGTTTTGTTTTCCCACAGAGCTCTGTAGATACTTTTTAGAGTAAATATATCCTCAAATTTGTGTATGGAAACTGAGAATATAACTAAGGACCAAAGGCCAGAAGAGTGCAGATGGTTCTTTTTCTCACTGGTAGAGATCTTATGGTATATATCAATGTGGCAGAAGGACTACACTCAAGTAAAAAGGTATCCTGGGTCAGAATCAAATTTTTTTTTTCAATCAGTGGATATGTGGCGTAATCCAGATGACTTAAGTGAACTGCACTTAGGGATTTGACCCTTTCAAACCAAGGGCAGTGACCTCTGATGTACCCAGCAGTGCTCTAGGGACATGCCATGTGGTTGGACCTGGGGCACTGGACCTGTCCACAACCTCTTCATAACACTAAGCACAGGACACTAACACTCCTTTTTACATCCCTAAACCTTCTGGGGGTTCCATGTGCTGGACTAGAGAAGTTTGCCCAGTCCTTGCCCTTATGTCCCTGAGGGGCTGAATAAAGAGAGTTCCATCCCTTCCTGTAGCTCAGTTGAGCTGTAACAGTTCTCCTCCTCAGCAGCATGATCCATTACTAGAAGGGCAGAGAGCAGGGTCAGAGTGCTCTTCCTCAAGACAGGGTGGCTTTTTAGCATCCTGCTTCTTGTCTGCACCATAGACCGAGCAACCTGTTTAGCTAGGCCAGATTTGGCAACTAAAAGAAAAACATGATGTGCTGGTGCATCTCATCTAAAAATTACCAACAATAATACAATTTTTCTTAGTAAGCAGGTAGCCCTAACCAGACACCAGCCACAAGCAGTGTTGTGCGTTTATGTCTGGCATTCAGGTAATATTAGGTATAGATTTAAAAAAGCCAACCAACCAACCTTGCAGTTGAAGCTGAGGAGCTTCCTTGTGCATAACACAGCTGGTTTTCAGAAGTGAATTTCTGAGTTTTTGACCTATTTAGAAACTTCAGACAGTGAATGTTTTTAGCACCCAATGCCATGTGTACAGTATTTTTGAGCAGTTTCTTTGCTGATGAGTTGGTGCATTACAAGCAAAGTTGGGTAACTGGAGTAGCCTTCTGCAGCAAAGCTTTCTAGTGATCTGTAGGTGGAGAGGGGTGTCAGTGTGACCCAAGCTGGGGTGGCAGTGGCAGGGGCTGGAGGAATGTTGTGTATTTTTCTGTCTCAACTCTGGATTCTGACTAAGCCCTGCACAGGGCCTGGTATCCAGCAATGGGCTGTCCCCAGTTCCACCTGAGGAGGGGAAGAGCATGAACTGAATGTAACTGGGGCGAGAATTTGGCCTCAAATGGCGTTCAAACTGTGGGAAAGTGATAGTGTTGCCAAGCAGAGAAAGTACTGAAAGGTCACACTAAGCGCCTCTTCTATTTCAAAGCAGAGGAAGGCCTTTTTGTTGGCAATTCTATTTTCTTGACCAAAACAGAAAATGGCACAGCAATCTCCCCTTTTTTGTATCTTTTCAGGTATTTGCACACTGCATGTTATGAATACATGCAGGCAATTTTCCTACACTATCTATAGACTTATTTTCTTTAATCTATGCAGTTATGGGCATGTTGAAGTTGAGGATTGACTCTGGCATTTCTGTGGTTCTGGATTTTCCATCTGATGTGGTTTTGAAAGTACTAGTAAATTCTTGCAGAAATCTTTTGTTTCTAACCACAGCTCATGGATTTTCTCCAGGCAGAATGGCAAAACTTGTCTTGAACTTTCTCCTCCTGCTTTCTATTACAGACTGGTTGATCATTCTTGGTTTACCTTGCAATTGAGCTATGGTGTTGGAAGAAGGCCATTCTATATATGTATAATCAAGGCCTTTCACCAAACTTACCCATGGCATGTTCCAGCATAGATTAACAATGGCCACTTCAGGCACAACCCACATGTGGCAGTTGTGGGTAGCAAACAAGATGCTGAACATCTCCTATGGACAGAATCATAGGACAGGTTGCAGACTCATTAAGGCCCTTGTACTCTCCCATTCTTATTTTGTCCATTTAAATTCCCCTGAAGAGGGAGTATCGGCTTTCCAGAAGAGAAGAAACAGTGACTACTTACTGTGCAACAGCTGAAAGCTATCATTTTTAAACTTACAATTTCTTTTGACATTGGATGCTTATACTGGAAGACACATTTTTCACTAGAAAACAATTTCTATTTTGCTTTGCAGAGCAAAGAAATGATTAAAGCAGAAGCTATTCCCAGTTTACAATCACTCCTTCAAGATGGTAATAATAATTGACCTCAGGTTAGTCTCTATATAAATTATATTTGAAATAATGTAAGTTGCAAACAAGCACAGCCTGACAGTCCCCAAAATGTATTTTCCAAGAGAAAGTGAAGTCAGGTTTGAGTAAGACATGGAGTGAAACTTGCTTTGATTTCTAAATGCCAGTGTGCTAAACAGAAATCAACTGCTTGTGTCCCATATGTTAAAAGTATGTTTTGTCAGGCATTAATAAGAAAAGTATTATACTAAATCTGTGGCTTTTCTAAAGTTTTCTTTTTTGGCAATTACACTATGGAAGAGAGCAGCTGAAATAATAATAAAACTTTAAATTTGCAGGGAACTTTCATCCGGGAATATAAAAATAATTTATAAGCCTAGTTAGGTCCATCTTGGTATTTTTCTAGGATACTGCTTTCCTGTGGCAATTGGTAAGCAAGTGATTTTACCCTGGTTTAGCAGAAGGGTGAACTGGGGCAAAGAAAGGGTAAGCAATCCATGCAGGGCTACTGCAGCAGATCAGGGAGGGTTAGCCAAGATTCATGTGCTCGGAGGTGGGGTTTGCATGATGGCTTTGGGTAACTTTTTGGTTTCTTATGGTAGGGAGTTGCTCACTGCCAAGAGCCTTTCCCCCATCAGTGTGGAGTATCCAAGTCCGAAGGATCTACTTCCAGTTGTTGGTAGCTGCTTGCCTCCCTCTTAATTTCATTCATTCACAAGGGGCACTCACTAGGTCCCCTCTAGATGCCCAAGCCCCTCTCTTCCTCATGCCAGAAAACTGGGCTCTGCAGCAGACGCTGCCCATCCCAAGCAAGGACCCCAGCTGGGACACTGACATGGAGCACCCAAGTGATGGACTCCCAAAGAGCCACATTTACAGGGGAGGCAGAGATGCATCTGCTGAAACCATGAAGCATCTGCTGATTGCTAATAAGCATCTCAAAGTACCTGGACAACAGCAGTCCTTCAGTTAGAAGTGATGAAGGTCCACCTCATCATGTTAAATCCCTAGCTGAGAATAAAGGGTGAAATCTCCTGGCCAGTTGAATATGGGACCGTTCTAGGGAGCCTGTCAGCCGCTTAAGAGATACATGTCTTCAAGATACAGGGTGCGGCTCTGATCGGTGAGGTCTTCAGGTCTCTCTTGAAACAAAGCTAACCCCTTGTTACAAACAGCCCATTTCTGTCTGGAGCTGAAAATACATCTTTAATAAGAATATATTTTTACAGGTTATAAATCCAAAAAATCTTCATTAAAGGAGGATTTCCCCATCTTTCTTGCCTGAGAGGTTGTAAATGCACAGGGTACTCCCTGAGCTAACTCCAGGTCTCTGTGGATGGTCTCAAGTGGATCTGAAGCAGAAACAGCACTGTGTGCTCCGAAGAGAGACATTTTCTGGCTGTGCTCATTTCTGCTGCTCATGTGAAAAACAATTGTGAAACACTAAGGGGAATATCTAAATCTGTAATTTTATCAATGAGCTGCTCAGTCAGGTAAGGAGGCAGTGAAATAAGCATTTGCCTTTGAAAATCTGGATTTAGACCACATACACCAGTTGTTACAGATCTCAAAACAGAAAATAACTTTGGTTTAGCAAGAGGGTACCATGCTGCTGATTCAGAACTCTGAAACATCACTATTCCACTGAACAAAAAGCAAATCATATATCTGCATAACGTGTACTCAGGCACAATCAGGGGTTTATGTATTAATTTTTTGTTATTATCTTTATTTGCCAGTGATTCTGTTCATTTAACATGACTAGATGTGCAGATCCTGATGTCATTATTGGATGAAAAAAAATTAAAAAATATAGCAGGTGCCAAGCAGATTTGCAGATCTTCTAGTAATTTTATTAATTAATAAACTCCAACTTCAAATATATGCAAAACAAACACATGCACAGAAGGCTTAAATCCAGATCCGTTGAAGGAATTCCAGTTCAGGACATTTTATTAACCTCCACACAACTGATTTTGCTTCATCTCTGTACATGTTTTGATTTGTCGCTGCTCAAAAAAAATCAACAGCTTATCTTGGATGCCTGGTTGAAATATTTCATGAAAGTGAACAATCAAAGGCAGGTCAAATGCCTTGTTCTGGCTTGCTCAAACATGTTCAAAACCAGAATAATTCTTAGCATTTTGGCAACTTTGTTAGTGCTTTTTGTCTTAGTTTCTGAAGTCTCTGTAGAACATAATCTGGACATTTTATGAATTGAAGGACATTTTATTTAGCTACCTGTCTAGATAAGTACATACACAAATTAATTACTAGTTATGATGTGCACAAATCACTGACAAACCAATATATTGAAAAAAGGCCTTTTATAGGTTGTTACCTCTTTGAAGAGCATTATTGAGGTATGAAACTGAGATGTTAAGTCAGTATAAGGAAAACTCTTATGCAAAATGAATAAGGCAGAGCCTTACCTAGTTATTGCTGAAATTTTGGTCTGATCGTTCCCATGTGCTGGAGATGTTTGGCTTTTTTTCAGCAGTCGATTGTGACAATGAAGAACAGAGATGTCATATTTGGACTATTAACTGACTTTCATTCTCTTAATGAAAAGCCAGCTAGTTTGCAAATAATTTTGCTGCTGTTGATCACAATTTTGAAAGCTTTTTTGAGTGCAGCTGCTCTTTCTCAAGTGCGTGGAAATGTACCTTCAATATGTATCTTTAAAGGTCTTAGGAAGGAAGTAATTAAAACTACTTACTTTATAATGACGAATGTCACTTTAAATCAGGAAACTTTATATGCCTTTGATTCTGTTACTATTAATGGTTTTCCCTTGAAATCTGTTATAATTCATGGGAAAACATTAGTCTTTTGTAGAATGACATGGAACTGTGATTTTGTAATCCTTCTGAGCACTATTAAAATGATTTCCCCCAACAGTTGTTTCCTTTAGGACAATTAAATGTCCTTATTACCATTATGTCCCATATACATACCAATTGTCTGTAATAACTTGGTTGGCAATCAATACCTTTTATGGGAAGTATTGTTTAATTGTGGTCTCATCTTTCACATGGATGGTACATCTTGGCCATACTTTTGACCAATGTGTATATGCATACCTATTGGACTGGTTTTTAGTTTGATGGTTGTTGAACATGTGGTAAGACTAGTTAAATTGTTTCATTTGACTCAAGTCTTTTAAAAATTTTTAGTACTTCAAAGTGGCTAACATTTAGTTTCTGTTTGAGAGAAGTTCTGAGACAATTTTTTCTCTCTCTTTCCCTCCCTCATCTTCCAACCTGTCTGCCCAATACCTGAGCAATTGAACCACATGATTAATGTAAAATGAAGATCATCCATGCTTTCACTATCTGTAAGATGAAAGATACTCCAAACATAATGTAGTTAAAGAGACTTGCTCTTCTTGTTGATCCATACATGGGGGACTAGTGAGACTAACACTGTTCCCTGCAAGGTTCTGGTTTGATGATAATGTTCATGTTATTTTTAGGGCATTGTTACTGATATTGGCTAGCATTACTCACAGCCCTTAATCAAAAGGAAAAAGTGATAAAAACATCTTTATGATACACTCTATGTGATAAGCATACGAAATATGGAAAAGATTAAAGACCTCATATCTTGGCCTCAGAGAAAAGAGTCTTTGTCCTGTTAAAAATAAAGTTGACCAGATGTGCTCATTTAGGCAGGGCAGCCCTCATTTTCTCATCAAACACATCACTGGTTAGGCTTTTAAAATAAAAACCTTAAACCTAAATATGTTCTTCAGTTCCTCCATGAATCGGGGCATCAAGTGACGAAGTTTGTCCCTTGCTGACCTGTTCCTGTGCATGAAATTCTTTGTAATTGCATTGAAGTGAGGCGGGTTGAAAAAGAATTACCACAACAACAAACAGCTGTAGGTGCAATTGTCCTAATGGGAATTATTTAGCCTGTACATCTATTGCTCTGAAAGTGCCTAAAGATATTTAAAAAACTCCAACAGATAAAAACTAAAGGGAAAAAAAAAACCATGAAATACCAACCAGGCCATCTGCCCCTGCAGCGCTCACCCATTGCTACTTCATGTGCTTGATGTTTGAGGATGAATTTTGTCAGAGGCAATGGCATCTGGCAGTGAGGATTCTTCATTTACAAATTAAAGGTTCACATGGTTTACCAAGCTCTTCTACTTCAGGGTCAGACACAGCTTGTGGGAGTATTTTCTCATTAGATTTTTCTAGTTTAGAATGGACTGAACATATTGGCCTTCAGGACTGCTGCGAGGTTAAATTTGAGAGAGGGATTTTAAAAAGAATATTTGCATAGGGCTGTGTGCTCTGGAATTAAGACATTTTTCATTCATTCAGGCAGCTGACTATGTAGGTTCCTACTTGCATGTACAGAAGAGGAAAAGGAAAGTTCAAAGAACTACATCAGGACAGCAAGAAACATCTAGAGATATCCTGAAATAAGACCTTTGGTTATGTACCAGGCACTTATTCCATCACCGTGTCTCCATTAAGTTGACAGTCAATGAATTCCCATCCTCTTCTGCATTTTTGAAGCAGAACCACAGCTCTAGAAGAAGATATATTATTAAGTTTTGTTTCCCTGTTTTCTTTATGCAACCATTGTCTGCTTTTAAATTTTCGGTAGGGGAAGTGTCTTCCAAATGCCTTTTTCCATAGGGTATAACTGTTCTTTCTTGTCTACCTGGAAATATTATTGAATTTTTCTAGAAGAGTGTAATGAAAGAGAGGGTTTAAAAAATTCTTAAAGAATAATTTTATTACTGTTAAGTGGAAGCACTTTTAATACTTTTCTATCCTAGATGGGAGTGATCAGTGTGGACAGAAACCCCAAAAGGGTGAAGAAAATAATAAATAGTTCTCTAAACTGAAAGATTATATATATAGCCAAGTATCTAGTAGCTCTGATACTAATAGTTTGTCTTCAAATCACTAGGAACAGCCACAAGGCAACAGCCACTTGATGAAATTGTCTTCAATTCTTTGTCTCAGGGTTGTGAAGACAAGAGGTAGGGAGATGTTTTTATGAATCTTTTGGCGGTATTTCCCATCCATCATTCCCAAATGATAGTGGAGGAGCTGGTGGTGGTCTGTGATGCCATGGCTCATGCTGATTTCTGTGAATCAGCACTGGAAGGACTCCACTGGTGTATTTTAAAGCCCTTCCCATCCCTGAGATTGTGCCACAGTGTTTTTCCTGTGCTGGGCCTTGCTGTGCAAAATGTATCCTTTGTTGCATGGCAGGTTGCTTGGCAGGCTCTGTCCCAGGCTGCATGTCTGTGTGGTGGTTTGCAAGGGAAAAAAGGCATGTGTAGACCCATTGTGCACCTATATCCAGTGACTGGCTTGACTTCATTAGACCCTTGTATGATTAGGAACTGGGGTGAGTAAAGATGAGTGGTATTTTTGGTGGTCATTCATGTACAGCAGAAAACTCCTAGGGGGCAGATGATGATTGCCTGGCCTCTGCTGCCTAATGACCCTCTTTCTGGAGAGTGTGAAGCTGAATTTGTAGTTCTGCCTCTTTGTTTAAATATTGACTTTCAATTTATTACTTAAAGGACCCAGACTTAAATTGGAGATGGGTCATTATTTGCCCTTCCTAATGGTAAACTGAGCTGTACACACAAACATGTCAGAAACAGCTGAGGGTAAAATGCTTTATAGTCTGGCAGCCCGTCACATTCTGTTAGTGTGACTCAATTAATATCAACTGTCAATTACCATGGCAATTAGAGAAAAGTGTGTCTTTATTACCTGAAAACTCAGCAAGATAGTTGCTATTGCTTTGGTACAGCAGTAGGATGGAATACTCATAGTCTGTGATGCCCAGTGTTGGGTGTTTTGTAAGCACAAACCAGAAAGTCTGAGTCCATTTCCTGGTGCTTGGAGCAATGGATCTCTGGCCTACTGGGCCACAGACCATTTTCAGGCAGGCAGGAGACATCCTTCATAAATGTCCAGGCGGGGCTCCTTAAAGCCTGCACTGATCCAAGTGAAAATTCAGCTCGGTATTAAGCACAACTAAACAGACAGGGCCCTGTGGAGACACAGACATGCTGTTTCAACATCTTGGTAGGCTTCCTTAGTACTATGGATATCAGTAGGCAATAATATTAATCTATCCAGTAGTGTGTTTCCTTTGTAGGATCTGTATCTCTTTAACTTTTGTTGGCTGCAGAATAAATCTGTTAAATACTCAGTGAATTAAGCCCACAAAAATAAGTATGATATTCTTTTGTGCTGATTTAAAAGTAAACCAGTGGGAGAAATGAACCCATCTCAAAAAGATTACATGTCAGAGTTACAATTTACTAAAAATATTACAGTAAATACCATGATACAGAGCAAAATTGGGTTTTAACCCACAAAACCCAGATGTATAACCCAGCACCCTGGGGCACAAACAGAGTGGTGTTTGTCAGCCCCTGTGCTGAGCCCCGCATGGTCTCCCTGA
>JAOXXN010000395.1:99690335-99703437 GCA_026770055.1 Myrmophylax atrothorax | reverse complement strand
TCATTCAGTGCTGGGATGTTTCTTCTGATGTGTAACTATCTCCCAGAAGTGAGCCTTTATGCTTATCTAAGTCACAGCTATGATTTCTCCCCGCTCTGCTCCCCCCTCACCCCCCAGCTTTAAAAGTAATTTTACTTCTTGAGCATATGTGAGAGTGATACCATTCTGCAATCAGAAATGTTTGAGGGTTGGGCCTTTCTTCAGCTTCCTTATATTTACTTTTTTATTCCCTTATAATGTCTGGCTACACAGGAAGAGTATCCATTGCAATTTATGCTTCCTGACCTTTTCTAAAGCAAAAATAAATTGCTTTATGGAAAGAACCCAGATGCTCTCCTCTCCTTTCCTTCAAATAAATCTGACCTTACAGTTGTTTCTTGTGGAGACAGTAGAGGCTTCCCTTTGAATCAGATTTTCCTTAAAGGATGCTGAGTTTCTCAAACCTTTTCTCTTACTGACAGGGCTGCTTTGCCTGTCATGCCCCATGCACTCAACTTCTTGTTGCTTGTCTCCCTGCCAACCCCTATACGTATGTTCACGCAGGGGCCATGAGCCGGGAGTCCAGCTGCAAGTATTGTACAGCAAGAGCAGTGTAGGGTGTTGCATGGGAAAGAGAGGAAATAAATCCTTCCACCTGATGAAGGCTTATCACACTGGCACTTTTGTGCTCCTGGTGATCACAGGCACATCCTGAGTACAGCACCAGTTTTCAGCCTGTGCTACCCAGGGGGATTGCTGGAGCATGGAGGTTCATGTGGTATCTATGTAGGCCTAGGGCTGTCCTGTGGTGTAATGGAGAGCACTCAGATTCCGAATCCCAAGGCTGTGAGTTCAAGTCTCAGTAGGGACTATCCCCTGGCAGTTCAATGCCTCCCTGCCATCTGAACCCGTCAGATCTCGGATGCTGAGCAGAGTCAGTCCTGGTTAGTACTGGATGCTGTAGACAGTCCCAAGGACTTCACTGTCACTGTCCAAGCTCACTCGGCTGTGGCAGATGGACCTTAGGACTGAAACGGTGGGGCCAGTTCTGCACACGATGAGCCTCACCTAAAAAATGCACTGTGCAGGCTGGAAGGGCACTTGGGGAGAGCCCTGCCCAAATCTTCCTTTGCAAAGTTTGGCCATACACGTACATACATGTAGGCCTAGAAGTACCAGATAAACTGTTGGTCATCTCTTGTGCATCTGACTTCAGCTCCAGCTTTTCCCAAGGAGTGCTCAACTCTGTCTAGAAAAGAAAGTCAACTGATTTACATATATAACCTTTGCTTTTTCAGATTAAGGGTGTGAGTTTGGAAGATGATGACAAACTCTGGTGGGCAGTGGCCATGAAGTTCTCTGTCTTAACTATGTGTGTATATTTTATTGAGGTTTGAGGGTTCAAGTTGCGTTAAGTCCTTTAAAATCACTTTCTAAAATGAATAAGTAATGAACCATGCTTCACACTGTTGGAGAAAACAATGCCATTGGAGGAGATCAGGAAAAGTATCTTTCTGACAATTATTTTTAATAAAGTGATACAATTTAGCTAAACTTTGGGGAACAGTTGGGGGCAAGGGGAGAAACATCCCTCTCTTTGGTTAACCTTGCTTGGGAAATGTGAATCACTGAACTAAATAAAGTTTGTAAAAGATGCTTTGAAAATACTATGCTACGCCCTATAATTCAGCCAAGAATGAAGGAGGCGGGAAAAGAAAACATCAAAAGTCCCTGCTTCTTTTTATATTGCTTCCTGGCACATTTCTGTTCCCCCATCCCCCCATCTTATTTCTGGTTTTATTTTGTTTCATTTCATCTCTTTGTTTTGTTTTTAAAACAATCCTTTTCATTTTGTAAAGCTAGTACCATAACCTTAACAACCTTGTTGTCTACAGACAACAACAAGAAATGCCAAACAAGAAGGGAGTCCTGTAGGGACTGGAGGACAACAAAGACAGTTTTCAACATTTTTATTAGTACCTCATGATGTACACATGAAAAATTAAGTTCAGAACATGAACTGCTCTTCAGATGGCGCCGTTTTAAATCTGGAGGATGTTAACATTCCTGTTGCATGACAAAGGTCTGCCACCCCCTGTGTTGATACTCATCCTGCTCAAAGGGGCAATAACATCTAAGGATGAACAGGGGTTGGGGCACCGAATCCTGCTTGAAGGCCACTTTCACAGCTATATCTTGGGATTTTCTAGCATTCCTGTGTGAGGGTCAGCTTGCCCTTGAGGGCTAGGCTGCATGGCTCTAGACTTTTGCAGGGCTCCAGCTGTTTCATCATTTCCACACATTTGGATGTATGCTTTGGCAGAAAGGATTATTAGTGGTAGAGGAGGAAAACCAGCAGGAAAGTGCCTTCCTCTAAAGTATGGATGCAGGGGTTTTGATACTGTTTTAACAGCTGCTTGCGTAGTCTTGTGACATCATGGGAAAAGAGTGTAAGCTATTTGTATAGACAAATTCATTCTGTAGGCACTCCTCATGCTGGCCTGAGTGGAGTACTGGGAGCTGGCCGTGGCAGGTGGTGGCTGGGTGACAGCAGGCAGTGGGAAGCCCTAGGCCCTAGGCTTGTTCCCCTGGTGCTTGGGGCAGCCAGGTATGAAACCCATCCCTGCAGTGTCTGGTGTTTGGTCTTACCTGTTTAATAGGAGATTAGCAGAGGGAGCATGTGCCATTCACTTGAACCAGGTTCTTCGGAAGCATGTCTGAATCTGCCCTACTCTCTTAACAGTGACAAAAGCAGCAAATGAAATTGAATAGTCTAACTTTCATGTCCTTTTTAAAAAGCCACACAGCTGGGGGGACTTTGTGGGGAGGTGGCAGCTCTCACTGCCAGAGAGGCACGAAACCAGTTAGTCATCTGCTTTTCCATCTCTGCTTTGCTGCTTGACCCCTTACCCCTCCTCATAAAAACAAACATGCACAGCCTGACTTCCAGGTGCTTTTATTGGTTAAATGCCCATTGAAGCAGATGCAGCCAGGGGAGGGCTGGGGTCTATGGCAGGATGGGAAGGAAAGTGGGTTTTCTCCCCAGGTTGCCAAGTTCTGCTGCAAGTATTTAGCCTGAGGGCTGGGCTAGCATGCATGTAGTTCAGGCACTCCCTAAGGAGCACTAATGACCTTTGGATCTGTGGCTTCACTGTCCCCAGACCCGGTGCTTTTCCATCTGGTTCCTGCTATTCTCTTAAATCCCTGCTAGCAGTTTAATAGCAATCAGGGAGTTTCAGTGAAGCTGAGGTCACTTTGACTCGCCAAATGTCACTGTTTCTAAACTGGAACCAGACTGAGCCGAGGGTAGTGTTTCTGCTGGGGGAAGCAATGACAGAATGTCCTCCAACTCCTCCTCAGATGCTGATCACGCGCCCACAGCCTGAGCTCAAGGTTCACTTTGTGTGAGGGTCAGTGTCTGCAGCACATTTATTAACATGCCCCTGAGTGCACTGTCTTCTTTACATGTGGGTTTTATGCCAAAATCCTGAAATATTTTGGGGGGGTGGGTGGGGGGTGGTGGTGGTGTTTGTGTGTACTCCACTTTCATGTGTACCAGAAGTTGCCTGATGTGCCCTGCCTTTGAATCACCCTGTCCCTGTGAGGAATATACACAAGCATTCAGTAGCCCAGCATGAGCAAAGACACTTCTATATGTCTTTAGGTCAGTGAAACCTGAAAACAGATTATTTCTGACAACTGTTTGACTTGCAGATCTGTTGGTAGCACCAAGGTTTTGAGGTTAGTTTAGTACTACTGAAACAACACCCCAGTCTGGCTGAGCAGAGCACAGCCTTATGCCAGAAGAGCTGCCTTGGAGCAGCAGGGCAGTGCTCTTGGTCTGCGGACAGAAGACTTGAAGTGGCCCTTCATTGTAAAGTTTGAGTGCTCTGTTGAAGAAGTGATTATGTTGCCCTCCTAATCCCCCCACCCTTTTTTTTTTCCTTCCCTCCTAAGAAAGGAATGGGGGAGAGTCTGTGGGAGAACAGCATTTGGTGATTTGTGAAAAATAATGGCTAGAGAAGCATGACAAGGCATGTAAACTTGTGCTAATGGAAACCTATGCACCAACTGAGTGTTTATTCAGGCCTGTCATTGTCAACAGAGACCTCTTCACAAGACAGGCATTGTTTGTGGTACTGAGTGCACCATGAAGGAGAATGTAGCTTTGAATTCTATGAATTAACCTCTTTGAAAGAAATACCAAAAAAAAAAATTAAAAGCCATCACGCTATCTTTACAATATCTGATTACATGTCTGAATATTTTGAATTTAATCAGCCTATCTTTTATAAATCAAACTTCCTCTTAATTGCATTCTTCTCATCAGTATTGTTGAATGCATGTTACTGTCCCAAGACTACCTATTCATGCTGTCACCTGTATCTTTTGATATCCCTGACTGAAGCAGGATCAATACAAGGGAGAGACAGTGGTGTCCCTATGTTTTTTCTCTGCAGAACAAGAAGAAAAAGTTTGTTGAACAGACTGTCACACTTACTCTTTTGGATTTTCAGCAAAATCTATCTAAGCTTAACAAATAGTGAAACTTAATTTTCAATAGAATCTACTGATTTGCAGCTATTTAGACAAAGTACATACAAATTTTTCAGCACAGCATAAAAGAACCACTAAATCTTGTGTCAAAACTGCAGAGTTTTGCTGATCTTTGAAGGTATCACATATGCCTTTTTCCCTTTTTAAAAAATAAAACATCCTACAGCTATAAAGTTTTTCAGCCTCATGGACCTATATAAATACCAGTGAACTGAATAGCAGTTGGTTGAGATTGAGAGTTCAATTAATCTGAAATAGGACTAGATAATGAGGGTAACAAACTTCATCCACATTAGGCAATTTAGAATCGCATTCAAGGTTTGGCTCTTGGATCTTCTGAGTTGCATCATGGAGAAATGAGGGTGTGATGGCCACCCTGGAAATTTGGTATTAGTGTGTTTCTGATTCCACTATTGCTTTTTGAGAGACACTTTAAATTTCATCATGCCTCAGTTTCTTTTGCTTAAAAAACCCCTTCACACTCAATGGTAATTCCCTCAAAAGATATTGTGAAACTTAAATGCCTCTAAAATTCTTGGAGAGCATTTTGGAGAGAAGATCTCTTTGAAGATGTGCATCTGTGAAATGATGCAGGTTTTAGTTTAAATAGTGAACATGGCCAATGAAATGATCTTTCAGCTAGGAGAGAGGACTCCGGTCACAAATGCTGTTCCCTGGTTCCCTGGGTCTTCTACAGAGATTCCTGCTGTGCCAGGGTGCCAGTAATGTTCCCTGCATAGCCTGGGAGGAGCTGATTTAGGGACAGGCCTGGATGCATTTGAGGTATGCTGGCTCAGCAGCCAGACCCCTCCCCAATGTTAGTTAACTCCCAAAGCTTCACCAGAAGCTGTGGGGAGGCAGTGCTGCAGTCTGTCATGTGAGATAAAGTTTTAATGTCTCTTGTTTTCCTTGGCACTCCTCCTGGTTGGGCACACAGCAAACATGGTCAGTCATTTATACATGTGGCATTTTTGTGCAGCCTTGGGAAGACCCTGCTTACAACGCTCTGCTCTCTAGTTCACCAGAAACAGCACTGAATTTCTGAGCCTCTTGAGAGCATAACTCCCTGTTACTAGGAAAAATACCTCCTTCTGGTCTTCAGGTCCTCTGTAGCCAAGCTTTGAGGGTTGGCTGTTGAAGCAATCTAAGACATATAATGTAAGAATCTGCTCCTGGAAAGAAGTGGAAATGGAAAGAAATGATACATTTGAGTAGATTTGGAACAGAGTGTGCAAAGCATTTTAAGCCAGAGCAACACTGAGCAGGGGATGGTGAAAGACTTGCTCTCAAGTGTTTCCATTTTTCTTTATCAACTTGATAAGTGAATGAATTGCTGGCATTTGGTTCAAGAAGTACATGTCCAGACCTCTGCAGGCAGTGATAAACTGTTTTCAGATGCTACTGACTCCAGAATCCAAGCTCTACCAGCTGCATTTGTACTTAAATACTGAGTCTGCTAGCAAATGATTGACAAAGTTTCCTGGCCAGAGCAGGCAGTAACTAATTGGTTTATACATGTTTATACTGGACAGAAACTAACCCCTTGTTAGAAAGAAGCATACACAAAAACAGTTACGGCAAAGAGTTTGTACTCAAAGAAAGACTGTACCTAAAGCCCTTTAAACAAAACATCATTTCCTTTTGCTTTCATCAGGAGGTATCTTTGGATTTTAAAAATGTAGGATCTTGCTGAGATCCTCTGCTTCCTATGACTCAGAGCTCTGGGTCAGAAAGCAGCATAACTGTCAGCACTGCTCCCTACACAAGCCAGTCAGCCTGCCCTGATGCAGGGAGTGCTGTCAGGGTGCATTATCCCCTGCATCTGTCTCCAAACGGCCCTGTGATGGAGGGACAGAGAAACCTCACTTGGAGACCTGGTCGTGGTGCTCAGTTGTGCTGCAGAGACACACTTGCAAGCACAGCTCTGACTCCCTACTCTTGCTCCACAGCACTTTTTAAGCTGCTTTGGCAGTCCAGAAGAGTAGGACATTGCAAGGCACCTTCAATAGCCAAGCACATTGCTACTGAAAGTCTAGTTTTATTAAGAACCTTTGAATTTCCGAAGCTAAAACCAGATGTGCTTTTCTAAAGGTGATTCTGCTGAATGATTAATTTTGGATTAGTTACCTTCCAGGAGAGAAATCGTGTCATCCGTGTACAGCTAGTCATTTGTCTCTAAAAGGGTTAAGGCAAAGAAAACTGTGAGTCATTAGAAAGGAATAATTCCTTTATTTGAAGCACACATGAAACAGGAGTCCGGATGGTGAAGGAACAAAGCCTCATTCTTTCATGTGCATTTACTGAATGCCTTGGTGTCTTAGACAAAGGACAAGTATCTACTAGTGGATTAACATTATGAAAAAGTCAGGATTAAAAAAAAATAGTTAATTCTCAGTGAGGCTGTGTAATTGAAGCTCCATAGCAGTTCAAAAGCTCAGGCCCGTAAGCTCCTGGCCACTAGCTAATTCATGTATTTTATGACAAGAAGGCAGAATGTTAATCATCAGAGCACCATATGGAGGGGGAGAATGAGAGTGCCACATGGATATTCACTGGCAACCATGTGAACTTCAGAGGCAGTACAGAGGGCTATTAATGCACTCCCTTGCCCTATCTGAGAGTGCTGACCTCACTTCTAATCCTGCCCCTCCAGGGTACTTAATTTCCAGCATTGCTCAACCCAGCCAGGCCTGTTTAACAATTTCTTTTCTGGGTTAGTCTCTTTGAAGAGGCCCTATTTTCTGTTCAGTGACATGAAAGAGATACTGATGTTGATTATCAAAGGCATGTGCTCCAAACCACCAAGCGTCTAATGCCCAGGGGAGGTAATATTATCTCTGCCTTCAACATTTACATCCTCCCGCCAAGACAGATGTGGTGGTTAACTAGCACATCTTTTTTCCTTCCTAGTAATTTTACATGAGCTATTAATCAGAGGGGAAAATTAACTAATTCTTCAGCTTGTAGGTCATGCTAGGGCAGCACTCTCATCTAGATTAAAAGGACTGTGCTGCTCCTTGCAGCCAGACAGGTTTAAGTACGGATTTTTTGCTATATTGTACCAAAGAAGTTTCACTGCAAGACTCTCCAGTGACCGCAAACCTTAGCCCAACTGCACAGCTGGAGGGCTGGTTATTCCCACTTACTCCTGCCTCTGGGGAGGGGGGAAGACTGCTCCACCTACCAGCTACCAGAGTAAAGATCTGTCTGCTCACTGAGAAAGGAAAAAAAATTTTCCTGAATAAGGGGCTCTTGGGCATCCACTTTCTGATGATGAGGGAAGGCCTGTCTAACAAGCAGTCATAATTTTCTGAGCTTTTAACCCAGAAATCCATGAAATTACACTGTGGGCAGGTGGAAGCTCAGAGGTAAAAAAAAAGAAGCAACTGCTATGTTAAATGAAATTACTGCTTAGGGTTTCTTTCTATAATGTTTTCCTACTTGCCAGCAGAGGAAATTTATCTGATGCAGGGCTGCAGAGAGAGCTGTGGCTCAGTGAAATTGCATAAAGCAGTGACTACACCATTGCTGAAACTCATCTCCTGAAGCCAAGGTGATTATGCATGTGCAACAGGAGGTCCTCTCTGATGCAATGGTTCAAGCCTTCTACCATCATACCAGCTTTGCTGTACACCAGCTGTAGTAGGCATGCACACATATATCATGCTTTATACTGTGGATTATGTGGTCTAGACTCAAAGGCTCAAGAGGTCTCCTCCAGCTTTGTGTCTATTAAGATTATACAAAAGGAGGGATTTTTTTTTTTTTTAAGACAGGAATTGAATCCTAACCTGCTCACCTTGTGCATCTCTGTGTAACTTTTTCCCTCCTCACTCTTCATGTACATTCTGACTGCCAAGACGGCAAAAGTAAGCAATCCCAGAAGGGTTAAGGAAGCTGAAGTTAGCTGGATTACTGTTCCTTCATCTTTTGCCCATTTTAAGATCTTAGAAGACATGTTGCTTTTGCTGAATCTGTTTATTTAAAAGATGCACACAAATCCATACTAGGTGATTTCAAGGTACTATATGCACTGATAATGAGAACAATGATATGTGTAGGTGTGTTCACACAATTTTCAATTTTCATCTGCGGTAACATTTAGTATAAGGGACTTCAAGTTGACAAAAATAAGTCATGTAAGTAGCTAGACAGATTTATGGCTATTTAAGTAGGTCAGGTACTGTCTTTTGAGCTGAATGCCAAAAAGTCCACTGAAGGATATCTAATATCTTTTCAGTGAAATATGGCCGTGTGAGTTTTTATAACATTTCACAAATAACTTGTATCAGGACACTGACTAAACACTTAGAGTGTTATTTTAAATGTGTCTGAAAACAGAATGAACATGAACTCCTCCACTGCTGAGAGATTCGCTGTGGGCAACTGCCATCACTTTGTTGTTTGGGGTTTTTTTATAAAGATGTAAATGCACATGCAACATCTCATGTAATTATTTCAGTGGAGCACACATGAAGGACTTCTGGCAGTAGAGGTATCTGATCTGAACACATTTGTAGCAACAGAAAAATCATAAGTGAGCAATTCAGATCTATATAAGATCCTGTAAGACTGAAGCCAGCCTGCACAAACCCTGTGAGACTTAGCTGTCAGCTACAAGCAGCAAGGAGCTCAGCTGCTGCTGGCTGGCAGGGAGGCGGTTACTCCCCAAGGATTCACACAGTAGGTTCTCACAGGACTCTTCAGGTGTGTGAAAACAGCCAGGATAAAATAATATTAACACTGGACTTGTGAGATATGGATTATAACCAATTAAAGGTTCTAGCGTGGTGGTGTGAGACTCTTTTTAGCCAATAAGATGTAGCTTTAACCCTATATAAACTGTGTGCTGTGTCTAATAAAATGTCATCACTGTAAACCTCATAGGCTTGTTGGGTGAAGTCCTTTCTCTCTGCAGAAAATTGTTTACTTTACACATTCTTGTTGTGGTTCTAAGCCTGGGAAAGTCTTTCAGCTGCTACTTGTGGACCTGCCCTCGTTGTATGCAAGTACATGTTTGCTACTTTTCTGTAACAGCTGACCCCAAGTATTTTGGGGGTTTTCCACAAAAATTATTTTAACTGAAAGATCATCACTTAGCTCAAGACATTCAAGCATTTCCTATCTCTTTGCTTTGTCCTTTATTTGAGTGCACAATACAATAAAAACCTCCTTTGGCACTCTTATGTGGTTTTTAACTCCGCATTGCTACCAGCTAACGAGTAATCCCTTCACTTCTGAATTTGCTAATGAGTTTCTGCTAGGAAACAGAGAAGTTCATGTAGGACTAAATGTTCATGATGTGCCTTTGTGGTAGTTTGGGCCTAGTAGGCCTTAGTTTTATCTAGGCCTTAGTTTTAGTAGGCCTCAGTTTAGCAGACCCTGAAAGTGCTACGTAGATTAGGAGGGACAGGTTATTACCTGACTTAAGCAACCAAAGAGATATTTCATAACATCTGACATCAGCTTGAGTATAAAAAGAGAGGGAGGAGGAAACCTCTTTTGACCATAGCCGTGGTAGTGACGAGACATGTTGCTCCTGTTCTGCTGAACTAGGCCCCACCACTGTTTGCTGCTACGTTGGGGAAGTGGTATGTTTATTCCTAGTTTTCGCTCTGCTTGGGTCTGTTCCTTGGGAGACTGAGTTTTCTTGGATGATTAGTAGCTAGAATAATGGGATTTGTGTTTGATGGGGTGTGGGGAGTTATTGTTGTTTTCTTATCTTTTTACATATGTGTTATATTGTAGTTTACTTTTAATTTTCCCTTTTCTGTGTAAATAAATAAACCATTTTCTGTTTTAAGTTTTAGTTCTTTTCCCCCCTTTTCTCAGCAAGGGGAAGGAACTTCATTGTGTGGTTGAATACTTGG
The DNA here is from genome assembly GCA_026770055.1 of Myrmophylax atrothorax. Lineage (NCBI taxonomy): Eukaryota > Metazoa > Chordata > Aves > Passeriformes > Thamnophilidae > Myrmophylax > Myrmophylax atrothorax. The sequence goes on along the minus strand of JAOXXN010000395.1, from coordinate 99,693,031 downwards.
CATTTTGCCAAGGTTTCAAACCAAACCAGCCTTCATAAAGTGTTTGGATTTGGTCTTCCAGAAGGGGATTCAGTAGTCTTTTCCTCAGTCTTAATTAACTGCAGAATGAAAGAGCACCGAGATGTGTTCAGACAGTCCAATTCTGATCAAGACTCATTTTACTCAATTTTATGATGGCTGTGCTTATTCAGACAACACACAGCCCTGTAACAAAGGACAATGGCAGCAGTGTATACAAACGTGTGTAAAAGCAATACTGATGAGATGTGCACTGGACAGATCAAAAAACCAGGACCCTTCCCACAGGAAAAAATTAAGTATGATTGTAGTTTTATCTTGATTTGGAAACCAACTATCCTGGCTCATCATGAACATCAGACTTCTGCTTTTTTGTTCTTCAGCCTGGAAAGTCCAGCCTTGGACTGAGGCCACTGAGTAGTAACTGCAGGCTGCCTGTCTTAGTTACAGCAACTGGGACCAGTTTCTCACTGTGTCGGTGTAACCAAAACTGTGTATTCTACACCCTTTGGATCATTTCTGATCAGCTGTTAATAATGGATTGTTTGCAGCAGCTGCCCATAGCAGCTACAACCTGAGTGTTAAAGAACCCTGGGAGTTGGTTCTGTCATCACACCAGTGACTCAGCCGTGATAACTCCCCTCTGTGGAGACCTTCACACCCAGTCTGAGGGGTCATGGCTGCTACTGGGCCATAATGGACTGGCATAATAGGCAGCTGAAGTGACCCAGACCATCAAAGATTCCAAAATATCCCATGACTCAGGAAGCTAAATCACCCATTGTGGAACTCCCTACCCTGGGGAAGGTACTGGGCATTCCCACCTGACCCTGAGCATATATAATCTTTGGGGTTTGGGACTTCTGGTATCATTCATCAAATCCAAAGGAGGACCAGAAGCTCAACAGGACTGCAACTGTCACTCTCAACAAGACTATGATTGTTACTTTGACAGAACTGTGACCATCATCCTCACCAACAGGTTTTCCTGTCCTTTTACTTTGGACTCAGGAGGACCCCACAGCACTCAGCACAGGTGCTAGTGAACACTGTTCTGTTCATGCCCCAGGGTCCTGGGTTATACCTCTGTTCTTTGTGGGTTAAACCCAGTTTTGCTCTGTATCATTCTATTATTGTTATCTTTTTTAGTAAATTGTAACTCTGAGTTGTAATCTCTCTTGAGTTGAGTTCATTTCTCCTACTGGTTTACCTTTAAACCAGCACACTGCCACTGATCCAGGAAACAGGATAAGCTGACATAATGGCAGGGCTAGAGCTAACAGACTAAATGTACCTATGTTCCTTAATCATGAATGTGAGGGAGCCATGGAAAGAGTTAGCAGATAGTCCAGTCTCACACTGAAACCAGGGCAGGCCTCTGATGGCAAATCCACAAAGGTATGAACTGAATTTCAAATTCTGGTTGTAAGCTGGGTGATACGTTGTCCCAAAAATCTTATTTCTCACTAGGAGAGTTGGTCTTTGTTGTAGGATGTTCTTACAGGTCAAACATTCTTTGTTCCAAGCAAAAGCAATTAACTTTACCTCATTTAATTTCATATGTTACAAGTAATACCTAGATGTTGCCTAATTCAGCTTATTCTACTTGTGTCCTCCCATGTATATAAACTCTGAATATATTATTTTTAAAAAAAATAAGTATGTGAATTTTTAAATGCCTTAGCAATTTATCTTGCTTTTGTTATTTTAGACTGGCTGAGAACTAAGCTATTAATGTATTTAGCTCTTACAGTGGCAATGGCAGCACTATAGTGCCTGTATTTGCAGCAACATTGTTAACAACATATGTTTGCTCTTGTCATTTGACAGAAAATGAAGAATTTTCCAAGAGGCAAGCTGTACAGGTCAGAGTAGCTATATCCTCTTATCTTGCACAATCTGCATTAAGCATGTTTTGAAAGTGAAGACTTTTAAGAGGAGATTTCTGGTTTCATGGCCAGTAGCTTCTTAGGAGTTGGACTCAGTAATCCATCAACATTTCCGTTTCAGTGACATTCGTACCATTTTGATGGGATCTTGTGTCTTATAGGGGAGTTTTTCTGAAATGGTTTCATTTCATATTTCCTTCAATTGGAACACTCAGTTCTTGATCTCAGAACCACTGGGCATACGTTAGCCCGCTGTGAGCAGGCTTCATGATAACTACATGAGTATCATGTAGACCATACCTAAATTAAAGGCTGTAAGTTAAGTGGCATTTTTAAAATCTTGTAGTATCTGCCAGAGTTAGTCAAAATACCTCCACTTTTCAATACTTGGTCATACATGTTCTGGTTTTGGCTGTGATAGAGTTAATTTTCTTCTCAGTAATCGGCACGGTGCTGTGTGTTGAATTTAGTCTGAGAAAAATGCCAATAACACACTGATGTTCTGGTTGTTGCTAAGTAGTTCTTACTCTAAATCAAGGATTTTTCAGTGTCTCATGTTCTGCCAGTGAGTAGGAGCATAAGAATCTAGGCGGGAGCATGGCTGGAACAGCTGACTAAACTAGCCAAAGAGATATTCTATACCATAGAATGTCATGCCCAGCATATAAACTGGGGGGAATTTGCAGGTAGACACCAATCATTGCTTGAGGATGAGCTAGATATTGGTCAGTGGGTAGTGAGCAACTGTACTATGCACCACTTGTTGTTCTTGGGTTTTATTGCTTCCTC
>JAOXXN010000395.1:99675561-99690235 GCA_026770055.1 Myrmophylax atrothorax | reverse complement strand
AGAGTTATTGTAATCATCATCATCATCATTAGTATTACTAGTATATTTTATTTTGTTTGAATTATTAAGTTATTCTGATCTCAACCCAGAGTTTTACTTTTTTCCGCTATTCTCCTCTCCACCGTGTGTGTGTGTGTGTGTGTGAGAGCCAGCAGCTCTGCGTGGTACTTGGTTGAAAGCTGTGATTAAACCACAACACAGCAGTCTATATATTTTTCCCCTGATTCAATTTCCACCACTAAGCTGAGCCAGTTGGCTGAGTTAGGCCCATTTTTGATCACTTAAGTGTCTATGAATCAGCTGGTTAATTATTACCATTGCCAACACTACCCATTTTACCAGTGGGTTGGGTAGCCATGAGCAATTACAGAGGACATTCAGACAGAGTATGATCTTCTCTAGAATGAACTCATGTTTTGTGGGAGCTCCATGTCAATTTTTTCCTTTTCAATTCCCATTTCATGTAATTTTTGAGTTCAAAGGACATCCAAACTATAGGCTCTATTCATCTTTTTCATTATAGCTCTGCCCATGACCAACATGCTGGAAAGTGTCTTGTGGAGTTTATGGGAATGTAATGATGTTTAAAGAAGTCACAGTATTTTATCCTGATGGTGTCTGTTCTCCATGTTGTGAAATTTTGCTGTTAGTTTGCTCAGTATTATTAAACGATGCTCAATTCTTTTATACTCTCAAAGGGATAGTAAATGGGTTTAGTTTTCTAGTATCTTGAATTGCTACAGAAGTGCTGGGGCCAAGTTCAGTCTCAGAGAGCATCCATCCACTGAACTCTCACATGCTAAGTCTACAACTGTTCAAGGACATCTACTAAAATGTGCTACTTAAAATGAATAGCTGCTGTGACCTTAAAATAAGGTAGGCAGTTACCTCCACTTTATTCCCTCATGAAGTAAGAATTTTTCCCAGATTTGTTCATATAATAGTAATAATCTCTCACAATATATTTCAATTACAGTGCTGCTCTCCTTTTCATGCCAAGCCTTCCTGTAGATTTCTGTCAGTTTCTTTTGTAGGATTTATTCCCCCAAACATACTAAAGAAGGTGAGTTTAATGTTCTATACCAAAAATCATTATTTTTCTTAGGCCACTTCCCCTGTTCTTATATTGCTAGAGAGATAAACAAAAGCATTATATAATTAATTGAGAACTGGAACTGATCTGGATAGTCCTTCTCTTTCCATTACACTGCTCATCTGAGCTCAGCAACTATCAGAGAAATGCTGGTGGTCTAGAACATGAACAGATATGATTTTCCAGTTGACAACCTTTGAGTGGAGACACAGTTATAAGAATAACTCTTTTTTTTCTGGGCACACTTTTTGCATGCAAAGCAACAAATGCAACCAGTGGTTGAGGAGTAATGTAGCCATTCTTAGTTATTTCATCCTTATGCAAACATCTTTCAACACTGCTATGCTGTTCAAGATGACATGTGGATGGCTTCAAACAGATCTGTTACTGTCATTCTGATTATGGCACAGCTGCAGTCCTATTCCCACCTCCAAATCTCTACTGAGCTGCAGAGTGGAAAAAAAGAAAAGGCAGAGCATCATACTGCCTCCTCCTATGTGCTTGCTTATTAGCATGGGGCTTATTCCTCGAGTGTGGTACAAATGTTAATGTGCCCTCTTCTAATTTTGCCACTGTTCTGGTTCAAGAGGAGTTGTGTAAGACTGGAGGGGAGAGTTCCTTTGCAATCATACACTGAACATGGGAAGTGCCTATAAGACAATGAAGATCTGGGTCAGCGCAGTCAGTCAGAGGATGAAATGTGGTCCATATTCTTCTCCTCTGTGGCTCCAAGCAGGGAGTGGAAGACAACTAGTTCCTGCTAAACTAAACATCCTGCACATTAAACATCTTCTGGTGTGCTCTTGTGTGTTGAACCACCATGAAACTCCTAGAGAAGAAAGGGATGTCATCATGCAATTCTACCCATATCCTAAAGCAGGATCTGGCCCCGGTAATGAAAACGTTTGCCCACTGTGAGCTAGAAGAGTGGCTTTTCCTGCTATGTCTTGAATTGAGGATAGAGCAAAGCCATACTGCTGTGGGAGCAGAGTCAAGAAGTTTCTGCTACAAGTTGCCTGCTGTTACTCCAGGGCAGGCAGAATCAATCCCTAACCCTAGTGGAAGAAAGGCAGTAGGGCTTCTCTTAAGGCAGGTCTTGCCCAGCTGCACGAGGCAGAAGAGAAGGTTCTGTGTAATGAGCTCTCTCACGGGTTGCCAGGCTATTGACAAGCTTTTTTTCTTGGTTTTATTCTCTTTGTGTCTACATCTCAACTGTCATGTGAAACAGAAACCCATGCAGTCCTTTACCTGGGACTGAGCCTAGTCCTGCAACGCCCCATGATACTGCCCTCCCTGATGTTGCAGAAAGCCCTCCCTGACTCAGGGGCTTAGCAGCCATGTAAAAGCTCTGCTGGCGATCTCTTACATGCTAACTATTGCCTGCAGCTGTTTCAAGAATCATCTGCTTGCTTGGGACTGAAGCAATGATGTCAAGTTAAGGTAGCCCCAGCTCAGTCCCCAAATCCACACTGAGGAAATTGTGAGAGGCATCGTGGCCTGTGGAATGTGCCCATGGTGTGTGCTTGCATTTGTTAACATGACAACAGTCCTGACAAGGCTTTGAAACACACACTTTGTGGGCAGCAAAGGAGGAGGCATTCAAACTTTTGCTGCTCCTGCACATTTTCAGTTGAGAAAGATTTCATCACAGAGCACACAGAGCAGGAGCAGGAGAAAGCATTGGTTCTTCCAGGCATTTTTACAATGCATTTGTGTGATTCTCAGTGAGAAGAGGACTCATCTCCTTGTTTGACCTGTTGCGGTCCATTGCATTCCATTTGACTTTGCTGATGAGCACAAGGATCTGCTCTTGTGAGCTGGCAAGTGTGCCCATATTGTGGCTGAAAATATTCACAGGTGCCTCCATCCTCCTCCCCATCACTCCATCTGCCCGAGGTAAGCAGGGATGGAAGTGGAAGTGACTGAGGAGGTGAGAAGAAGCGCAGCTCAAGGAAGCAGAGCTGGAAGCCTGGCCTGGGAAAGGGGAATACGGAGGCAGAAATTTGAGGGGCGAACAGAAGAGCTTTGAGAAAGCCAAAAGAGATGAGGTAGAAAAAACAAGTGATCCTTGCTAAGTCTGCAGCTTTCCCAGGCCAGGAACATATTCTATCTCTGTGACTGCATGCTGTCCTTCTCAGGTATTCTGATCACTGCTGTGTCATGTACACGTCCAAGCACAGTGGTGGGAACAAGGGAGCTGAGGCTGAGGGGTGCAGCAGTAGGTGGTAGCTTCTCTTTGCTAGGAAAAGGGCAATACATAGATATTATGCATATTCCTTTGCATTGCTTGGCTTGTTGACAGCTTTCTCAGGTAAAAGCCATTGCTTACATCTAAGGTATGGAAAGATGCCATGAGTGGGTCCTGTAGAAAGAGAACTTAATAATGATATAGGAAAGGAAAATACACATCGTAAAATGAGATAATTGCCTGTCACAGCACACCTTAAAAACCTATTTTGAGTTGCTAATGGCACCAGTGTTCTGAGGGGGGTTCATGACCTTTACTGATGATAGTCTTCTTCCTCAGCCTTCTTCACCAATTCCTGTCTATGCTCCTGCTCTGTATTCAGCAAACTGAATGAATGAATGAAGAAAGAGCTTATTTGTAGCATGAAATGTTAAAAATGAACTTTCATAAATAGATTCCAGTCTATAACAGTCCAATTAAGAAATTGCAGCAGATTTACGAATCAAGTAATACTAGACTTGGGCGAGCCAAGTGATCAAAGGTACAGCCAAGCCACAGTGAAACTAGCCAAAAATCAGACATCAGCCAACAAAGCTGATTAAATACATAGAGTATAAAAAACCCCCATACATAATAGATACGCGAGGTTGCTGTAGCTGCCAAGAAATGGTGCCAAAATATCCTTGCTGGCTTTAGTTTGCTTGGCTTAGATATATATGCAGATGCTGAGCTGAGCCCAAACTAAGCATCAAGTACAAGCCTAGACTGTTCCTTCATCAGCTCAACAGCTCATCCTTGACAGACTGTGTGGGCTGGGTTTACTATGGAGATTTGCTTGTCTATCAGGAAGAAAAGCATAAAAGTCTGACCTGATCTCCCCTCATTGCATCTGAAATGAGGCTACCTTTCAAGGTTTCATCAAGATCACACCCACTGATGTGATAACAGAAATTTCTGTTTCTGATTTTTCAGCTGTGATCTGATTCCTGGGAACTAGAGCTACTGTAAGCAGCCAGATCTGCTTTCATTTGTGGTTCTTTCTCCCTTGCTCAAAGTGTCATGGGTTTTAAGAAGTGTTGAATGTATGGTGGATGTTTCCAAAGGCTGAATGTATTCCAAATGTCATATTAAGGCAAATGCAATTCATTAGTGTTTTTAATTTCCTTAATGAGATTCTTCATCAAGTTGTACAGATGGCAGTATGTTAGTTTTCTTTGATGTATTTTGCTCCAGTACTTATGTATTAGGGCACTTGTTTCTCTACAAGCAGAGAAAGGTATCCCTTGCAGAGTCAACCTGCACTGAAAGGTAATAACTAGATGTCATTGTCCAAAGAGTTGGGTCAAGGATTGAGGAGGTACTCAGGGTATTCTATTACTGTAGACAAAACTACAGACCACATGCTTTACCATGAATACCAACAAGTAAAGAAATTCTGTATATATACAGTAAAGCTGAAAAGCAACTGTGCAATATATTAACTTTTGATTTTTACCTGTCTCTGGAGTCTGTCAGCTTCCTACTCCTTATACTTAAAATGCCTGTTGGCAAGAGAGTCTAGTGACTTCAAAATAGACAAGAAGAGTTAAAAACAAGTATCTGAGTCAGCAGTAGAAAGCTGTATGGAATCTTGCCATCGCCACCAGTGGCTTTTTGGATTAAGGCTTTCCTGAATTAGAAATTCATCAGAGGTACAATATTTGGCTCAGAACACACACTTCAAAATGCCTAAAAAAAAGGAGGCATTCAGATTTGATACTGATATGCAAAACAAATGTCAAAATTATTAGGGTTACATATGTGATAATTGTTTTTCTTCAGGGCATAACAGTAATTTGAAGAAATAAGAACCATGACTGATCTTTTGGTTTGTAATTACCTTTATAGATGCACAATTGCATGTTTGGATCTGGCAATTGAAATTGTTTTATTTGCTTTTCTTTGTGCATGTTGTCTGTAATTACCACATCTGAGCACAGAAGACTCTATGTTGTTGTTTTGTGAGACCAAAAGGATCAGGGAGCTTGTGGTTTAGTTGCTGGATAATTTCAAAGACATTTTGAATACAAGAACATTCCTAAGGAATTGCCTGCTTTGTTGAGTTGCTTTTTTTAATATTTTCTCTCTCTCTCTCCTTTTTTTTTTTTTTGGTGTTGTTAAGGGTGTGAAGTGGGAGTAGAGATGGCAAGATCATATTGGTTTATTTACTGCTCACAGAGGAGTTCAAGCATTTCTCTGCTTGCTCTAAGTATCATGGAATGTTGCTAAAAATTGTGAATAATTTTATGAGTGTTTTGCACTGTATTTCAGCCGTGCGACTGAAATTCATCGTTGTTTTGTTATTGTCATGAATGGATGAAAAATGAGATCTTAAACAAAAATGTGATCATAGAATCATAGAATATGCTGAGTTAGAATGGACCCATCAGGATCACTGAGTCCAACTCCTGGCCCTATGCATTCTGGTGTAGTAAGACAACTACAATGCAGACATCGTTTTCAAGGACTCCGGTCTGATGTCTAGACTTCTGTTGTATATACACACACACACACACTTGTATATAAGAAAAGCGCTATGGGCTACATCCTTGCCCACCTGGCACAGGAGGACAGTCTTCTATAAAAGTAAGGGTCATGTTTTGCTTTCAGCCAGTGGAATAAACTCCCTCAGGAACTGAGAGGCTGCACTGACTTAACACTTGCCTGCCTGCCTGCTTCAAGTGCAAAGCTATTTCTTCAGCCTTGTTTTCTGTAGTATAAATACGTATCAACACGCTTAACCACAATTTAAAGTAATCCTCCCTCCCAAAAAAAGACACTTCACTGCCCACATCTCTCTTCCCTGGGGAATGGTGAACAAACAGACAGTATGGGCCAAGTCTTAGTCACATGGGAAGTTTTTAGAAACTGCTCTGATGCTGTGGTGAAGTGCAGTAGAGGAACATGAACACAATAGGAAGAAATATCCCCTGTTGCTCCTTGCTGAAAAGCAAAACTTTTGGTCAGGACTTCGGCCTTTCTTTGCCAGAATCTCCCTGTTATAATCCTGCTGATAATTTTTTTGCATACTGCATTATCTATCACAAATGTTCCTTTGGCTTCATGATGGCCAAATGGGATATAAATGAAGGCAAGGGCACATGCCAAGTTTTCTGTTGTAAACTGTAAGAATCTGTTCCCAGAAGTGAGTTAAACTGAGTCAGACATGAGCCTCATTAACCTAGCTGTCAGTCATGAGCAATTCTATTGGATCAGTTGTGGTTCTTGTTTCTTTGAAAAACTTGTTTCTGCAGAAGAATTTGTGAATTTTCTTATCTCTTCACCTGTAGCTTGCTATGTACTTTTGGGGACACCATAACTGATGGGAGCAAGAAAAGTGAGATGTACAACCTAGAGCTATCATACTTCCGTTTCCCCCCTTCACTTTGTCTCTTCTGGTATTTTCTCAATTTAGAGGATTTCCAGGAGCAACCAGAAAATTCTGAGGAGACATTTGAAAGTCCTAGGACAACAGAGAGAAAGATGTGATAAAAGAGAGTGCAGTGCTACTTTATAATAACTACAGACTGCATTTATTTCTCCCTGAATGTGCCTTTTTGGGTGGCAGGTGGAGAGCCCCAGGCAGATGGATCCAGCTGGAGAGCCTACAGAGAATGAGCCAGGGGATGAGCGAGGCTGGGGTGCCAGCCTTCTTCACAGCCAGAGACAGGGGAAGCACCTTGAGGGAAAGATGGGATTTTTCCCTGTGTTCTACCTCAGTAATATCAGTAATACATCTGTGTTATCAGTGAAGCTTCAAATAGCTTATCTTTTGCCTGCATACATATGTGTCTTTCCTCCTTGCCAGCCCAATATTTCTACATTTGAATGTGTGAATAATAATCCCCTGAGTAGATATGGATAATATGAAAGCATACTAAAATCCCCAAATATTCAGGGAAAGATCTTATCTTTTGTTACGTGGAAAGATGTCTGCAGTCTGGCTTCAATAAAGGAATAACTTAAAAGGCAGAAAAATAAGCAGCAGAACATCAGCTCTCACTTCAGTGTGTAAACTTTGGAAAGGCCACCTGTCAGATCCCTGGTGGAAAACCAAATTTTGTTTGGCATCTGGCTGATTGCCATGATGAAATGTTGATGTGTTTGGAAACTTGTGGAACTTTCTTCAAAAGGCAGACTTCCCCTCCTCCTTTCTCTAAATAATTAAATCTTAAATGTTCTGGCTTGCAGTTAAGAAAAGATAAAACACAACGGCAGGATTCTTTCAAACACACTACCTAATAATGGGGGGGCCTTTCGTGTTATTTATTTTAGCTTTCACCGTATGAATTACAAAAGAAATTGCCTCAGAGTCACCTTTACTTTTCGTTCCAGGCAGTCACCAATTCTGATCTTGGTAACAGTGAAGTAAATCTGAAATAACTCTGCTGAACTGTGACCTAGTTGCAGAGAGCTGTATACTTATTCCAGTGTAAAATTGGTGTACAAACACAAAATTATTGTGATCTTACTAGTCTTATCTTGCCCTAAAGCGTATCAGTTAGAATTTAGTCCAGATTTTGGGGACTCACAGAAGTTACTCTGCATTTAGGCAATGTGACTGAAAACAGAATGAGACCCACAATTGTCATCTGGGTGACGTCTTGTGAAAAGATAAGAATTTCATGTGAAGCCTGCTTGACAGCAGGTATGTTTTTCTCTGATCATTCATTTTGACTGTTTCACCCAGCAATACATTGTGTTTCAGGGTCCTGCAGGAAGCAGATTGTTTCATGATTCCAGCATTTATAGGAATGCAAAGCCCCAGATTAACACCATCTGTTGTTTGAAGATAAAAGGAAAGACTGATGTTAGTGGCTAGTTCTTTTTGTAATTGCTGTTCTTTTAGGTTGCAGACATTAGGAAGCTATTCTTGCCCCAGCAGACATACTTGGGGTTGCCAGCAGGGGGATATGTGCTCTTGAGAAATTGGACCCAAATTTTGTTACAGTTACTTGAGCTATAAAAAAAATCTGAAAAATGGGAGTTTATTCCCTTAAGTTTCTTGCTGGCTTTAGAGCTCACAGGCGCCAGGGGAATGGAGGGCCTGCAATCACCCTCAGCCATGATGCACAGACTGGGCTGCCAACATAGAGACTTCACCACGGTGTCCCACTAACATGTCTTGAAGATTCCTGGGATTGAAGCATGAGAAGTCAGTCTGCAATGTCACTGGCACAATGGAGATGGCAGAGTAGAGCCTATGGATAAAACCATGCACTGCTGAAATACTCCCCGCTATTTTCCAACATGTGTTACACATACAAGATAAGAGTATGAGTGCTATTCCTTCTGGGGTTCTAATGCTTTGTCTTGCATATAATAAGTTGGAAGAGTGCAGAGACAAGTCAGGTCAGTGATCTGGTCTTGCATATTGGTTAGTAGAGCTTGAGGGAAATGAATTTGCTCCAGGTATATGAACACAGCCAGAATAAGGCACAAGGCTGTAACTGTCCACTTGTCTCTGCACAGGTCTGGCAGCATTTTGGCCTGAACGCAGAAAGAGCCTGTCAAAGGCATCCATACACTGCAAGTTACAGCTGGGAATTAGCACAGGACAAGAACCACTCTCCAAAGGCGTTTTGGGTGCAACCATACTGTTTAGAGAGTAAGGCAATTTAGGTTACTCTATAGCTGTGCCAGATGGCCTCAGAGCAAAGAGTGGTCCTTGAGCAGAAACGGCTCATTTCATTTACCACTACACTCAAGGTAGCTTGAGTGTCTCTGATCTAACCTTATGAGAGCCCAGCACCTAATGACTTGATACTTGTGACAAGGTAATTTTTGAGATGCATGATGTATTTCCTATTGGCTCCCACAAGGTACAAGCCAGGCTTAGCCATTATCCCTTGACTTCAGCACTTAGTGGTTGAACAATAATATCAGTTTTACTTGAGATGCAGGCAGTTAAAGATACAGGTAATCAAATGGCAATGACCAAATTCAGCTCACAGAAAATGGTGATGTCTTTAATGACACATGTTTAACTTCATCCAGAAATCTTGGGGTCCCATAACAACCTCTGTTGCACATTTCATGCAAATCAAGTGGTTTTTATATTTTAATATCTAAGTCTTGAGTGTTTTTTCCCTGTGTTCTTAGTGAGTGCAGTAGTTTAAAGAGGAGTTTTGTTCAATAAGAAGTGAGAAGTCCTCTAGGATATGACTGGTTCTCAATATTTCAAAACTAGCAACAGTGCCATTATTTTAAATGAAATCAGGATATTTCATTGCTCTAACATGATTTTAAATCTTTTTGCATGACAAAAAAGTCAGAAGAAAAAAGGTATAAATCACAAACATCTTCTGATGTATTACAAAATACAAAAAATACTGGGATGCAGAAAACACTGAAGTTTTCACTTAAGTATAATCTCTTGCCAAGTCCTGGAAATGTTACTCAGACAAACACAGTGAAACTTATGAGAGTCTTCTTTAAGTTAGGCCTGCAAATGTTCACTAAAATTTCCTAAATGAGTGCACAAATGGCTCCTAAGGGGAACCAAAGGCCAAGTAGTTGCTGATCACATTGCCTCTTGTTGCCTCAGGGCAATCACAAGCACAAACACAGGCTGGGAAGAGAATGGATTGGGAACAGCCCTGAGGAGAAAGACTTCACAGAATCAGAGCATCCTTAGGGTTGCAAGGGACTTCTGGAGGTCATCTGCTCCAACTCCCCTGACAAGGCAGGTTCACCTAGAGCAGGTTACACAAGAACCTATCCAGGTGGGTTTGAATGTCCTCAGAGAGGGAGACTCCACGACTTCCCTGGACAGCATAACCCAGTGCTCTGCCACCCTCAATGTAAAGAAATTCTTCCTCATGTTGAGGTAGAACTTTCAATTTATTTTGTAGCCATTGCTCCTCCTTCTGTCTCTGGGCACTAGAGAAAAGAGTCTGGCACCATCTTCTTGACACGTGCCTTTGAGATATTTATATGTATTGATGAGATTCCCCTCTCAGTCTTCTCTTCTCCAGACTAAATAGTCCCAGCTCCTGCAGTCTCTCCTCATGAGAAAGATGCTCCAGATTCCTCACCATCTTGGTGGCCCTTCAATGATCCTCTGCAGTAGCTCCTTGTCTTTCTTGTGCTGAGGAGCCCAGAACTGGACAGAGCACTCCAGATGTGGCCTTAATAGGGCTGAGCAGACGGAATCACTCCCCTCTACCTGCTGTCCACACTCTTTCCTATGCATTCCAGGATCCCATTGGCCCTCCTGGCCACAAGGACACACTGCTGGCTCATGGTCAACCTGTCATCCACCAAGACTCCCACATCCTTCTTAGCAGAGCTGCTCTCTAGTAGGTCAGCCCCAAACCTGTAGTGCTACCTGGAGTTATTCCTCCCCAGGTACAGGACCTTACACTTGTCCTTGTTGAACTTCATTAGGTTTCTCTCTGCCCAACTCTCCAGCCTATCAAGGTCCCACTGAATGGCAGCACAGCCTTCAAGTGTATCAGTAACTTCCTCCAGTTTCATATCATCAGCAAACTTGCTAAGGGTACATTCTATCCCTTCATCCAGGACTTGGAGGTATAGATTGACAAGGAGCTCAACATGACCCAGCAATGTGCACTTGCCAACCAGAAGGTCAACCATATTCTGGGCTGCATCAAAAGAAAAGTGGCCAGCAGGATGGAGGAGGGTATTCTGCCCCTCTACTCTGCTCTGGTGAGACCCCACCTGGAGTGCTGCATCCAGCTCTGGAGCTCCCAGAAAAGAACATAGACTTGTTGGAGTGGTGTACTGGTTTAAAAGTAAACTGGCAGGAGAAATGAGCACAACATAAAGGAGATTGTTAAGCAGAGTTACAATTTAATAACAATATTACTATAAATGCAATGGCACAAAGAGAAAAATTGGGTTTAACCCACAAAAACCCAGAAATAAACACTCTGGGGCACAAGCACAAAGGGGTTTGTTAACCCCTGCGCTGAACCCTATGTGGTTTCCCCAAGTCCAAAGTAAAAGTCCAAAGTGGAAAACCTGTTGGTGCAGCTGCCAGTTGCAGTCTGGTGGAGAGTGGTGGTCACAGGCTGGTTGAAAGTGGTGGTCTCCTTCTGTTCAGGTTTTGGTCCTCCTCTCAATCTGACGAGAGTCCCCTGAGGTCTTCTTCCCCCAGGATATGTACCCCCAGGTTCAGGTAGGAGCACCCAGTCCCTCCCCCAGGGTGGGGAGACACACAATGAGTGACCTGTCTCTGTGAGTCATGGGGTATTTTGGAACTGTTGATGGCCCCTTAGCAGACACGCCCCCTCAGGCTGGGTGTGAAGGTGCTAACGACTCCCCGGAGGGGAGTTGTCACAGTTCTTATCTTACAGATGTCTTTCACACCCAGCTCACAACCTGAGGGGTCGGGTGTGCCCTGGGCAGCTGCTGCAAATGGTCCATTGTTCTTGGGAAATGAATAGAGGGAGAAGAATACATAGCTTTGATCATCCTCACACAGTGATAAACTGGTCCCGCCTACTGAACTAGGATATTCGTTCTAACAAATCTGCTTAATAGTAGTTGTAGTAGTAGAGGAAGGAGAAGTAAAAATAACCATAACAATTGTAATTGTAGAATTTTGCAAAAACGTTTTTCCACACACACTAACTCCTACAACAATCTTCCTCCCTTCTACTCCCCTCTAAAAAAACCCACAGCCAACCAAAACAACACTCCCTCCCAAACAAAACAACAGAAAGCCCACTAATAAAACCCAAACCCTGAACTGATGACCCAGTCAAGAATGAACTCAGAAGTCCTAATTTTCATGTAATTGCCCTAACCAAACTACACTTCCCCTTCCCAGTGTGTTGTTATATACTGAAGAAATTTGGTGATAGGTTTTAGAATGAGAAATCTCTCCCTCCAGGTGGCAGAGGTGAAATCAAATTGTCATTTCTGTATGCTCAGAACAATAGAATTTTTGTGAGTGTTTGACTATTTCTGTTTCCATGTCTTATCCTCTTATTTTGTTATAAAAAGGCCAATTTTAAAGCCACTTGAAGTTATAACTGAAGAAAACTGTGCATTTCTGCAGGTAAAGCCCCAGCTCTGCAAGTATGAGTATAGTGGAAAAATTCAGAGACACTGAGTGAAACAAATTTGTAATTACCATTGGGTTTAAACCCTTATTTATTTATGCTTAATGCAGGCTTTTAAAAGAAAGTGCTTTGTATGTTCATTAATTTATGTAATTGAAAGTTACTTATAGCAGTCAAGAGGCAGATATTTGAGCAATTGAGAAGGGCATTATAACTCCATCACCTGTTCTGTCCTGTATTTTTTTTCTGGTAAATGTGAAAATAGTAATTTAATCTCAGTTACTTGTGTTCACGTTTTCTTGAAAAAGTCTGATTTGTAACCTTATCAATAAAAAAAAAAATTAAAAATCCTGTGTTTTCTGGCACTTTATACAAGCATATCTCCAGTAACTCTCTCATGCTATGAGCCTCTTCTTAATCAGAAAATTGTTAATAGCTAGCCTTATTCTTAAACTATAATAATGACTACTAATAAGTCAAATATTTTGTTAAATCCTCTACACTGATGCAGTTGGAGAGATCTGAAAGTATATCTGCTGTCTGCTGTGTGAGGATCCTCTTTACCACAGCGAGAGATGATAGCACATTGCAGGATCTTAATCACTTCTCTTAAATACTTTGTGAGAGAAATATAAATTAAGATAGAACAAGAATAGAAAATGTATCCAGATGTCTTATTTCTGTTTTTTTATTAATTTTTGCTTGTTATCCAAATCAAAAATGTCTAAGTTTCGACTGTACCAAAAAATTCCCAAACAAGTAGTTCTGTATAAAAGTTGATCTCAATGACAAAAGAATTTTGATGCAGTTGCCAAATAAAAGAACTCTATTATTAAAATTTTGGCCTTTTTAAAACCAATTATATTGATAAAAAATTTGATTGATATTCAATAGATTTTGAGTTGAGAATTTATAAAAAGTCATCAATAATTTCGCTCATAATTTCCAAAAAATTTTAAGGCAATCATGCCCCTGTGGTCCAATATCCTGTCTAATCAGAAAGAAAGAAAAAATGTAGCTAGATATAAAAAATTATGGAAGTTGTTAACAGCATAAAAGTTGTCATAGGAATTAAGCAAATTAAGCTCAAGATATGTTAATTCATAATTATATGTGGATGTCTGAATATAGGAATGAACTACTACATACATATATGTACATGGGGTCAAACTGAGAAAAGCATATTTATATAATTGAGCAAGCAGTAAAGATAGGTATAGATAAGGAATAAATAGGATAGGAATATATGGGATATATAAGGAAGGCAACTTCTAGTGATAAATGACACTGAAAAGTTACCATGAAATAGTTTTTTCTTTGCATTGTTTTCCCCTTCCTTGTCAAATAAAATATACATGGAAATGTAACTGTGATATGTAATTAAGACAATAGCTACCAAAAATAACAAAGCTTTTAAACATACCAGTGGGAGATGTCTTTCTGAATATGTATTTTTGATGTAAAAAGGAAAAGTTTAAACTATAGAACCAGCTTAACAAATATATGCGGTTTTAATATCAAATTAACTACCTTTCTGCAGAAAAAAATGAACAAAAGAAGAAGGTTAAAATATTTCAATTTGGTTATAGTTTTGTTTGTATTTATTTGAGTGTACTAGCATCTGCAGTGTAACCCTGAATAGCTGGAATTCTCCACTGAAGACATATGGAAACATTAGCAAGCTGAAGGAAGATTCAAAACTGGGAAAATTATTAATATTCCAATATCTACACAGGTGTCATCCCTAAGGCACTTACATGGTAAATTATCATCAGAGACTGATGGAAAAAAGCTACTATACACCAGCAGATACCAGCATTTTGTACATTGAGACAGTGATTTTCTACGGATTGGAGACAGGATAGAAAAGGCTCACCAAGACATTTGTAGCAGTGTAATACACTGGTACTCCATAGCCCAGACACCCTCAATATGCACACACACAAACCCTCAGTGAGACTCAGCAGCTCAGTGAGCTTTAGATCCAAATTTTATCTGTCTACTACCTTTTGATCAAAGGTTTTGGTGCAGATCGCTCTCTAAGACTGCTTAAAAAGAAGCCTGTGCTTTAAAAGATTTTTCTAGTAACCAAACATAGGGGAATTCAGTGATTTCTTTATTTTTCTTTTAAACTGTGTGTGAGCATGCATTTTGATATCCATTCTGAATTTGCAGAAAACACCACTTTTTACAGTCTGAAAATGAACACAAAACTATTTGCATAACATCTGCACTGCTTGGAGGGTTGGAACACTACAGCAATTAGAACTTTGCTCTATAACATTCACTTGCAATTCAGACAACTACTATAGTTGAGCTAAT
>JAOXXN010000395.1:99651344-99662129 GCA_026770055.1 Myrmophylax atrothorax | reverse complement strand
GGCTAAGATCTGTAGTGGAAAAAATAACAGTTCCCTGTGAAAATCCTGTCTTTAGTTTGTGTTTTCTTAATGTATTTCTCTGAGAGTGTCATTTCTGTCTTTCCCCAGTCAGTTAAAATGTTGACACTGATAGTCACTTCAGCAACTTAATTTCTCCCTTTTTTTTGCATTTCAAAGGATTATCCTTCAATTTCCAAGAACTATAGTGTTGCCCTGCCAGCTTGCAATTAAACCATGAGACTTTAAAAGAAACCCCCTTAAACCCTAAAAAACCTAAACAAAATTTTTAAAAGCCCTAGTACCCCAATGAAACAGTATACAGGAATAAACTTCGGGTGACTCAACTGAAAGAAAATATCAGAGAACAATAAACTTTTCAGGCAAAGATATTTCAGTAAGTACATATCCTGTTCAACAAATACCATGTACAGTATTAATAAAATACAGGAAGGCTGTCAAAGCTTATTTGCTGGACAAAAACTCTAGAAAACGGAACTTCTGTCTTTCCACCAAGGGAAGATACAGACCCAAGTAAACAGAGGGGTGGGTGGTTGTGTGACCATATTATATTCCACGCGGGTGTTAGTACCTAATGCAGCCACCACAGAGGAGAAGGAAGCTCTCTTAAATTCTTCTGTTCCAGCTCAGCACATGAATTCTTTTGCTGGGAACTGACAGAGAACAGATGAAACTCACTGTCTTTCAGCAATCTGTGTATGAGCACCATGCACCAAAGAGGATCAGTCAAGAGGGTATGGATACCCTTAATATTTTCACGTGTTTTCATCAAATCATAACTGTCTGTGAGTCAAGATGCTGAAAGAAAACTAGATTGTCAGCCACAGAAGTGCATAGTCCACCTGCCTAGAATACAGCACCCTAAGTCATAGGAGCAAGGCCAACTGATCATTGGACACCCACAGGGTAAACTTTGCAAACATGACAATGCTTCTTATATGTAAAAAGAAAGTTTTAGCACATATGTATGATTACATAAATCCAGGTGACATCAACCTGAATAAAGCAAAAATAAACTTAAAAGTTACATTCACACTACAGTGCCACATGAAGTCATTTTGTAAGGCAGTTTCCTGTTGAGCTCATGGCTCCAAAACTGAGCTCTCTGATATATTGGTGTTATCCTGTGTACATTTTGCATTTTAACAGGATACTATGGTAGCACTTTATGCTTTATGAAATAAAATTCAGAACAATCTATTGCACATACTTGACTGCTGTCAATTCAGCAGATTATGCATTTGAATATACAACCAAAATACTTCCCTCCCCCAAACTACCCTAAAACATAGTTCCTTTCAATAATGAATATATTGTTATGTATTTGCACTGAAAGTTTGAGGGACAAAAATTAGCACTTTTGCCTGGAATGTCATCTCAACAGCAAACTGGACAGAAAAAAAAAAGAGCAGAAGCTAAGCATCTCTGTTTTCCACAGAGTCAAGAAAATATGGGTTAGTTTATCAAAAAAGGCCTCTTCCTTGCCAAGTCATACAGAAGCCACAGTGCAAGAGTCTACACAAGAGCAGTTACGCAACCACAAAGGTAGCTTGTGGTATATCTGCACAATGTTTCCCATCCTTCACCTATTCTGTTGTGCTGACTGAAACCCATCAATCATCAAGGCCTCTAGTCCCAACTCCAAGGATGCACAGCTGAGAACAAGACACTGAGGACTGAAGCTTCAGGTAGTAGAGGCTTGTAGTAATGAGCCTGTGCAGAAAGACTCTGATTTTGACAATCTATATGTGTGGTTTTGGGAAGGGTGAACATGCCAGAATACAGCCAGAGAACAAAAGTACAGGGTAAGAGTTGTCCTATATTCAAGGTCAAGTTTTTTCAAAATCCTGAAATAGACAGCATTTTATGATCTTGTTCTGCAACAAAAGCAGTATTTGTTCAGTTCCTTCCCTTTTCCAGTCTTCATAACTGTTAATTCCAATTCTAGGCCAAGTTGCAATGCATCTTGTATTTAGTATCTGCAACTTAGTACATGCCATGTTAACATTATTTATTTTATTGTATTTTACCTGTAGCTTGCAATTCTGCATTTTGCATCTACACCTGCATGTTTTCAACAATGTTACCACACACAGTTGTCCCCTAAAAAGACATTAGAAGACTTCCCCTTTCAACCAGCTCCATCTTTCCCATTTTACTCCTTTGTATCTTGAGTATGGCAGGCATTCATCCCAACCCAGTTCATATGATAGTATTTTAGTGATTTGCAACTTAATTAGGATGCATGATTCCAGCTTAACAGCATCAAGAATATGCAGTGTTTCTGTGGAGTTAACAGCAGAAGTTCTGCAGAGTTGAGAATCTGCATCTTGAGGAAGGCAATTAATTTTCAAGTTAGTAATCTGTTGTACATACATTTTCTTCTTCCTCACTCCAGTTTTAATAACTGAGCAAAGTGTTTGAAAGGAATTTCAGAGGAATAAACTTTGTTTGGTTAAGACACTAGAGCTGAGTTCTTCTCCTACTGTGGACTTCCTAGGAGAAATGCGGCAGATCTTGTAAACTTCTTACTTCAGTCTTGGTAAAATTTAGAAAGTGAGAAGGCTATTGTGGGGAAAAAATGAACTCACAACTGTTCCTAGTTATTATGGGACTGAGGCCACATAAATTCACAGAGAGCTAAAAATCTAGAGGCTGGAAAAAAGTGAGAAGACTGTAAGAATAAACAGTGTCCTTCACATTGTCTCACCAGTGTACCTCATTAGCATGGATTATGAGAAAACATTCAGAAATGGGAGGATAATTTGTCCCCATTAAATTCTTGGGCCCTGTTTAGCAGGAGTGTCCAGGGAGGCCATGTCCAAGATTTTTGGTTGGTTTTTTTGTTGGGTTTTTTTTTTTTAATGGAATATGTTCCTTAGGATGGATAACCTTGAGACAAGCTATTAATTTCACATAATCCTGCAAGATGAAACAGCTTGATCTTTATCACTTTGGTCTAAAGCCACCTAGGGACTGTTGCCTTGGTTGGTCTTCAATCAGTCTTATTTGAGAAAAGTTTGTGAGCAGATTCTGAGATTAATGAAAAA
Organism: Myrmophylax atrothorax; assembly: GCA_026770055.1. NCBI lineage: Eukaryota > Metazoa > Chordata > Aves > Passeriformes > Thamnophilidae > Myrmophylax > Myrmophylax atrothorax. The sequence goes on along the minus strand of JAOXXN010000395.1, from coordinate 99,659,061 downwards.
CAAAGAGATGTTGCAACAAAGACCTTGGAGGGATTATCCAGAATCTATACAAAAATAATACATTAGAAACATGCCCTCTCAAATATGGACCAATGCATGAGCCAGGCTGGGGATATAGCTGAATGGTTTTATTTGGCTAGACAGAGAAGTAAAAAGTACATATTGAAAATATGAGATATATAAGACAAACTAGAGGGGCAGAACTCTGTTCTACTTGTTCACATAAGCCCCAGAAAACAGGCCCAGGTAAATGAATGGAATGGGCTTTTTCTAGCATAATGATAACAGCACTCTCTTGCAGTTCTTTTTAATCAGCTTAACAAGTCTTCAAGTTTTATTTTTTTTTTACATTCAAATTTAACCTCCTATCAAGTTTACTTAGATAAAAAAAAAATGAAGGCTGATCTCATTTCCACCAACTGAATTCCTAGTTGTTACTTACAAGAAGTAACTTTGACATTATCTTTCCAGATGCATGTTACAGGCCAGAGAAGAAGATATATGGCAGACTGTCATCCTCGGATCATCTCATTTCCGTTTTTGCTAACCAGGCAGACTTCCTTTTCTAAGAAAGCTGCTGAAAGCATTTTTTAATAGATAGCAATTTTCTTTGCCTGTGGCCTCTGCAAGAATTTTAGATCTTAGTGACATAGCTCTGTGAAAAGTGTCTTTCTTGTTGTTTGCATTTTCTTCTCCACTGATCAGCATTTGCCTGTCAAACAGAGCACTGTAAGGGCAGTCAGCTGCCATTCAAAGTAGTGCTGAATGAAGAGTCCAGCAAAGCTGCAGCAGTACAGGACAGAGCACCAGCACCCAGGCAGAGATTTGGGCTTACTGTTTTGACAGACCAGAAGTGACAAGGGCAAAAGAGAAAACTGCTGTGAGGCAGGAGAGAAGCACACCTGCCCTTAAATGACATTTCTCATATAGAAGACAGGTTTACAAGACTGTTTCCTTTTCATTTTCATTTTTCTTCTCTCAATTTACTGTTCTTCCAAAAGACGGTAAAGCTGTTAATGTCTTCACAACTTAATACCAAATATCTATACCTTTCAAAAACCTCTGATATTTAACAGATTAGCACTGGATAGATACTTGTAAGGAAAATAGTTCCAGTGTGCAATATATATGCATTTGTAGCTGTATGTATGGCTCGACTTCGTGAACGAAGATTTGGGAAGGGCTCTACTCATGTAGGTGTGTCCTTCGAGCCTGCGCAGTGGATTTTTTTTTTTTAGGTGAGGCACAGCATGTGCAGAATTAGCCCCACCCTTTAACTCCTAAGGTTCATCTGCCACGGCCAAGTGAGCTTGGACAGTGACAGTGAAGCCCTCAGGACTAGAACCTACAGCCCCCGGTATTCCCAGGAGGGCTCCCATCCAAGTACTAACCGGGCCTGACCCTGCTGAGCTTCCGAGATCTGACGGGATCGGGCCTCACAAAAAGGCACAACAGTTGACCACATACATACAGCTAGGCACATCCAAGGAACACAAGATCTTGATGTTTGCTTCTAATGTGTACAGGAGGAATATTACTGTAAGAAGCCTGAATGAACTGCAATCCCAATATGATACCTCAATATGACTTAAATCTACCTATAGTGGCTGAATTTCCAAGTTGTGCAATGAGTGAGCAAAATACAAGCACATCACTTAAATCAAGTCCTTAAAATATATGTGTACTTAAGCCTTGTATAAGAAGATTTAAGTGGTATCTAAACCCCATTTTAGCATAAAAGTCATTTCACATCTGAAGAGACCAGAATATGTACAACATTGATTCAATCTGTCCACAGCTACAAAAGACAAACTGCATGTGAAGGTTGCCTTTGAAGATTGAAAGGCTGCTAAGAGTGAAATCTTTTCATTATCTATACTAAGTATCTCTGTATCAGTAACTTTCCTCAGAAACATACCTATCAGTTATTTTGGCTAGAGTTTGGCTTTGAGCATGTGTGCTGGTTCCACCATGCACTGACTGATTCACGATAATGTGTTCAAGCATTGCCAAGTATAAGCATGTCAAACCTATCCCACTCTCAGGACTTTGTAACAGGAAACTAGGAAGTCCATGAAATCCCAAAGGTCACAGACAGAGGAGAAAGCAAGATGCTTTTGAGTGTTTCTTTCAGGGGAATCCAATAAAGCTACTAAAAAGGTTCAAAATATATCAAAGAAGGTAATTTTTATTATACGAGGTAGATGAGCCATAGAACATGTCTTCAGAAGATAATGTAGAAACTGAAACCTAAAATGGGTGGGAGGGAAGACTGGACAAGCTTATGGAAGAGAAACCAATCAAGGCTTATGAAACACGAAAAGTAAATCTTGCTTAGAAAGTCTCCAAAAAGAAAAGTGTTTGGAAGACAGGAGAATACAAGTGGAAGCACCATATATGATTGTCTTACTACATAATTTTCTAGGTATTTTGGGTACTGCTAAAGAACAGAAGACTGGGAGAGATGGTTCTTTGCCTAACCAGCTGTGACCCTCCTTAGCTTCTGATAATTGTCCTCAGTCTCAGATTCATCAAGCGCAACTTCAAAACAAGCAGTCCTTTATTTTATTATGTGAGAAAAAATAATCAGTACTTGAATCATAGGACAATTTTTTTCCTGCTTGCTTTATTATAAGGCATACTAAGGGAGGGGTCTCAGCTAAAAATAAAACAGGCTCACTTGTTGCCTCTAAAATGCAACTGATTCAAGTCATGTTAGTTGCTCCAACCAAACAAGCAAAATAAGAGAATAACAGTTTTGCCATTGTTATGTGTAAGATGTGTAATAATGGCAGATGAAAAATTTTCAGATGGTTATGTGATTTCCAAGCTGTCTGTGAATGCAGAGAAACACAGTGACCTAATGGAAGGTTGCAGAACCAGTATAAATGTAGCTCCTTGATCTGCTAGAGGCAGAAGAATATTTTTAGTATCTTGGGCAGTACCTGTGGTGCCTGTTTATCATTTGATCAAGCCTCTACTAGTATAGTCTTTCTTCTTTTCTCCTCTTAAGAATGTTCCTTCTCAGAAATAGTGTTGGCATCTGTAATGGCTTCTGCTGCTTGCCTAGACCTTCCTCTGATAAACCTGCATTACTTTGTGCACTACCTGAAAACAGATTATTATCTGGTTTCCATCCCCACAGGATAGCTGAAGTGAGCAGAATCCAGTACTGACAGAAAATTAATCATATAGGGTGAATATCCTTTAAAAACTTCAAGTTAAAGAGATTTTCTCTCTGTGTTACACCACAAATGTGTTACTACTTCCCTTCCTCTTCCTCTCTGGAGGAACACAGCAAGCGTCAAATTATGGAATGGAGGAAGGCAACCCTTACTACAGTGTTTTCACTGTTTGTCTCTTTTTTTATACAAGCTGAGATTAATATGCTGTGGAGAGATTAGAATGCCAAGATATTTGTGGTTCACCTAAATGGAAGCAGAGACTGGGAAATTTGCTATATAAATGTGTCTGTGGGCCATATTTGCTTAGCAAACTCACAGCTGTACTGCAGTAACATACTCTTTTTCTTTCTGTCTTTCTGGACAGTTGCAAGAAGAAAATATATGGTCTTTCCCATTGTGTAGGTACAGCAATCAATCTGCAATTCTTCAACAGACCATGCAACAAACATCTGAGAGCAAAAACCTGGTCTCAAGCCAACATTTTTCCTGGTAATCCTAATGAAAGAACATTTGATGATCAGAATTATGACTTAACTCAGAGCCTTGATCCAAACTCTGCTGAGGATATTTTCATCCAAATTGAGGTCAGAAGTTTGCAGGTTCTGACTTGTTCTTGTAATGAAGCAAATCTACACATTCAGGGAGCAGCAGCCTTTTCAGAAATTCCAGTTTCTAAGCTTGGGTCAGTGATTGAAGATCCTTCACTGCCTGGCTACTCTGTCTGGACATGTGTAAGTGCGCCTTGAATTATTTTTGTAACACTGCTTTCTGCAAAGAAATGATAACTCACCTGTCAGGAACAGCATGCCTATAACATAAGAAATTAATCTTTTCATGCTGATTAGCTGCACTTTGTAGCACTGATCCCTAGAAGAACTGCTACATGTGCCTTTAGAAATATATTCTGTACTTTTTTATCATTGAAGGGAGAAGAAAAAGAAAATACTTAAGATTACTAGCAGGAATTAACAATGCCTACTAAATAAAAATAATTTTTTCAGAATGAAAAATAGATTATGAAATTATTATCTGGGTTAAAAATTGCATTCCAGAAATCATTTGTAATGTATTTTCCTTCCCAAAGGGTTTATAAATGAATACATAATTAGCTATGTCAGTGCAGGTTTATACGTCTTGGCAAAAGAAAAAAGTACTAGAAAACAAAAGAAGCAAAACTCCCAATTATAATAAAATCTAACTTTAACCACCAGCCTGCTGGAGGTTGTCTTAACGTGACAGATTTAAAAATTAAAGTCAAGTAGCATTATCATGGAAATGTGATGGGCCTGACAACTGGTAGTGCTTACTGGAGGCACTCACGTGCAATGTTAGTGTACAGTTGAACTGAGATAATTAAGTCCTAAAGGATTAATCTAAGTCTTGTACAATTCTCTATCCTACTGGAGCTAAGTTTACCTGTGATTTCTGATTTGGTAATGAACTTCTCCTTTTCACAGGTTCTTCCGAAGAGTTTGATCTTGAGGTTTCTGTCAATAGGCCACCTTCATTATTCCCAACAGCTTGGATTTACATTTTTAACATCTACATTACTTTCTAGAGGTCCCTGTTGAACAACAAATGGGATGGTGCACCTCTAGGGCAGCTGAGCTACAAGTGGCTTCAGGAACTGCCTAACAGAAAAATGCTGCTACCATGGGATCTACAGCTAGCTGCTCAAGTTTGAGCAGGAAAAATCCAACTTAGTGTCTTTCTTCTCCACATAGAATGTTTTCTTTTCATGGCAAAAAAGGTTGGAACAAAGCTTCCTACCTTATGTAGACAGTTGTGGATGAAAGGAGGGAACAATCCCATGAAAGCTCCTGTGTAAAGTCCAGAGCAGCACACTGGCCCTAGCAAAGCACAATTACTTCACAGGTAGGCATCCTCAGACAGACAGGGAAACTGTGGCTTCCCTTTCCTTGTTATTACTGTTGTTGGTAATCATCACACACACTTTGTTCTCATAAGATTTGGAGATGTCCTTGTTCTTGCAGAGGCCGTCACCTTATCATTACAGAAAGATTTTACTTACCCTCTATTTGCTTTCACAGAATTGCCCCATGAAAGGGGTGGTAGGCAAGGGCCACCAGACAGAGAGGAGACACCCATCCTCTCTCATAGCACCACCTGATGTAATACGTATTTACTTTGGCTGTGTGTGATACAGCTGATGCTGAGTGGCTGCACAGCCCCATTCCTTCAAATCGAGATGGGGGCTTCCCCATGAGCAGTTTGCCATGAGCCACACACTGCCACAGACAAGCCCAGATCCTGCCCCAAGGGACTAGCAGTAACCCAGCTGTGCTGCAGCGCAGCCTTGTTGTGAAAGCCTGTTTGACCAAACTCCATTATGCAATAGTAGCTTTTTGTTCCCTTTACTGCCTTTACTCTCCATTTGTTTCCATGGTAGCAATATGGAAAAATTAGGATTTGTAATGTAAAATCAAGGAAAGAGACAAATTTTTCCTGTCAGAAGCCAGTTTGTGTTGTACAGTGATGTAACTGTGATAGGTAAACCTAAACCTGTTTCATAAAGAATGGATACATTTAGCATAAATGACAAAATCAGGAATTTTATTTGTTTCATAATGATCCCCTTCAACTTGGATTTTTTTATTATTTATTTTTACATTTCTATGATCCAAGGTGGAGACAATGCTTAGATATAAACCCATACATATCCAAACCAAATGGTAATTTCATAGCAAAGTCTTCTACTTCTTTAAACTGCATTGCAAATTAATTTTAAGTTATGTAAAACCAGAACATACCACTCCTGTCAGGCACCAACCTAAACGTTTCTTAATATGTGTTCACATAGAGCCCTCCTGTGTTTGCTGGGTTTCATTACAACAGCCATTATATCTGAGACAATTTGACCTACATACACATGACTGAGCTCTACAAGGGACCACCAAGCTCCTGTCCTCTGACATTTCCATAACATAGACTGTTGAATTCTGTTTGCCTAATACTGTATCAAGCTCCAAAATGCAACAAGTGAGAATTTGCTGCTTGCTCTTAGTTACACCATTTTTCAGTGGTAGGCATTGTAAATAACAGTAACTTAGTTATTGTTGTAAGTACTGCTTATGGTTTTTATCATAGAACCATAGAATGCCTTGTGTTACATATCACCTAGTTCCACAACCCTGGCCATGGGCAAGGACACCTTCTACCCGACCAGATTGCTCAGAGCCCCATCCAGCCTGGCCTTAAACACCTCCAGGGATGGGGCATCCACAGCTTCTCTGGGAAACCTGTTCCAGTGTCTCACCATCCTCACAGTGAAAAATTTGTTCCTAATATTTAATCTAAACCTGGTATCTTTTAGTTTGGATCCATTCCCCCTTGTCCTGTCACTACATACTCTTCTTCTCCATCTTTCTTGAAGGCTCCCTTCATGTACTGCAAGGCCACAATTAGGTCAGCCCTAAGCCTTCTCTTTTCCAGGCAGAACAAACATGATTCTCTCAGCCTTTCTTCATAGGATTGGTGCTTCTTCCCTCTAATCATATTGGTGGCCCTCCTCTAGATTCTCTCCAACGGGTCCATGTCCTTCCTGTGCTGGGAACCCCAGAGCTGGATGCAGCACTGTTGTAGCTTTGAATGATAACGTAAATTCTCTCACTCCCACTACAGAACAAAGGAATAGCCCAACCACTTTGAATTCCGAGTTGATGACCTGAGTTAACACCTGGGGGTGGGGAGAACTTTCTCTTTTGTTGTTCCACGTGTGCTGGTTTGACTTTTTTGGTTTTTTTCTTTTGGGCAGCTGCAGAAAAGGAGCCACTGCTTGCTGGTAAGCTCTCTTTTTTTTCTGGCTCTGCTTTTTGCTCTTCCCCCGCCATCTCTGGGCACCCTGAGTTTCAGAGAGAGAAGAGAGGAGACACACAGCTGCTTCAGGATACTGCAGACCTTTTTTCCCCTCTTCCTGGGGACCGATGTGGACTGCAAGGAGATTCCTGGGAATTATCACCATTTCCTCCACTCCCAGCTTTTCCTTCTTCATTTGGAACAGAGGACAAGGAGAGAGAGACTCCAAGTGAATTTATCCCTTGTCTCTGCCTCGCTGGGAAAAGACTGAGAATTCACCTCATAGCCAGCCAAGGTGTGACACTGACACTATCCATAAATATAACTGCTCCAGGAGGAACTTTCTGTTTGGGGGTTGTTCTCTTTTTTACTTTTGGTGCTGGGGGAGTAGTTTGATCTGGTCTGTTTACAGTTATATCTTTATCTGTATATATAGTAGTTAAGAACAGTTATCCTTCTTATATCCCTTTTCTAATTAAAGTTCCTTTTTCTTAATAAAGAGTGATGTGATTATTGTGGAGGAATCCTCTCCTCTGCTTTTTGGTAACATTGGGCTCTGCAGAGGGATCTGGATAGACTTGAGAGATGGACTGTATCCAATGGGATGGAGTTCAATAAGGCCAAGGGCCGGGTCCTGAACTTTGGCCACAACAACCCCCTGCAGCGCTCCAGGCTGGGCACAGAGTGGCTGGAGAGCAGCCAGGCAGAAAGGGACC
>JAOXXN010000395.1:99599150-99645726 GCA_026770055.1 Myrmophylax atrothorax | reverse complement strand
AGAAAGCCAATTAGACATTACTACCTTCCCCCACTGGGATGTTTAAAATGCCTCGCTCTTTATTCTCTGACATCTAATAAAAGGCACGCTCACACTGCAGTCTTCTGCTATTTAATTAAAAGACAATTAGTAGCAAGATACAAATCTAAAGAAAACCAGTCTTTATTAATTTTCCTGCCCTCAGAGTTATTTGTTTGTTTTCTTCCATATCCATTAAGACAGGAACTAGCAATGTCTCACAGCCAAATGAGTTATATAGATTTAATGCAAAAGATAGGAAAAGAAAAGGTCCTGGAGCACTGAGGTGCTGGCAGTGGGCTGGAGTGATCAAAAAGCACATTTTTGTGTATATTATAGGCCCAAAATTTGTCTGACCCAAGTGTTCATTAGACCATTAGTGATGGCCCAGCCTACCCGGGAGGAGAAATAGGCAGATTCCTCTTCCTTCCTCACAGGTAATTTCTTCAGCCTGGTGCTGTATTGTACTTATGACTCCAATGTCAGACGTTAATAAATTACAGTGCAGAACTTTCCATGTTCCACTGCCAAAAAAGTGTATCAGACAGGGGTGAGAAATCCAGATCTAGGAAAAATTAAATTCACCTTCCAGATCCAGTGGAATAGCAGACAGGATTCAGAAGCTGATTTAAAAGACATTTCACTGCAGTTGGTTCTGACTTTCTGAACAAGAACTTAACATATTCGCAGCAACAAAAAGGTAAAGTTTTTTTTTCCAAATAATTTTAGCTATAGTCATACTGATAGTTTTTTACAACTAACAACAACTCTCTGAAGAAAGCCCAGGCTGTCCTGATGCCAGGGCTGTGGGTTGACTCAGCCATTATGGTGGAAGGTGCTGGCCCCAGCTGCTTGCCTCTAGCCAAGGGTTAGCCCCATGAAGTCTCACACAGGTGCTTTTTAACCCATTTGAGATGAAATGAGCTGTATCGGCTTATGCACCTTGTTTTTCATAGCCTAATGTCTTTGCTTGCAATGTCATACATCAAATGTTTAGATAGGAGAAAACTCTTGCAAGGTGTAATGATGGGCAGCTGAGGACTGGTTAATGATTAATGACTTCTGCCGGTACAGCTATTTACAGAGTTCACAACTTTGTCATTAGAACTGTTATCACTACAAATTTTTTCCACATTGTACCTGGTCATTTTTCAACAGCAAATTCTAATTCACAGCCAAGCACCAGATGCTGCGATATGATCCTTCCCAGATGTAAAATGTCCCAAAGTTCCATGTCTACAAAATAAAAGCTACCCAGGAATATCCTATTTCATTTAATACTTACAAGTCTTGGAAATCTTTTGTCTGGTCATTTCAGTATAAAGTGTAACCAGACAGTGTATATGTGTACTTTCACTAGAAAGTGAACAGGTATTTACAACGCAGGGAACAGAGCAGCCCAGGAGCACTTGCACAAACAAACACACAAACTTTAAGTCATTAACTGGGTGCTTCAGAAGAACAGTCTGAGGTTCAGACTGTTAAATTCTGTCATTTAGTGCTGCAATCTAGGATTTAATTTTCCCAACTAAAATTTATTTGAAAGGCACTGCAGCAAGCTCAGAGTTACATGGCCAGATCCATCTTGGCTGCCATACCAAGGGAAAGAAAAGACAGATGTGATGACACAGGAATCTTTCCTATCATAGCTTCCTCTACTTTATACCTGCTACCATTAGTGCTTGCCAAAAACCTTTTTGTGTATGTATTATGCAAGACTAGCTATTTTCTCCCAGTACTCCTATGACCACTCATCTGCTTTTGAAAGCAGAAAAACTCTCTACAACCTTGATCTAGGACACAGAATAATAGTATTTAAGATTTAGTGGGGATTTTCCACCATCTGCAATAGATGATAGCCTCTCAAGTGCAACGCAAGAACCGAAGTCAGAAAACTAAGTGTCTGTGTCATTAAGAGAATGTGGGAAAAGGAAGGGAAAGCAATTCAGACCTGTGAAGTTTATGACTACTTAGAGTAAAGCAAATTATATAAACACTGCTTCTTTTCCCCATTTGAAGTAGAAACCTGTAAAGCTCTGATTCCTGTAAACAGCACAGACTTTCAATGACTACTATGCTCTGGTAAGAGTTTTGGAAGTTCAATCTTCTCACTTTGCTTTGTCTATCCTGTGTTGTGTGTTGATAAATAGTTCACTTACTCAGTTTATTGAAAGACAATAATGATATCCAAGTTCAGAGAATAAACACCTTCCTGAGCTCAATGACTTACCTTATGTTACTCAGGGATGTTTCAGATAAACAAAATTAAGGAGTTAAGGAAGCTGGACATATGGGTAATAACAGAGACTTCAGCATTTCCAACAGTTACCAAGTGTATAATTTGGGTATCTTGCATGATTGCATAGCCTGTGTTAAGAACTCTGGTGTGCTATTTCACTACTCACACCTTCTGCATCAGGTTTCTGTGCCAGCCTGGCTGGAGATAGCCTCTTGTTTTCACAAACACTGAGTCAGCACACCTCAGCAGAATGGCCTCTGGATGCATCCTGCAGGGCAGGGCAGGCAGTGCTGCTCAGCCTTTGGCAGTGAGTTGTGCACTTCTACCAAAAAATGGCCGGCATTTGAAAATGCTGAGAAATACAAGCCTGCACTCGTGTTCGTTCTGGCCCGCATCCAGTTCTGGGCTTACTGTGTCCAGTTCTGGACTCCCCGGCATAAGAAAGACAAGGAGCTGCTGGAGAGGTTCAGTAGAAGTCCACAAAGATGATTCCAGGGGTCTTGAGCATATCCCTTATGAGGAGAGACTGAAGGAGCTGGGCCTGTTTAGTCCACAGAAAAAAAGACTGAGAGGGGATTTCACTAATGCACCTAAGTATCTCAAAGGCGAGTGCCAAGAGGATGGTGCCAGACTCTTTTCAGTGGTGCCCAGAGACAGGACGAGGCACAATGGCCATAAACCAAAACACAAATAGTTCCACCTCAACATGAGGAAGAACTTCATTACATTGAGGGTGGCAGACACTGGAACAGGCTCACAGGGTGGTCGTGGAGTCTCACTGGAGTCACTAAAAACCCACCTGGACACCTTCCTGTGTAACCTGTTGTAGGTGACCCTGCCTTCGTGCAAATGATCTCCAGAGGTCCCTTCCAACCCTAAGGATTCTGTGATTCTTTGTGATTGTTTTGTAAAAAAAGACTTGGACACGACAGGGCTGGGGGCTCTGTATGGGAGGTGCCCCCAGCCCCCTCGGGGCACCCACAGTCCAGCACTGGGCATGAATTCCAGGGCACTGGGCATCCATTCCCCGGCACTGGGCACCCATTCCCCGGCACCAGGCATCCACTCCCGGCACAGGGCACCCATTCCCCGACACTGGGCACCCATTCCCCGACACTGGGCACCCATTCCCCGGCACTGGGCATCCCTTCCCCGGCACAGGGCACCCATTCCCCGGCACTGGGCATCCCTTCCCTGGCACTGGGCACCCATTCCCCGGCACAGACGCCACCCCTGCTCCGGCCCGGCCCCGCGCCGGGGAGCTGCCGGCAGCCGGTCCCGCGGCGGCGCAGGCGCGGTGGCAGGCGGAGCCCGGCCCTGCTCCTCCTCCCCCCGGCGCCGTGATCCCTGCGGCGCTCCGTACCGGGAGCGCAGGGAGGTGCAGCAGTGCGGGGCCGCGGCGCGCCGCGCTGGCGAGATGGCGGCGCAGAAGATTAACGAGGCGCTGGAGCACATCGCGAAAGCGGAGAAATAGTGAGCGAAGCGGAGCGTGCGGGGTGCGGGGGCTGGCGAGGCGCTGTCCGGGCTGTCCGGCCCGCCCGGCTCTCCGGCCCCACACAGGCGTCGTGTCGCCTGCTGGCCTGGCAAGAGGGCTGAGGGCACACCCCGTGTGCCAGGCAGCGGGACCTCGGGAGATGAGGAGGGAGGTGGCGGGGTCGGGACAGTCAGGGGGAGGGAGAAGGAGGGCATGGCTGCCTGGCCCCTCTGTGCCGCTGGGCACCCCCCCTGCGGGCGCTGGGTGCTTTTACAACGGGCCCCGAGCTGCGAGAGGAGAGCGGCCCTTAAGCTGAAATCGGTGTGGGTGAGGCGGTGCGGCTCAGAGGCCTGGAGCCACAGCAGGTTCCTTGAGGGCCTTGTAGCCTCCATTGCTCCGGCCCAAACTGAGGAGCGAGGGGAGTCACTTAGGCCTTCCTCTGAAGTTAGTGGGAGGAAGACAGGATCACAGACACAGTTCGGCTCGAAAAGGCCTCTGAGATCATCGAGCCCAACCTATGACCAAACACCACCGTGTCAACTAGACCATGGCAGTAAGTGCCATGTCCAGTCTTTCCTGGAACACCTCCAGGGACGGTGACTCCACCACCTCCCTGGGCAGCCCATTCCAATATCTAGTCGCCCTTTCTGTGAACGATTTCTTCCTAAAGTCCAACCTAAACCTCCCCTGACGCTCCTTAAGCCTATAAACGAATAGGAGGAAATAGTTATGGAGACCATAGTAGATAAAGGGGCTTGACTTTGCAGAGATGGTGTGTGTGTTTGTTTCCTACTCGTGTGAAATGTGTGATTGTTACTTCTTGGATGTCTCTGAAGACCCATGCTGACACTTATCTTGGAGAGCTTAACATCTACATATGATAGTCTTTTATTGTGTATTTTAACATATTGTTTCTAAGTCTCAATTTCACAGACTACAGTGTAGATATAATAGAGCTGACTGATCCAAAGATGTTGTAGTTTTAGTAAGAAAAGTGACAGGCCCTCTGGAATCATGGATCAAAAGTAATGGTAATTTTTATATTTGTTTTAGAAGGAGGTCAGAATATTGAAATCAAAATTGCCCAATGACTCACCTAATTTTAATATGTGCAATTTTTCCTAATGTATATATGCCTGCATGTGGCACCATTTAGTGTCATGATCTGCTGTAGATATATAAATGACATATGAAGCTTTGTGTTGGTAAGTAAATTCTTCTGTTTGTGTACGCAGTGGAGAGTGTTTGATACTTCTCACTAGCGAAAAAATTCCTGTAGAAGAATGCTGGAGACTTCCTGATGTGTGAAAAAAAAATTGATAATATTGTCAGGTGTTTTGGTATTAGAAATCTGGAAATACCGTGTTGCTGTAGGCTGACTTCTTACTGCTGAGGAGCTGGGCTCAGGGAGGCTGGCTGGGGACAGTAGAAGCACCTTAGTGCGAGGCTTGTAACTGTGGGAAATCATTGCAGTGCTTTATGCAATTCTGACCAATGCCAGCATTTGGTTTTACAGTAGTGATGCCACCATAGTATTGACTTATAGGTAATTACTCCTTTCCAGAGATAGTCAAAAGTTTTAAATATACCTGAAGTGCCTTGAAGGTAAAACATGAAATCTTTACTGATTGTTAATAGACCTTTCGTCTTGCGTTTTAGCCTGAAAACTGGATTCTTAAAGTGGAAACCAGATTATGATAGTGCAGCTACTGAATATGGGAAGGCAGGTATGTATGGCTGTAGATATGGCTATAGGTTTCATGGTTTCAAAGTATTCATTAAGCTTAATCTTTGATAAGGTTTTACATATTTTAGTATGTTGCTGTGAAAGTAAAACTGTTGTGAAGACTAAAAGTAAGATGAAATAACAAAGTAGCACTATAAAATAAATTTCAGGTTGTATTGAAGATCTAGAACACTTGTCAAAACCATTTTTTTTTCCAAGCTTACAACTTCTATTTTTTATGTTGCTACATGTGATAAAAATAAAGCTTTCCTTCTTTCACTTGTCCACCCCCAAGTCCTATGACTTTATCTACCAAACAAGATCTGTTCAAACTGGTTTTAAAATTTTGCTTTATCATCATCTTATGAAATATGTCCTGACCAAGACTGTCTCAGTAAGGTGAGAGATGCTGCCAGGTTGGGGTTTTTGTCAGGCATAATAAGGTTTCTTTCCTCCCTTTTTCCACTGGAAGAGGCACACTGAATATAAAATTCTAGTAGTTAATTTATTTTTGTTCTTAAATGTTTCCTTCTTTTTGATAGTAGTAATTTATCACAGTCTTTTGTCTCCTTACTTTAGGCATTCCTATTTATTCACTTAAACCTGAATTAAAAAAAGTACAAACTTGGAAGAACAACTGGAGCATTTACAAATTGCAATTTATTTTCAATACTACTGTAATATTCTGTCAGTTGAATGAAGATAGAAACACATATTTGTGCCCTGAAGTGGTTGTGCTGGGGAAGTTGTTATAGGTAGTCCTTGTTGGTGGCACACTTCTGTTCCTACCATACTGATTTTGTATAACATTTAATGCTTAAAACAATATACATATTCATTCCTGCAGTTCTGTGATTACAAGACAGAGTGAGTGCGTTTCACAATCCAGCTAAACACATTGTTCACTGTGTGTGATACTGTGGTGGGATGGAAGTGGTGTTAACAATAAATGTTTTTAATGGTAACTAAATGACTAGTGAAGCAAGAAGGACTGTCATGAGATTTTAGGGAAGACTTTGGTAAGCTGTTACCATTCATTTAAAGAGTCCATTTGCATCTTTAGGCAGCTAAACTCTTGAGCAGAAGTGGTGAAAAGAGACAATGGCAAGCTTTAAATTAAAAGCTCTTATTTGCTTTCTTGCAGCTGTTGCTTTTAAGAACGCCAAGCAGTTTGACCAGGCAAGGGAAGCCTGTTTGCGGGAAGCTGAGGCACATGAGAACAATAAAGCGTATCTTTTCATTGCAGCTGGATAGTTGCTACTTGCATTGGGGTAATGGGGGTTGATAGCAGGTTATTTAATACATTTTTGCGTTTTGTTGGTCTAACAGAATTGCTTTTTAAAAGACTGTCCCTGTGTGCTCTGAGATTTAGTAGGTTCAGTTTGCCTTTGTGAGGTTCCTTGCTTTGAAAGTAGTAATTGTATAACATTTTGCACATTAATATTTTTTCTGCATTGTATTTTTGTGACTTTTGTCCTTGACTTTTGACAATTTTACTTCCAGTCTCTTCCATGCTGCCAAGTAAGTACAGAAGTGCTAAGTAATCTGAGTGAAATTTTTTAATATACAGTACAAGCATGAGCTATCATTTTGGTCTCACTGTAATAAGTATTGTTGGCATTCTTTGGCACCTTTTGATATCAAATATTTTTTCTTTGATGATCCTTTCACAATTTTGAAATTTTACACTATTGAGCTTCTAAAGAATTTTTTAATTAAAGAGTACTTCAAAGCAAGCAGATAATGACAGTAATACAAATATTGCCTGTGGATCAGATTAGAGTAGATTTTTAGTGGGTAGTGTGGCTGAAGTACTTAATCTGTGGAAGATAATGTTACATGTGCTGTCTCATTAAATAAATCATCTGAAACATCTTCAAAGTGTTAAATACTGAGTAAAGTGGTAGCCAATGCATGATAACTTTTGCTGCATAACTACAGTTTGCTGAAATACACCATCTCTTGACCAAATGATACTTTTTTTTTATTTGCAGAGCTTATGAACAAGCTGGCATGATGCTAAAGGTATTTTCATTTATTAGTTTTTATTAAAAAATAAGAATATTGTGCACTGCACCATTGACCAAATATATGTAAACAAATTGCATGTTAAAGTGATTCTTTTTTGTTGCCTCGTAGTTCCCACCAACACCTTCAGTAGATTAGGAAAGCAATATTTGTATTTGAGGGGAAAGCAATATTTGTATTTGAGGGGAAAAATAGTTTTTGTTTTATAGGAAGAGTGACTCATGTCAGAAGGTAACAGAAGAATGGTGCTGCTTTGGCTCTAAACCGCCACAAATTCATGACTTGCATGAAAGTTTAGTACTTAGAAGTGAATTTTATGGAGTTGTTGGTCAACTTTCAGTAGCTGTAGTTTGTAAATAAAAATTAGAATCTTGATAAATAAGGTATTGCAATTTGCTTTGATTTGTATCATGGTTCATAAGCTCAATTCCTGACATCAATGTCCTTTCACTGTTGCTTGGTAGGAGATGCAGAGACTCCCTGAAGCAGTTCAGCTGATCGAGAAAGCCAGTATGATGTACCTGGAGAATGGGACACCAGATACAGCAGCTATTGCACTGGAACGGGCTGGAAAGTAAGTGTGTGCTACTGGTGGCTAGAATGCAAGCAGGGTGTGGGTATGTCTTACGTTTTCTTTTAGGTCATTTTGATGCTGAAGAGAAATTATTGATGTTTATTACAGATTAATAGAAAATGTGAGCCCAGAGAAGGCTGTCCAGCTCTATCAGCAAGCAGCATCAGTGTTTGAAGTAAGTGGGGGATATGTTTGTTTTCTTTCAGCTATAAAATAAAGAAAAAGCACAAGATTAAGTTCTAAATTGTTTCTTTCCTTTTGCATCAGTGGCTAAGTAATGAAGCTTAAGGCTTCTCATGAGGTAGAGAAGGAGATTATAAAAGTTAGGAGTCAGTTTGCTTTGCCTTTTTCTCCTTTTAGGACATGACTGAATCTGAATTTTGTATGTTGTCAAGTTTTCTGCTTTTTGTTGGTCAGACCAGAGGGTAGGGAACATGTGCTGTTGAGTCCTGGAGCACAAAATAGGTTGAAGTCTTTGAAGGTATAGAAGAGAAGAGTTTTCTTGGTGCTCTACCCATCCCATGAACCAATGATTGGCCTGTTTGCTACCACCTTTGATGTTCTTCTCTATCGTCAGTTGTCACTGTTTCCAAATTAGCAAGTTTGCATTGATGTTACTTTGCTGAGCAGATCCATTCAGGAGATGGCTGTGGAACTTGTGAACTCTTCATGTTTCTCTTGAGTGTATGAACTGCTGATAAGATAACTAACAGTTGTTCCGAGTTAGAGGTGACACACTAGATTGAGATCTACTGGTCTTAAAGCTATGCAAATAAAATCAGAATGTATGAAATTTTTTTTGTTCTTCTCTAGAATGAGGAGCGTTTACGGCAGGCATTAGAAATGCTGGGGAAAGCATCAAGACTTCTAGTCAGAGGACGCAGGTATAGCTTTACCCCTTCTTGTTCTTTTAATGTAATTGAATGTTAAATAGTGATTTTTGATTGTGTGGTTTTTTTCCTTGCTGTTCTTGTGTTTGTGTACAGTTACTTAATTCTTATTTGAGACACACTTCAAACTAAAATTCAGTTTCTGTGACATATGCCATGTTCATCCAGGAACCACCTGTTTTGTGTTCTGGGATGATGTGGCTTTGTTTGCTTTGTGTTTGTTGGACTGTTAGAAAGCACATACACCAGTTTTCATTAATTACTAAACTACTTCAGGAATTTTTTTTCTTCCACCACTAATACACAGAACATACTTGAAAGTCATTTATAGCTGTGGGCTGTAAAACAGGAATTAGGTGACTAACCTGAGGAAACAAATCTGTTTGCAGCAGTCTGATTCTGGACTTCTTAAGAGTGTATCTTGGAGTCTCAATGGGAGAAATTTAGTTGTAATTGCTTGCACCAAACTTGACCTTCAGTTTAGCTTAGAGTTGCTTCACTGAAACATCTAGGTCCTTGAAGAAATTATCTGGGTTTCTAACTCTACTTTCAGGACACTCTTTCACTGCAGAAAAGTAGTCAGAAAAGAAAATTGACAAAGTGATTTAGAAGTCTTTCTGTGAAAGCCAGTCAGTGTAGCTGCAGAACATGTGAAAGAATTGGTTTCTAGCTGCTTTATAGCTCATGTGCTGTTTCTGATTTCTAAAAGTTGAATATGATGATTAAAAGAGTATTCAAACTCAGATACCATGACTATGACTATTGAAAGTTCATGGGTATCAGACGTACTGATAGCTTATAGTAACCTCGTGCATACAGAAATCTGTTAGGTTATGGAACGAAGCATTCATTTGTACAATGTTACAAAACCAAGGTTTCTCTGAATGAATACCAGAGATGTTTTTAGCATTTACATGAAAGCAATTGATGACTGTATATTTATCTTCTCTGTTAGTGAGATGTATTGTTGATTTTTAGTTGTGTTGCTTTTTATTGCAGTAGACCTACCACTTGTGTTAGTTAAACACTGTGTAATTAGGGTCAGGTTCACTGTGCTGTATTCGTGGCACTGATACTCTTAACTGGTTTTTTTTTTTGGTTTTAGATTAGATGAGGCTGCATTGTCTCTTCAAAAGGAGAAAAGTATTTATAAGGAAATTGAAAATTACCCCACATGCTATAAGGTAAATCCTAAGAGACAGCTTCTGATAATGTGTTTCAAGTTTTTTGCTGGGTAGTTAATGGCAGCTGGCATCTGACTGACAGTATGTTCCTCTTGATTCAGAGATACTTTTCTTGCTAACAGTGGCAATTTGTGGTAGCGCATGTTTGGCCAAATCTCTAACTGTGCCTTTCCACTACGGTAACTTTGAAGATAAGATGTTGTTACCTACAGGAGCTGTCAAAGCCAAAAATCGTATAAAAAATAAAGCTGTTATCAAAATAACAAACTATAAAAACTGTTATTTGGTACAACAGTTCATTAAAGTGTTACAGGAGATAATCTATTTCATAAGCTAAGAAAGCTTATGGCTTTCTGCTTTTTCACTATATTGTTCTGACTCTCTTGTGTCATTACCTTAGAATGATTGTGGATTGTAATGAGCTTTTTCATGCCAGATATTAGCAGTCTACTGTTTTTCTCATATTTTAATTTCTAAGGAATCATTGGGTTTACATTTTTTGTTCTGTTTCTTTTTGTTTAGAAAACTATTGCTCAAGTCTTAGTTCATCTTCATAGAAATGATTATGTTGCTGCAGAAAGATGTGTCAGGGAAAGCTATAGGTAAGTTTCATTTCTTCAGAATGGTTTTGTTACATGTGAAGGCCTTAGAAAGTTTAAATTCTAACTTGTCATTGCTATATTTTATTGCAGTTTGAGTATGGAAATATGGATGTAGTATCAAAATACGTAATAGCAGCATCCCAGTATAGTCTACTAACTAGTATGTGATTAGACTGAGGAAAAGATTAATCTAAATGTTTTAGTTAAAGAAAAGTTTGCAGTGTGTGAGTTACTGCATTTCTGGCTGTGTTAATCTGGGAGATCTTGCCCTCATCACACACTGGAGGAAGAAAAGCAAGATTTCTACTTTCTGTAACTTTTAAGTAGTTGGTTGAACTGGAAGATAATGCAGGAAGGAGAAAGTAGTCTAGTTGAATATGCTGAATTGAAGAAGGCATTTTTTACACATACAGAAGAAAATTATGGAATATGGATTAGTATTTAACCCTAGTTCCAGAGGTTTCCCCAGCAATGTGTCATTTCAGCTTTTATTAGGACTTCAGTTACAAAATCTTGAAACAACGTGTTTTTACTTTAAATGTAGTTTTAGTGAGATTGCTTGAACATATGTATGTTAAATAGTACTTTAAAAATAATTTTTCAAGATCAGTCCTTAAACATGTTGCTCATATTTTCCAAATAACAATTTTGTATTTTATATGTAGAAACTCAAAATAGAATTTTTCTGTATGTAAAGAGGGCAATTTATTGACTAGTCAGGAAAAAATTTAAGAATTCTAATATTCTTCTTTTGTCTGGACTATGACTGTGGTCTGGTTCTCAGCATGTGAACTAATTTTGCTGCAAGTTTAATTT
Organism: Myrmophylax atrothorax; assembly: GCA_026770055.1. Taxonomy (NCBI): domain Eukaryota; kingdom Metazoa; phylum Chordata; class Aves; order Passeriformes; family Thamnophilidae; genus Myrmophylax; species Myrmophylax atrothorax. The sequence continues at coordinate 99,634,175 of JAOXXN010000395.1, read as the reverse complement.
TTATGGATGTGATTCATGTACCTGGAGAAATCAAAGTGGTTATGTGCAGCTTTGTAGAAAAACCAGTCTGTCAGATTCTTGACAGCTGCTTGCACTTCTGCTCTTAAATCAGCAGCATTTAAAGATAGAATATCTGAGTGTCAAGTAAATTGCTGAAATGGCCTAAATGAACTCTTAATTTCCTTCAGTATACCAGGATTCAATGGAAGTGAAGACTGTGCAGCACTAGAGCAACTTTTAGAAGGTTATGATCAGCAAGATCAGGATCAAGTTTCTGAAGTCTGTAATTCTCCACTCTTCAAGTACATGGATAATGATGTAAGTAGGTAATTCCTGTGTGTTTGGTTTTTTGGTGGAATTTTTTGTTTGTTTGTTTCTTGTGCATGTGTTTAATTATTAATTTTTTATTATTATTTTTTTATAATCCTTTTGTTTGTTCAGGTTAAGAGATATGTTTTTTTCCTAGTAAAGGAAAATCAGAAGACCACAGTCCGTATATTTATTGTGACTTGCTGTGATGCCACCCTATACTTAGAGATTTCATGTATTCTTTAACTGCCAATGCTGGTGCTTTCAGATGTTGTGAAGGCTTAGGTGAAAGAGCAGCTTGCTGTGGAATTGCTGAGTTTGTTTAATGAGTGGACCAAAATTCAGTCCCCTTCTGCTTCCTTTCTTAAGGGCTAAATGAGAGTGCTGCTTCTGCTTTTTCTCAGAAATACCCTATGGTGTGCATGAACATTATATAGTGTGATGCCTAAGGATGGCATTGTTGAATGGTTTTTTTCCATCGCTTTACCTTATCAAGGCCCTAATTTGTGAAGGATTTTCAATGTTGAGCAAGCAGTTGTGTCTGTTTCCCCACCCATTTTTTTTATTTAATTGAACTTTACATTGTTGGAAGTATTAGAGTCGGAAAGGTGTGAAGGGAACATCCATCCATGCCAAACCTTGTAAACAGTATGGACTAATTTTACTTTGTTACTCTGTGGAATAGTAAAAGTTGAAGTTCTAGTCTTGCTGAAAAACACTTAAAGGCTTTTTACATGATCTACTGCTTGGTAATGTATACAGAGATGCATAGTGGAATTTGGTTTTTTTCTATAAAGCTTGAACAGAGAAGCTATAAGATGTTGCCAAATTATTCTATAATAAGCAGTATTAATATAGATCTCACATCCTGTTCTCAGAGCGTTTGAGATGGAGGAAAATTAACTAATGTTATGTTTATTGTAAGCTGGAAAAATAAACTCTGAGAGCAGCATCACTCTTGTTTTCTGTCCTGAGTGTTGCCTGCTTGTTTTTTGTGAGCATCAGTCATTCTGTGACAGTACAGAAATTAAACTTGCTTTGTTGTTGTCAGTATGCCAAGCTTGGTCTTACCTTGGTGGTCCCAGGAGGTGGAATCAAGAAGAAATCACCAAATGCTGCACAAGACAAAGCCAGAGGACCAGCTGCAGTGGGCTCTCATGGTGATGAGGAGGAGGATGAATATTCTGGTGGACTGTGCTAGCTACAGACTAGGTTATCTTAAATATCTGACTTATTTGTGGTGTTGAGCATATCCAAAGGTACCAGATTTACCAGAGCTTCATTGCAATTGTGATACTTGAGTCCTAATATTAACTTGGCAGCTGCTGGGTGCAATACAGGAGAAAAACATGATTGTCCCCATCATCTTGAAACGTCTTTGAACTTCATCTCTTATCTGGTAGGAGCTTCCTTAGGGTCCTGCCTTCAGCTGTGGAAAAAAATTGGGAGAACTTTTACTAAAAGCACAGTTTAAAGGAAACCAAAACCGCAGAAGCACTGGAGTAGGGAGGGTGGTACCAAACGTGAACTGTGGATTTCAACAGCTGACACATTTTGGTCCCAATAAGATATTTGCAATTGTTTTCAGAGTTAAGTGTACTACCATTCATCTGGCTATTTAACTCCTGTTTAAGAGTATTCAAGGCAGACTGTGCCAGGCCGGATTTTTACCAGTGTAAACACTAGGGGGAGCGTTCAGTTTGTTTTCAGCATCTTTTTACTCCACTGGGGAATATTATTTTAATACCTTGTTCTTTGAAAGCAGTAGTATCCATGTGAGTCTGGAAAATAATAAGTCAAGTAGTTTGAAGTTATCTTGCAAGCCTAAAAACACATGCACGTCTTTCCTCTTAAAAACTTTATTGACCTGAAATCTTTGGAAATAAATGTGTGCACAGTGTTTGTAATGTGCACCTTCAGAAAGGAAGGAGTGACCAACCATTCTTAGAAGTGTTTCTGAAGCAATGCCATAACTAGAAAAGAAACTGAAGGTAGCAGATAACGTGCATTGAATATAAACTTCTGAAGACAAATCTTTAACAAAAACTTAGGTGGAATGTTTCAGTGATATGTATTTGATTCTTTCATATTTTCACAGTGTAGAACAGATATCTCCTATAATTTTTCAAACTAGCTCAGAATCCAAGGTAATTGATTTTTAATGCATCTTCTCTATTTTTATTTGGTTTCAAGTCATCGTGTGTTTTAAGAAGTTTATAGCATCTTAAATTTGTTTCACCATTTTATGCTTAAAAGTTGCCAACTCTAGAAGTTTTACCTGTGGCTTGTTTCTTCAGAAGAAGCTGATCAAGGTCTGCACTAGGGTGAATCCAGCAGGGATTTGTGTGTGATGCCCAAAGTTCAATAAACAGGAGACCAAAAGCACAGTGTTAAATGTTGGTACAGTTTGTGCCATATTAAGGAACTGAATGGCATCAAAAATATCAAGCGTATGTCTGACATCAGTGAGTCAGACGTAATTGTGATGAAGGTTAAACTTTAGGAGGGCTAATACTTACTTTCCTTGGGGTGGAAAGCACTAAGGAGCATTGTGATGGGTGCACAAACTGCAGCATAATTTGCAAGGCAGGGCTGCAGTAAAACGTCACATTATTCAGTTTAATGGATTTTAGCTCTACAAATCTTTAGGCAGTGAGTTGCTTTTCTCTGAGAGTGCTTGCAGGTATACGTGAAAGATGGTTTTGAAGACTTCTCTGTAACTCTTCTATTTTCACCATTGGAGCAACTCACTCCAGTTTATACTCAACTTAGTTTTACTGTGTGATCCCAAGGAGTCTACAATTGCATATAAATGAGCAGATGAGGTGCATAAGAACCAAAACCGGGAACCTTGTGTGCTTCTGTGAAAGAATTTGCAGATTTGTTTAAACTGTGCTTGTTACATCAATGGGCCCTTAAAGAAAAATTAAAATTTATGCATTAGATTCTTAAAGCACACTTTTCATATTGCCAAAAAAATAAAACCAATGTGCAAGACTGTCTTCCACTCTCCCTCAAGTTGGGTTTTCTCTGTGCCAAGTGTGGAAAATCTGGGACAAAAGGAACTGATACTAAACATGTTAAGCTGCCACAGAATTGAAAGGGGCTTTTCTGATTCTTAGTAGTAGAATCTTTGATTGCAATGTTGCTGCAAAGACCAAATCTGCAGAAATGGAAGTGTCTGAAAATAAGATGGTCTATTTTATGTAACTTATTCTCCTATTTTAGACAGTGGAAGTGTGTTAGGAATGTTAACTGCCTTTTAGTAAACATTTAACTATAGAAGAAACTGTCTGTATATTATGTGTTAGTGTTTGTTTCTATCTTTCAAAGCAATTTGCACACTTATGTAAATACCATTTAGGTGATCTAAAATGGAAAAGATACCATTTACAGCAAGAGAATTTCCAAAACCAGTGTTGACTGTAAGAAAAATAAAGTTTAATTGTGCATGAAGGCTGAGAAATGGCCAAAGCAATGTATATGTAAAATCAGAAGATTTCTAAATTATCTGTAACTTAATACTGAGATGATCAAGTGCAGTGTGAAACCTGTGCTTTATTTGTTCTTTCCCCAATCTGTGGTGTAATAGAGTACAAAATGTGTTTGTAACAGCTCTACAGATACTGCCTCTTGAGGCTATGTGTTTCAACAACGTGAAAAATAAACACTTGAAGTTAACACATTTGTGGTAGCTTTCCCTGTTGTTGACCAAGTCCTGCTCAATTAATTTATTTATATTTGTCACTCAAGTCAGATTTTCAAAGTGATTTTCGGCATGAAAATGCAAACTTGTCATTATTTGGTTGGATCCAATGCAGAGTTTGAAAAACAACTACATTTCAAGGTTTCAGAAATGATAGATCTTTACATGACTTAAGGATGTGAATTCTGTAACTTTGGAGACTTCATGATTGTAGAAAGCCCACCTTTTCTACTCTAAAGTCAAACTTGCTGGAATTCTTGAAAGTTGAAGAATCTGCAACTGAAGTTCTACAATGTGACAGGAATCTTTCCGCAGATGTTGCGAATAAGCAGCTGTAAAAATTACAAGAGCTAAGCTGCTCTTGGAAAAAAATAATTTAAAAAAGCCTTATCTAGATTTATAACAGGTAGTGAGCTTTTTTTATGCAGGAAATGGAAAAAAGAAGCAACGCCAACCTCCACAACTAGTAGTGATAGTAAAATTGGAGGAAGTAGATGTAACTTTAGAGAACAGGAGGGAACCACTTGGAATCTGTGGTTGTTTGAGCAGGGATATTAGTGTCTAACTTAATGGTCTGTAGAAGCCAGCATATCCAGGAGCTGGGCTCAGCTCTTCCTCTACCATGGTACCTGTTGGACATGACATTCATGAGCGTTGGTTGTCTCTGACCACCTTCCGAAAGGCTGGCAGGTCTTTGTTTCGGAGCAGCTGTGATTTCCAGTGTGTGTGCAGCACAGCCTTCAGCCTGGAATGGGAGTGAGAGGCAGCTGCAAGGCTGCACGTACGTTTTTAGGACATACGGCTGTTGTGATTCATCTGCTGGGTCCAAGGGGAATAGTGGTAATGAGCGTGGCTGGACTCCGCAGTGCACGCTGCCAGGATGTTAACTGGTGTGCAACCAGTTTAGACTATGCAACAGAAATGTTTTACTCCTGGAGTGAAGGCCCTGCCGTGTGTGATGTGAAAACGGGTTGTCATTAGTTGCCTTGCTTGTTTTGGGTATGTATTTGCATGCCTTTATTTTGCATTGTTTCTAAACTCAGTGTAACCTGCAATGGATCTGTTTTACCAAGAGTATTGTTCTCTTAGCACTAGATGGTGGTGCAGAGCTGGCACAGGGCTTTGCTGCTGGGTTGCCTTCACTCCATGTCCAGGACACCTTCTATATTTAAATATGCTCAGCTGGAGTATTGATTTGGTTAGAAACTTCCTCATGGGGGCCTTCTGCTTGTCATGGCTTGAAACACATGCCTGAAGTTCTTGAAGACAGCAGTCCTGCAGGGCCAGCCCATCACCTTCACCTCCTGTACTGGCTGCCGTGCAAGTGTCTGCTGCTGGGATGTATGGGGTCACTGCTGCCTTACCTGCCCTTACTGCTGGCCTCACTGCTGTGCTGAATCTGGGCTGGCACACTTCCTGGCCTGATGGCAGCTGTGAATTGCCAGCAGCCTGGTAGAGCTGGCTGCCAGTGAATGGTCTCACTCCCTGCCTCAGAGCTGGTGGCAATGGACTGCCTTGGCTGCTGCTGCCCAAAGTACTCGTACCAGCTGTCCTGCTAATGGACTTGGGCCTTGAGCAGGAGGAGAGGACACCACTCACAAACAGCATGACTCCGGTCATAAGACTTAAGCCACTCTCTGTTGGTCAGGGTGCCCTGGGAGTAAGTACAGATCCAATCCTCCCTCCACCTTGTGCTGATACTCATCTCCTCACCTGCCACCCCACCTGCCACCCCAAACTTAAGCAAATGCATTTATAGTTTTGCCAGAGTGTTTTATCACATGATGAATGAGTCCCTCAAGAGGTTCAAATGTCAGCTGTGATGGAGATAACTGATTTGGCTTTCTCTCCACTGTTCTGAACATGGACCTGGGAAATTGGGTGATTAAGAGTCAGGTTACAGAGGGTGGGTAGGGCGACTGAGTGCTGAGAGTGAATAAAAAAGTAGCCAATGTGCACTATAACCTGTTAGGAGAGATTTTAAACTCTAGGGCTGGCTGATCCTGCTCCAGGTGCAATTCTTGTTGCAGCCACAAAATTTTATGAAACACCTCATGGACAAAATGCAGTGTTAAAGGACAGAAATCACCAGCTATGTGTGTGTGTGGGGAAATGAACTGAAAATGGAAGGAGTGAGTTCATCATCAAGTAATGATACATTGGTGGACGGAAGTGAGGCCTCCTGCTGCAATTTGCTGAAAGGACTTAGCTTTAAAAAAAAACTACACCGCATCCTGATTAATCCACAGAGACACTTAGGGAGGATAAGGACTGGCATGACTGCTCTCTTCGTGCTGGGGAGAGATTCTGTTTCTGTGTGCCAGGTGAGGCCGTATGAATACAGACACATTCTGGGATTTATGTCCTTTGCCTGTCACTAACTGAGTGGAATTCAGAAATTAAAGGTAAAACTTTATAGCAGCAGGTAGCGAAATCTTTTTTTGTGTGTTTGTTTGCGTAGCTGACAATTTTCTAGCCAATGCTTGACCTTCTAGCTGCACTGCTCGACCATTGTCCCAGAGTAATTGTGTTAGTAATAATACAGCAGAGAATTCATGAAGTGGAAAGACCTATGGTACCCAATGTCTTTTATGGGTGCTAAGTGTTTTATTTAACTGACCATCATAGTAATTTTCTGGCTCCTGTCTTGTGTAAATGTATCATTTTTCAAACTGAGTAACTGGAGGAAGAATGAGGTTCCTCTCAGCACCTGATGCCAGAGCACAGGTTGGTGTGTAATGAATGAGTAGGTGGACTTGGAAGGTAAGGCAGCTTTGTAGCAACACCAACTGAGCCAAATACTTTAAAATTTTGATAACAGAGATGCAGAAACAGTAGTGTATTTTAAAATTCTCCTGTAAGTAAGACACAATTTGATTACTTCTGTGGTCTTAATGTTTATTGTCCCAAACTTAAAAGATCCTGCATTACATGGAAATTCCCAAGAACTAATTTTTTTGGAAACACCAGCAGAGAGTTAATCATCACTTTGAAAAACTTCCATCTATTCCTGATTCAATACATGGATTTGGTGACACTGCCAAGGAACATCGGAAAGGAAAAGAAACCCCGCCTCGTTTTCTGTTGATTGAGAAAGAGAGGTATGTAGAAGGCTTAGGTGTTGAGTATTTTTACCTTTAGATGCTAATATTCTCTAATATAAGGATGGAATTTTTTTCACTTTGTTGTTTGTGCATGTTAATATGCAATCTGAAATCAGATAGCTATTTTTTCTGTATCTGTCCTGTAGCCATTAGGGAACAAAAAAATTCTGAGATGGGGTGCAGGGGAAGATCAGGAGAGAAAGCATGTATGTGACTGCACACACTAGTCACTTTGGGTTTGGGTGTGTTAACACTGAACTTCTTGTGGTCTCTTAGTGGATAGGAGGCTGTCAAATCGCTTCAGATCTATATGATTTTGCTGTCTTTCTCTGCATGGAGATGCTGCAATGCTGCTGGAACAGTGTGAATGTCTCATGGCAAGACAGAATCTGGTATTAACGACATGCAGCCAGGGTAGTAAATGCAAGTAGCAGCCTGAATGCACATACATGTTCTATACTTATCTCCAATTCTATTTATTAAATGACGGGTTTTGTTTTGGAAGATCATGGATATATAAAACAGGAAACATATTTCACAAGTAGTGTTCCATCACAAGACTGAATTGCAGTAATGGAATGACTTGAAATTTCCTGTAATTTGGGGTATGTATTAGTTGCTTCAACAATTTCAGAGGGGATAAATTTCTATGTATCCATTTTGCATGATACAGATATGGAGAAACACTCCACATTTGTGATCACTCTACCTAACTTTGAAATAGTTTATTAAAAGGGTAGGCGGTGGGATTCAGAGTAAATTTTTTTTTTCCAAGATAGGAAATAATAAAAAAAGAAAGTAAAGCCTGTGCCTATTGAGTTTTCCTCATAGTTGACTGCACTGTGCATAATTCTGTTGATGAGTGAATGTAGTATTGTATTGCCATAATAAAAAAAATTGTCACTTTTAAATGCAGATACTGTAGCTACCTGCACACTGATCTTTATGAACAAGAAGATGGGAATCGTTAATTAATAGATTCAATATGACTGAAGAATAGGAAGAGGCAAGGAGGCAGTGTTTGATGTGGAAAAGAGTAGACTTAGGGAGATGAAACCAAGGAGGGTTCCAGCCCAGTGCTGAGTTCTCTCATGATTTCCTGATCATAAGCATGAAGAAGAATGATGGAACAACTGGAGACATAATGTATTGTTTGACAAATAACAGAGAATCATAAGATGAATCCCACATCTGATAGCTTGTGTAAATCAGAAAAGTCACCATTTTGACAGAGATTTAAAGGTGTTTTGAGCATCATTGGCAATTCTGATGCAATGTAGTAGGCGTTAGTACTTTTTTATGCTGCCCCTTTAATGAATATCATATTTATACTATTCTGTTCTAATGCATGTATTCAGTGGAGTTTCCAGATGCACAACAACTGAACAGAGAGGGTAGTAAAGGGGATCCTGTTTGCTGCATTGTTTCCTTTCATTTTAAGATATGTGCATTCTGTCTTTGCTGCAGGAGCAGGACTGTTACCTGAAGGTTTTGCTGTATAGAGATTTCTAAAGGGTTTGTTTTGTTTTGGGTTTGGGGTTTTTTTTTAGTTTATCCTGAAGGGAAACCAAACATTTGCTTTGGGCAGATATTCCAGTAAGTCTTCACTCTTTTAACCATTTTTTGCTTGATTCTCAGCACCTTATTAAAATCAGTGCTTTTTAATTGACAGAATGCCGAACTTGATTTGTATTCCTTGGAGAGAAAGAGTCATAGAATTAATAAATCTTTGTCAGGAATCCAGGATGTGCTGTTTTGGTGACAGAAAGACTAGCATTTTGTCACTGTTTTGCATTTTTATCTTTGACCAAATATAAATTTGAATTTAAAATATACAAACTATTTTTCTACATTCAGGCAGAGTTTTAGCGGCTGTCATATGTCACCAAACTATTTTTTTTCCAGTGAGGAATTCAAATGCCTTCAAGTTAAGCGGTGTGGCTCAGTAATATAGCATATGCCATATGATACAGAATTATAGCATCTTGAGACAGTTGGGTTACATGTGATTTAATTGCTTAAAATTTGAATGCTATGTTTCTTTTAGGTCTTCTAAGTTAGTGAAGTTATTTGTGTCTTTGGCTCCCTTCCCATTTTCCCTAAACATAATTTCTGAGTAGTGTTTAAGTTATTGATATTCCTGATTTCTAAATGAATGGTTGGAAATCTTTGGCAGTGATTTTCTCTTCAGATGAAGATTTAAGTTACTCCTAATTACATTTGTCCCTATGGTTCCGTTTGTTTAAGAGAGGCCACATTACATATCAACTGTGTGAGCCAAACTCTCATATTTCATGGTTTTCAAAGTGTTCTGGGCTTTTTTGGGGTGGATGACTGGCAGCCTGTGGACCTTTGGCAAACTCTGATAGCCAGGCTGTGATCAAATTGTTTGGAGCAGAAGCCTAGGACAATTCTTGATTATAATCTTGTTTCTGCTGGTTAAGCTCTTTATAATGTATGAAGGAGGGGCTGCATGAAGAGTCTGGGAGCTGCACATCCAGTGCATTGAATCAGTCTGCATTGAAGTTAAAAGAATCAAAGGATGAAACTTTTGTAACCAGCAGGAGAGGATGAAACACTGTAATAGTCTGCGGAGAGATCTGTCCACACCCATGACTGCACATACCTTAAAAGTATCACTTTCAGGAAAGGACAAGAAGCAACTAAAATAAGGAAGTAGCATTTTTTTTTATTATTTCTTCAGTGATGGAGATTTTTTTATTATTATTTTATGATTATGGATGCTTTTGTAGCCAATGTTGCTATCACAGAGCTAGGAGAAAATTTTGAAGTCTAGTTCCAGATCTGGGTCATCAGTTAAATGCCTCTGGAGTTCAGTGTGGGAGATAAGTTGGAATCCAGTGTTCTCGAAGTGCCAGTTAAGCAGTAAACATTCTCTCTCTCCTTTTAATGGATTTGCCTACAGACATAATACAGCAGATCCTCAGCTGCGTGCAAGGTGCGCTGTCTTGAGGCAGCCAGTTTAACCCACAGGCCAAAATTCCTGCCACAAGGGATTGCAAACTTTTGGCTTTCTACCCTTTCTCCCAGACAGGTTTACATGGCAGGCAAGGGCTGGACTGAGACTCCTGTATGTGTTTACCAGTCACAGACTCCCTCACTTGGGGGAAAAATATCCACTTTCTTTTTCTGTCAGGATTTCTAAATGCTGGATCATGCTTGCTGAGGCACTGAGTGGAAGAGACAAGTGGAAAGGGAGGTTATTTGGCCATGGATGAGCTGGAGGTTGAAACAACATCTACTGTTTGTCAAGGTCATTTAATTCCAGGCAAATTGTCTTTGAGCTTCTTGAGGCTGTTTGAGATATTACTGAAATGCAGCAGTTTCCAGAGCTGAAGGTATCCCCAGCATAATAGTATGTTGAAAATCTACAGTGCAATAACATGAAAAATAGTGCTTCCAATTACTTCTACAGTATGGATTTAAAATAGGAATGTGATGCTGTTTAGACTAATTGCTGGACCGATTAGCCTGCAATCATCACTGGTTCTGCTCAGTACTTCGTTTTGAAAGTTTTGTCAGCTTTTCATTTCTGCCAGGAGCATTTGTGGGCACATATTATGGTCATGGCCCTGTTACATCCAGTGATCCTATACTGGCTTGCTGTTCTTGTGGTTGTTGCATAGAAATTGCCATGTTTCACTCTGTTGGTTTGACAGACTCTTATAATTAGACAGTTTCTAAGCAGTAATGCCAGGTAGGAATAAATCTGCCAGAAAGTAACATTACTGTAGTTCTTCAGTTACAGTGAGTGGGTAGCATCAGGCCAACAGCATTTGTATTCTGCATTTAGCAAGCCTGGGGCTGAATGAAGAGTCCTGGAAAGGTATAAACATATCTGAAGTACTGGCATTCAGAATTAGAAAAAAACCCTCTGAATGTTTTGCATTGAAAGCTTCAGCACAATCTGATATACTTCCTGTTACTGTCAGTTCTTAGTTAATTGCTGACATTAAAATACTCATGAGACCTGGAGTATGATGTTTTTTGACTTTGACCCCTCCATGCCTCCTTCCTCTGGCCCTCCTCTCATACTTAGAAAAAAAAAAAGTACAATAGTTCTCTATAAGACAATTTCATGAATTACCATGATGGAGTTAATTGTCCATCTGCCTGTGACCTTTTTGGAAAAAAGGTATTTTTGGAAAAAAGTAAAAGAATTCTAAGTTCCATGTCTTAATGTGAATGACTCTCCATCTGAAGATTTGGAATAAATTGATTATTCCCCAGTTTAAAATATCTTCTTCTTTCCAACAGTAGTAACATTAACCTATTCTCGGGGAACCTGTCACCCAAAATGCAGATAAGCATTGAAGATACAATCTAGTTGGAGAGAGGAGGTGGCAGGCATCACCCATAATTTCAAAATGTTACTGGTCTCTGATCACCACATCAAAGGGAAGCCATGGTTGTTTCATGTTACTTACTAACCAAAAATGGAGTTAATTTCAACAGAGAACATTAGAAAAATTTCCCAACCAGTGGTAGTGCTGATGTTTGTATCCTGAAATGGAAATACTTGGAGTTGTAAGTGAACCAGAGCTGGGACTCTGAAAACCATTTCGTTCCTCTACTTCTCAAAAGATCGTGCTCCAAAAACATGGTTTGAGATATTTTTTATCCTTTGTGATGAGGTATATTCATAGTAAGCAAAGTGTTGCTGAGAACGGTCAGTACTATTTTGTGCCTTTTATAGGGGCAGTTTGCTTGGGGATGGGGAAAGGCAGCACAATGTTTGCTCTGCACCCCTAATACTAAGCTAGATGATCTCCACTGCATTGCAATGTTCCTGACATTGCAATCTTTGAGAGGGTAAAGTCATGAGCTGTTCAGCTGTCATCTGCTTGTGTCTGCAGTGACTTTGCAGATCCTCAGGGTTTCTTTAACCCAGTGTAAAGAATAGGGATGGTGTCATGTATTCCTGAAATGACCCACAGCCTCTTAGGACTGTGTGCCATATGTATAAGGATGAGAGTGTAGGCTATGAAACTTAAGCAGGTGCTTTGAGGTTTGGGTTTGAGAGTCTCTGGTTCGTGTAAGCTTTCTGAATTGTGTGTTTTCAGTATGTGCATTTTACTGTTAAGAAGAGTTAAAAAAACCACACAGAAATCACTTGCCCAAGGTCAGAATTTTCTATGAACTTGCAGCCCAAAGCTGCACATCACAGAGAAACCAACCTGTACTTCCTAACCCATGTAACAGGAAGGATGTTTATCAGCAATAATCTTGCTTCTGCCTTTACATTTGATGCTAATTCATTTAGTTTCATCTGCTGAGACATGCATTTATAACATTTTAGATGTTTTAAACTGGGAGTGATGGTTGAGAAGCAATCCAGCCAGAATGAGGACAGTGTAGGTAGAGCAATGAGTCTCCTCCAGACTTACCTCTTGAGGTGAGAGATGTACCACTCTTTTTAATGCATCTGCTTACTCAGGTAAAGCTGCAAATAATAGAAAAAGGATGTCATCTTCCAAATGAGTTAATGCTTTGGTACCTTTTCTTGATATGAAATACAAACTCACGGGACTGACTGTTCATTTTCTTTTGCTCCTCCACTTCACCTCACCTCTCCTCAGCCCCTGGAAGGAGATATAGCATCGAAATCAAGGCAGGGTATTGTGAAAAACTAAATTCCTCATATGGGGGAGCTGAAAAAGTCAAGCATCTGATAGTAATTGGTTAGTAAATTAAATTTTAACAACCTAGAGGTTGCATGCAGTCCAGTCCTGCTCCTCTAATATAAATCACTCAGATTTTCAAATATGAAACACATGTTTTCTGTCTGACCTTGTCTTTTATGGAGCAGTGGAGATTGCAAATGCAGATGCTCAGGTTTGTCTGCTTTCTTGGCCGCCAAGGCTGTAAATGGCAACCCTGCTCTCAGAGCACACGTTACATTGACATTGCTTCATGAACTGGAGAACAGATATGGCTACAGGCAATAAAGCTGAGCTGGATCCTGTTCAAACAGCCTTGCTCCCTTTAGGCCTTGTTCACCGAGGGTGGGACTCTGACCTCCAGTCTCAGGGCGAGTCTCTCCCTTCCCTTGCCTGGGCGGGAGGGAATGCCAGCTGCCCTCATGACATGGCTGAGAGCAGAAAGCAGGCAGTCACCTGCTGTCTCTGCCTGCAGCAAGATGCAGTTTCTACGCTTTTCCTAGCTGGTCTGGCTTAACACCAACAGCCACAGAGCACTCTGGCTCACACTTTGGCTCAACTGACCCCTGATGGCTTTCCTCAAGCTTGTTCCCAGTAGCCACGAGCTCCAGCACTCATTTGGGTGCTGCCAACACTGCTCACCCTTCTCCCAGAGGTGTTCAATGAAGCTGCTCAGTCAGTTCGCCCCTTGAGGGCCAAAGCCATTGTACTGTTAAGCCCCTGGAAGTAGCTGGGTACCCCTGCATACCATTTCTTCTCTCTTTCTCATCAGAAGGACATGTCCCAGGCTTGCACTTAATTTTTAGTGCTGCTATTCTGGAGCTGAATGGGAGGCTGCATGTTTAAAGCTTCAGATCTGCTCTGACTACAGTCAGTGAGAATTTTCCTATGTAGGTGCTAAGTATTATTCAGTGTAAGCAAAACTTGGCCTGTTAGTTTTAACTCTTTTTTTTCCATTATAAATCAAATCTTCTCTTTAATTTTTGCTTGAAATCTTTCCTCCTGGAAATTGTTGTAACTGTAACATTGCCATGAAGTATTCCAGCCATGAGAGCCTGAAAGGAGTTTTCTTCCATTCTAGAAGTCATGTTTCTTAGGGATTCTGACTTGATCCTAAGGCCTCTGTGATTTATTGATTCATTTTTATCTAGAGACTGGTGTTGCTGGTTATTGAGAGAGTAAGTGATTTGGTCCTGAGGCCTGCAGCTTTGTAGTCTGAGAGGTTAACAAAAGCTTCTGGTGAAGGCACATTTTTATTGCCCATGTATTACTGCTCTCAAGGGCTTAATAGGACAGCTTGAAAAATTAAAGTCCTGAGCTTCAACTTGCTTATACCACCAAAATAAAGCAAGCTCTAACTTCAGGGAAAGCTGGGGAGTGTCTTCCTTTAGGTGTGTCACAGCACTAGGAAGGGGCACTGTGGGATTCCCTCTCAAAGAAGGGAGAGTGGACCTTCGATCCTCAGTCACCCTGTCTCATCAGTGGGTGGATGATACTGTGCTGCAGGAGCAGAGGCAGAGGCAGTGGGAATGAAGGGAACAAGAACCAAAGAACTGAAAATGTGCACAGGCCAAAGGCTGGAGCTGGACCATCATTTTGACCTTTGCTTTGAGGGGACAATATTCTTAAACAATCCTTGAGAACTCCTATTGCCTCCTGTCCACACCTGTGAATAGGATGGTTCAGTAAGGACACGTCAGTGGGATGAAAGCAGTACTGAGGTTCTAGCACTGACATGTGATTTGGGTGTTTCACAGTCACCTAGCTCTAGCCTGGTCCTGTGTATCAGCTTTTATATTTCTACATGCCTACCCCTGTCACTCCTCTTCACTGGAAGAAAAAGAGCTGAAAGCAAAAGAAATTTGGCCTCATGGACTGAATTGCCAGTAAGAGGTTACAGCAATTTTAATATGCACCTGCAGAGCACCCTCTGTGTTATCTTCAAATGGAACAGATTCAGTTTAACACAAAACAGAGTTTGGTAAGACAGTGATGCTTGGGAGGCTGCCCTCAGTCCTGCACTTCAGATCCAAACTACAATGCTTGTGCTGTGGACACACCAGTAACAGGAAAAATAGACATTTAAATTTTACTGCATAGAGGAGTCCCCAGAGAGCCTTGTGACATCTTTGGACTTAGTAACACTCAACAAGATTTTCTTCTGAAAGTATTTTTTAGGCATATATAATATCTGGAGAACTGCTTTGAGATGGGGGAGGATCCTTTAAAGCACTTTGATTTACTTGCATGAAAGAATTACTCATGTGACAAGTGGTACCATCTAAAGTTCAGCATTGGTTTGGATGTTCACAGATCATCTTAAATCTTAGTTACATTACCAATCTTTAATTCTTGCTGATTACACAAAGCATGTGAAGCTGCCTTTATGCAGACTGCTGTCAACAGCCTTATACTCTTTCAATGCCTTCTTTCTTGTCCAGGATCTTCAGCATATTTTTTTGGGTGTATGTAGTTAAGACTTTATTATTATTATTTTTAAAGTCTAGTGTTCTAATTTCCAAGCTGATGAAGTCCTTACCAAAGCTAAATGAGCCTTTGGAGTAGTGAAGTATATGGTGAAGGTGGAAATTATGTTTTCACCTACTGAAAGTTTTTATTGTAAATTTTTTAGCATATCATCCCTGCTCGTGCCACTTAATAAAGGCAGTATATGCCAATAGCATTAATGTATCTTATAATGGAAGAAGCCCTTTCCACTCATTGTAGGAACATCTTCAGACTATGCAGTCAGTTCTATTAGAGGGCTACAGTGCACATAGATACAGATTTCATGTAGGGAGATAAATTGATGTACTTTGTTCTCTAGAACAACAGGCTTTTTTAATTTTTTTTTTTGAGTTGGTATTTTTATCTCTTATCTCTTGTTATAAGCTTTTAAACCTGAAGATGTTAGTCACTAATGCTTATTGTAAAAAATAGAACCTAAGTCTTCTTCATGAATTTTTGGATGACAGATCCCTGCATTTCAGTATCATTTAGATTTGTGTGTTTTTACTGTCTGGATGTGGTTTGTAATTCTGCATTAATTTAAAGTAGTAACACTGGAGTGGCTTGTTTTTTTTCTGTTTTCCTCTGAGGGAAGAACTGTGAACAGGAGTCTTGGTTATGATGTGAACAGCACTCTCTAATGAAATTCCCATTTGCAGTGATGTTTGCAACCAAGTGTTCTTTTATCCTATATTGTGCATAGCCACCGGGGTGATGTAAAGACCTGCAGTCCATCAGTTCTGAGCTGTGCCCCAGCCTCTCACTGTTGAGCAGGCTGGCTTCATCACCCCGCTTCTGTTAATCTAAGCATCGTATTCTTTTATTCACCAAGCAAACCCTTTCTTGCAGGTGCAGTGCTTCCTGTTAAACCTGAGGCCAAGTTCAAAGTTTGGTTTTGTGCTTATTTGGCCCAAGAGTGCACTGAGCTGGTCTGTGTTGTGAAGGTGTCATGGCTCACTCTAACTGGATCATAGTGGGGCTGAACCATCCTGGAGAGAAGCTCCACAGCTCTTTCTGTGCACTGACTGCCAGGGAAGAAAGGGAACAGGAAGATTTTTGAATGTTGCCTTTGTGCAGAGTCCTTGTTACTGCTTTGTGTCCACCAGAAGCTGTATGGCAGAGGTGGGTATACACAGGGTTTTGGAGTTGATCCTGGAGGCTGAATAGTTCATGTGAAGAATGAGTGATCTCTGTGTCTCTGTGATATCTGCAGCTTTTAGAAAAGGTGGCAAATGTGGAACTCTGTAAGCTTTAGATTTTTCAGAGCATTAACATTTCAGAGCATAATGAATCTTGCTTTACTGGTCTGAGCAGAACCAACTGTTTACTTACTGCTGCTGACACGAGTCCCTGGAGCAGCGGGGCTACTCTAAAATCCCCGTGCTTGGAATTCTCCTAATAAAAGAGATCAGCTACCAAGAAGACTCAGCTCATCCACTACATTCTTAAATATTCCCTAAGCAAACTCCCTCGAAGAAGTATCTGAGGGGTTTTTTTACTCACAAATGACTTAAAGATCTGCTCTGGCTGAAACAAATCATACCATAAATCTGCTAATGTAACAAATATATACACAATATCTATGCAATGCATATGATTATATCTACTATATACAAATATAGCCACTGCATTAGCAGATACAGCAATTACTCAGTGCAGCATCACTCCCATATGTCATGGGATGACACATTGTGCACATGAGTAAGTTTTAAACATGTTTTTCCAAGCTGTGCTACATGGTGTGAATCTTTTTGTTGTTCCTGGTGGCTACATGCAATATCTTAATGGAAGCAATTGCACAGACTGCTACAAAGGAGACTATTTGGAGCGGGACTTCACTGCTGAAGACTCTCATATTGTTGCCTTTCTTAATTAAGGCTGTTGTTAACACATGTTCCCCTCAGAAGTGAGATTTAAATCTGCAGTGATGTTTCCCCCTACTACCCCTCCAATTTACCTAAGAGTACAAAGTTGCTACAACAAATGTGGTTTTCTTCTGTAAGCACCTTGGGACCAGCAAGTTGCTTATTGCCACAGCTGAGATGAGATTGGCCATCCTGCTGTGACAGCAGCAAATTCCACTAGCCACCTGATGTGCTTCTTTCTATGTTGTATCATTATTCATCTACCTAAAGTGATATGTATTTTTACCTTTTTATTCCAGCCTCTGGGGAATTAGAAAGTTAAATTTTTATTATTGTCAGTCCAATTGTCTGAAATTTCTTGGAGTGTGAACTGGGGAGTCCCTGGGAGTGGGCTGGAAGTCTTCCAAACTCATAAGACTTGTAGACCTGAGGCAGCTGTAGCACAAAGATTTTCATTGTAGATTTCTTTGCCAAAACAGCCTGAAACAAATTAGAGATCCTTGTGATGAAAGCTGAAAGCTGAATGCTAAAGAAAATATAACAGCTGCTGCAATGTGCAAATGTGCAGTCAAAGCTGTACATGATGGAGGAGAGAGATCCAAAATACAGAAGTTTATGGGCTCAAAGCCAGTGAAATACCAGTTACTGGACTGTACAATGTAACTTCTTCAGATGAGCTTGTATATACAACTACCCGAAAGAAGGTTGTAGTGAGGTGTGAGTCAGTCTCTTCTCCCAGGTAACAAGTGACAGGACAAGAGGAAACAGAATGAAGTTGTGCCAGGGGAGGTATGGATTTGATATTAGGAAGAATTTCTTCATTGAAAAGACAGTCAGGAATTGGAATAGGATGCATGAGGAAGTGGTGGTGTCACAATTCCCCAAAGTGTTAAAAGAAACATGTGGATGTGGCACCTCTGGGCATGGTCTAGAGGTGGGCTTGGCAGTGCTGGGTTAATGGTTGGACTGGATGATCTCTGAGGTCTTTTCCAAACTAAATAGTTCTATGATTCCATAATAGACCTTCAAAAACTAAATCTCTTTATAACCTTCTCAAATCTGCAATCAATTTTTGCCTATTAAAAGTACTGGTTTGTGCTGTTGCCTTCTGATCCTGGCTGTAACCTGGCCTTCATCCTTTCTTTGGCTTTTCTTTTGTGTGTGTATCTGTCTCATGCTCCCATTTTTGTGTATTCTAGAGAAAAGTCTGGCAGGTGCTTGAATCACTTTCCTTCTGTTTTCAGTAAAAGACGATGCCAGTCATTTCATGTAGGCATTGAACTAACCTGTTCTGTTGGCTTTAGCTAGGACTAGCTCTATTGTTTCACTTTCACATAAGCCTTACTGATCTTGTTTATCTTACTCAGAGCATGACAGCTGCAAACAAACAAAGCATTTGCTAGTAGTGAGCGCAGAAACCTGGCTGTACAAACTTGCTGGCTCTGAAAGTAAGCCTTAAAGTTAAGTAAAGCAGGAGAATGGGCAACTAACTGCCTCTGCTAGCCCTGGAAAAATGTTTGCACAAAAAGGAGATCTGGGATTCTCTTCTTAGTTAAGCTTATTTAAGTTTTTTTGTTAAGCTTCTAGAAATCTAGAGAGTTGTTTCTAGCTCAGCTAGTTGATCTATGGGGTCCATTTCAAAATAAAAAATACATCATCCAACAATGTCTATTGTCCCTGTTCCTAGCTCATTCCTCTTTTGAGGAGTTTCTTATTTCAGGATGCTGAAGATCTACTTTTTCCCTAGTTATTGCAATACATCCATAAAATACATTTCTCTCTATAAGTTACATTTAATTATTCTATCAAGGTTATTTCAAAAGCATACAGCAATCACACGTAAAATCTATATCCCCTTTTCCCTCTGTCTTTCTCTAAGATCTCCTGCTTATTCAATTAGGAAAGTTGATCTCTGGGAGTTTGAAGAGGCTATGTCTGCCTCCCAGCAAGAGACAGAGAGCTTTACCTTAGCAGGGATCTGCTTACCTTGCGATTTTACCTTGTCATTTCACTTGCAATTCAACATCTTCGAGGTAACTTCTGTCCTATGTTACTGAAAAAGCAGAGCAAAAAGGATGTTTTACATGACTCACATAACCCACATTTTCTGTAAACTTTATTTTCGGTGAGGCATTTGCCTGATGCAGTAAAATCACTGCTTTCAGTGCAATTTTTTTGTCCCACTAGTGCAAAGCTCCAAAGACAATCTAACCTTCAACAACTGAGGCTCAGCCACTGCTGCAACACATGGTATTTATAATCCTAGTACTCAATTAGGTGCTGAGTGGTGTCTGGAGAGACGTATGTGATAATTCAGTTAACTTGAGTGGCTGTGTTTGAAAAAAACTAACTAAAAAAACCCAAACCAAACAAAATCAAAACCAACCAAACAAAAAAAACACAACCTCCCTCCCCCCCAAAAAAACCAAAAGAGAGAGAAAATGACATCATGGACCTGTTCCCTAAAACCAATTTTTGTTCTGGGACTTACACCTCTGGTAGATACATTAAGTAAGAAATCTTCAAGCTTTCAAATAATAAATTGAGAATCTGTGCCATAAAAGCTTCCAACGAGTTTTTTGAGTCTTGATGTTGCTTTTGACAGGCACTGCTGATACTGAAGATGTGAAGAGAGAAGCAATTCTTGATGTGCTATGCAATTTTGTTAGCTTGCTAGTAATACTTCATTCACTCTCCTGTTCTGAGGAGGCTAATGTGTTACTCGTGGCAATGCTGTGTCCTGTATGTTGGCTGAACACCTGGATCAGGACCATCCCAGGCACAGGAGAAGTGATGCAGTTAGGGCAGTACTGAGGGGTGCTGGGGGAATGGAGGAGCCTCCTGGAAGAAAGCACAAGGCAGTTCCCCTCCTGTCCGCCTCCTCACCGGCTCCCCGCTCGCTCGCCCACGCCATCATGTCTAGACTGCTGCCCTGCACAGGGCAAGGACTCTGAGCTCAACACTTTCAAGTCAAGGAAAGCTCCCATGGAGGGAATTTTGCCTCAGAGATGAATGTGGGGTTAAGTATCCAGTGGGTTTATAAGCACTTTATATCCCTAGGCTCTCCATGCCTGCATTTTGCTGGCTCAAGGCCCTGAGTGGGTCAATGCTTTGGGACATTATTGCTACCGACTGGCAGCTGGACAGCTTGTGTCTCATGAAGAAATTTCTCTGTGATTTCAGACCTGGTTTTGTTCTGACCGGGGGTGAGACACACAGCTCCGATGAGTTTTATGGGACAGGCACATCATAAAAATGTGAAAGCCAAAAATAAGTATTCCTCCTCTCCCTATTTCACCTCCTGCCTTCCAAGGCAATATTCACAAAGGGCAGGGAAAGGAAGGGAGAGGCATAAGAAGATTTTCAGAAAGAGCGGTGGCTGTAAAACTGAAGGGGAGTGCATTGCAACATCTGGTTTGTTTGGAGAGTCAGTAATTTAATCAGTAATAGAGCTTCACTCAAATCTTGTTTTTGACAGAACTCTAACTCCTGTTGAAAACTTCTCTTGGACATTTTATCAGCTGTAATCAGCATGTGAGCAGCTCAAAAAAGTAATAGGTACATCCTAAATGCAACCAGCACTCTGAAGGAATAAAGTTTGAAGAAATAGCACTTCCCCAGGAGGTGGAGATAGTGTGTTGCAGACATGTTTAAACACAGATGTCTGGTGTGGTCAGGGACAGAGAAACTAAGTAGAATAGTTTTGCAGTGAGGTGCTGTACTCTGATAACCATAAAAGCACAAAGCAAAACCCAGAAGAAGAACCATAGGACCAGTTTGGGTTGGGAAGTACCTTGAGGTCTCAGGGGCAACCCCTCTCTGGGCAGTTTTGGGGACAGCTCAGGGCTGTTCTGCTGAACCTTCAATGTCTGTAAAGACAGAGATTTCCCAAGTTTCTTGTATCTTGTAGGTAAAAGTATATTTCTCATATCTACTGTGAACCTTCTATGTTGGGACTTGTGTCTGCGGCCTCTTGTCCCATTAGAGTGCACCTTGAAGAGTCTGGCTCCATTTTCTCTAAAGTGACTTATTAGGTGGTTGGAGATGGCAACTAGCTCTCCCTGTAACCACCCCAGGTCTCCGTGCCTATTCTTGCTTGTTTCCGAACACTGCTTAATGACCAATATTGCTTCCAGAGACTAGATCTGGGGTCAGGAAACTGCAGGAAGGTAGGTTTGTCCCACAAGCTGGATCCCAGAATTCCAGAAGCAGAAGGAGAGCTTGTGGGAGGAAGGGTGTCATGGGAAGAGTGTGGAGACTCCTATTGTAGACCTGTGGATTGATCAGCATAAATATTTCCTATGGCCTGGGATTGAATGGCACTAAAACTCAATAATAGTAAACATCTGGAAACTTAGTAGTAGTGATCACTGCTGGAATGAGTCAGATTTCATGCTTTATACAATGTTCTTAATAAATGCAGTACAGTCAAGTCTCATAGCCATCCTTTCTGTAGAGGTTTGGGGTTCTTTTCCTTGAGGATGTTTTTCAGGAAGTGTGCTTGCTGGAGGGCCAGGTGTATAATAGTGTACCAGCAGAGACAGCTTACTCAGTGACTACAATGGCTCAGTGTGGCTTTCGATCCTTTTTTTTTAATGGTTTCTCTGCAGCCGTTATCGTTACAGAAGGTGGTCCTGTGGAGAGGGCATGGGCTTGTGCAGCAGATACTGGGAGTTCTGCTCTTTGTGTTTGCTGATTGGTAACTGTTTGTGAGAGAGGGCAAAAGTAAACGGGTACTTTACAGAAGAAATAATCAGACCCCTGCACCATGGATTAGGGTTCAGTTCCTATTTCACTGGCTGAAAGAGTATACTCAAAAAAAAAAAGCCAACAAAAAATAAGATGAAAACTTGAATTGTACTACTCATCTGAACCACTTCTCTTTCAGTTTTATGTGATAGGTTACAATTGCTTTGGGAATCCATACTTTGAATTTTTGTCTTCTGTGAGCCTAATTTCTCAATCTGACTGTCTGAATGAGGCTATAATCACCTTCAAGTAAATGTCTTAATTGTTGTATCAACAACATAAGCATGTATGGATGGCTTTTTAAACAGCATGAAGGACTGAATCCTCCACCAAATGGCTTGGAATCTAACTGTACATATGCAAAACTATTTGCCAAGTCTTGCTTAAAGGTAGCACACTTATTTTCATTACCACAGGGAAAAGAAAAAAAAAAAAGAAGTGAATTGCCAACATTTATCTTTCCTTTCCTTTAGGTGATGTCATTAAACTATACCAAATGCTGACGGAGGTGGTAGGAGAAGGGGAACCTGAGTCCTCATTCTGCAGCCTCTCTGGTACAGCCTGCCTGTTTGAAAGTCAAGTGCACCTGGACAGAGGTCTGCCTTCTTTCAGTCTTGGTGTCTTTGAGGGCATGATGTTTGCTGCCACACAAAGCTATACACCACACTTTCCTCCACAGCAACTATAGAGTTGAGAAAGGACAGGTGCAGTGCAGATTCCTTGCCAGCTACGTGTACATGCAGCTGCATTTGTTACCTCTAATAGTCATCCCCACCTCACCGTCTTTAAAGCTCTCGCCCCTCCAATTTCCCCTTTACTGCCGCTTCTTTTTTTTGTGAGTTTTATATGAGTTAGGGGTTATATGTGCAAAAATTGATGGGTTTCACCTGTAGATTGAATTCAACTATGGTCCATGGGAAGCAGGTTTTTGAAAGTCGTAAATTAGAGTGTTAGCTCAGGCTGAGTCACCATGTCTGAATCTTGGTGAAGTGCAGCCAGATCATGTTATTGATTAGGAACAACAGTCCTTGTCCTATTTTGATCCATCTTAATAGATATCATAAGTACAGGTTGGGAAAACCAATGAGGAAAATAAAAGCTTCAGTTCATAGTCAGCAGCAAGATGCAGTGCACTGAGACCTGGCTAACCTCTCTGCTTTGTGGACCTTCCAGATGTAATAGTCAAGGAGGAATGTTTTTGGAAATAGGTGTTGCCAACTGAAACAGAAAATACATTTCTGTAAACACCAGTGGTTGCATTTGATTTTTTTTCTTAGAATTAAAACTGATGGTTTTTCTTTAACAATTCCTCATGGCTGGTCACCCTCGCATCATTTTTCCATACTACCTTTTGCCATAGTATTCAAAACATTATGCCAACGTAATTTGAGAGGAGTGAAATTGCCCACTGCTGTGTGTTTACCTTTAAGCTGGACAATGAGAATATAATATAAAGCCACACCAGATATCTAAAACTAGCATGGCTGAGAACTGCATTTAGGTAAAGATATTCACATACACAACTCTAGGTCTAACCTTTATCTCCCTTGTTTAGTACTTGGGCCCCTTGCATAGTCAGGGGAGAGAGATGCCCCAACTCTGAATATGCATGATCTTCTTTGCCCTCAACCATATAGGGAGCTCCTCAATCATAGGGAGCATGAACATAAAAACTAAATCACTGTTCTTCTGTCCTAAGCAATATTTGAGTGGGGTTTTTTTTTTCAGTTTTGTGGGTATTCATTTTTTTGAGGATTGTTTGGAGGTTTTTATTTTCATACCCTTACTAGAAATTTTTGCGCTAAAGGAAGAAAAAACCTGTGTGGTCTTATAAAAATTATTTAACAACTTCATTTTATTTTCTGAATGCTTTCTCTTATTCTTGTTCATATTCTGCCTTGGAGATGAACCATATTCCTCATAATCTTTTTCCTGAGAGTATCACAGAGGCTGCATGCAGGTTGAGGGAGGGACAAAGGTTTGTCTGTGTGGTCTCTAAGGACATGAAAAGAAGACAAAAAGCCCCTTCCATGCTGCTCTCAGGGCAGTTTGTTCCCTTGTGCCAGAGATATGGGCTCTCACTGATGAACCTTCATGCCTCTTGCTGCATGTAGTTATGATCTGTGCTGCCATGAATGAATGACTAAAGCTTCTCTTCAACAAGTGATCAGAGGAATATATGTTTGTATGTATGTGTGTTTCTTTTACCTTCCAGATACCACGTTAAACTATAGTCCTAAATGCAAATAAAGTTAGTCTTTTCTTGCCTATGTGACCCATACTAATATTGCAAGATGAAGTGTTGCAGTAAATGAAGGCTTACAACTGTTTAACTGTTGAATAGTTCTAATGGGAGCCAGTTCATAACCAGTAAGGAAAAACTTCAAAATCAATATATCCTCTACAGAGCCTGTTTAGAGAAGTTAATTCTTCTGCCTGTTTCATTCATATTTAGCTCCTGACCTGCAAGGCAGAAAAGCTCTTTCCTGAATCACTGAGCTCTAGGCTAGGTTTGCCCCCTTTCAGGTTGCTTGTGTAGACAGGCTGCTTCCCCAAATCCCTTCATCTTTATTCCTGTAGCTCACACTCTTGTAGATGGCAGTGAAGGAAACCTCAGTAATCTGTGCTGAACTGCAAGGAAATGCTCAGAAGAAGCTGCCCTCTTCACTGCTCTGCCTTGCTCCTTACTTCACGTCAAGGAGCTTGTGCCCAGTGCTGTGATTGTCAACAAGCCTGGCCACAGGGAAAAAGGACTGAAAGTAGTTGAACTAGCTACATAAATCCCACAGCCCTGGAGGAATGTCTGTGGAGTCTGTCTAGGCAAAACAAGCAGGAGAAATATTATTTCACTGACAAAGTACTAAGGGTGTGTTTTGAATCCATACACTATGTGCTAATTGTCAGATGGGCCGAGTACTGTAAAAGAAAGCATTTAGATAGATGAACATCAAAAAGGATGATTCAAAAAGTCATCTGAAATGCATTTTTTCTCCTTGTTCACAGAAAAAACCTTCAATCATTTTATTTTATGTCATGCTACTTTTTGCTCTATTAGATTTCCTCAGGTCTTTCATAGAGTGTCTTTTACTAGGGTGGGAGTACAACCCTGGCTTTGGTCTGTCTCTCCCCATGCCTCATGCTAGTGCAGGAGTGGGAGCGTGCCTGTGCAAGTGAGCACTTGAGGCTGGAGATGGGCTGGAACCAGTGGAGAGGAGGGTGGGCTTGCTGGCAATGGGAGCTCTGCATCAGGGCCCTGGCAGATGTGAATTCATGGGGATTTTTAGGGGGCAGTGAAGGGGACCTGAGATGTGGCAAGTGTGAGACTTGATGACAAGGGATGAGGTCCGGCAGTATAAGCCACATTATTCTCATTAGGCACAAGGAAGAGAGCAAGCAGAGTCAAGCCATGCAAAAATGACAGGTTCTGACTCTAGAGGACCCTTTGAAGCAGTTTTAAGTAAAATACTTTGTTTATTTCTCTAGCAAAACAATTGGTAGATAGAAGCATTCCATGAGGGTTTTTTGTCATCTAACTATTTGTTCCTTAATATGTTTTCTTTTTTTTCCCTTCTCCTTTGAATAACAAGGCCACAGTCAGTGGCCTGTCCCCAGCATTAATTAAAACAGGGAGAATTTTATGGCTGGATTAATATCTAGTTAATATACTGTCTTGACCTCCAAATTTTAGACTCTACAATGTATTTAGAGATATCAGCTGAGAGGGTTCATAAATATTTTACTGCATTACATCATTCTTATGCCGCAACATTAAAAATATGCTTTGCCTGGATGTTTTCTACAGGAGACTGATGGTCATGTTGTCATGAGCCGTCTGTGTCTGCTGGCAGCTCCCTCTTCCCACCCCAGCACGGATGCAGGAGGCAGTGGCTTGAAATATTAATGACAGCTAACGCGGCAGAGTGTGTGACTGCAAAAGACACACCCTCAAACACACATGCACAGATGCACATTGTCCATGTATGCGTGTGTTTGATGTACACACTGCTGATACTTGCACACACAAGACCCGATGCTAAAGCTGCATAGCAGGCATTTGCTGGCATGCAGCGATACAGCAGTGCACACTCCAGCACAGCTGGGCTGCCCCAGGCCCTGTGAAGGTGTCAGATTCCTTACAGTAAGAGCAGATCCCCTCTGAAAAATGATACCATCTCATCAAACCTTTGAAGGAGGTTTGGGTTGCAACCACGGAATGGAGAGCTTTATGCTAAGAGAAGAACCTCACGCGTTCACCCCATGCCTAGCAATGCCAAGAAAATTAAAGGATTGTGTCCGACCTTGCTAGTGAGGAGAGGCAGGAAGAGATGGTCTCGTACCATCTGAGCTCTGTGTATGATTTGTGGCCCTTTAGATAACCTGTCCTGGCTTGGGCTCATGATCTGTTGTGTCCAGAGCCTGGGCTGGGACAGGGTTAGGGTTTCTGTTTCATGCATTTTGTTGGTCACAAGCATATGTTCCTGCATATTGAGGAGCGGGAAAGGTGGTTTCCTTCATACATAAATAATCCCCCAGTTATTCCTGAGAGAGGTAAGTCCACAGGTCTCCTGGTCATCAGTCATTCTCCTACTAGTCTTCTCCATAGCAAAAGATTGTTTTCACTAGGTTTCTGCTTTAATAACAGTTTTCTAAATAGCAGTCAGTGCAACTGGCCTTGGGAGGTGCTTTTCGGGCCAGGAGAGGCAAGAAGAAGTTGTTGGTGGCTGCTTGCATGGCTTTCTACTTGTGCAGCACATCCCTCAGACAAATCCTGAAGCTATGTTGTGAATGATTTCCCACACCATGAACTTTATCAACTTGAAACACTGGATTGAAGGGGTCCCTTCATTCATAGGACTCTCACTGAATGATTCTGAATACTTATTTCTCCTCCATCTCTCCTTCTGCTGTCCTACAAGTCCACCTTAACACTTAATGTACCCTGAAAAAGCCTGTAGCCCTTCAGCACAATGGGGCAGGGTTGTACTGCACTTGTAGCTCCTGCAAGGGAGGCCACTACACAGGGAATTTTCCTTTCTGGTTCCATGCTCACGGGTTGATTTTCTTTTGCTTTCCCCAAGCTTTTAATAAACCATTAGATTTCCTCTGGTTTCCTTTCTCTCAAGAAAGCAGCAAGAAATAGCCCATATGCACCCAGAGCAGAAATGCTGTTTAAATATTGTAAGGTGCCACACAGAGCAGCAGAAGTTTTATCTATTTATTTATATTTTCATAGCAATTGCCTAGGGATTAGCCAGTTTAGCAAATCAGGAAAAACTGCAAAAGCCTCAGTCACACAAACAGCAGGAGCCAAACCATTTGCCTTGTCACACATGCAAGTGGATTTCTGGGGTGCTTGGTGTAACAGCGCTGGGTGGGTTGTCAGAACAGCTGTCCTTGCACTGACTTACACACACACCACTGCCTGCGCAAGCACACGCGGGTTTCTAAATAGAGCCAAGGAAAACACACTGCAGCTGAAATCTGCTTCTCCTCCTGTTCTATGAAGTTGTATCTGGACTATTGATGGGCAGAACAAGAGAGTTAATGCATTCATAAGCTGGGAATGAAAACTTTGTCCCCTATGGTCTGAGAGTGATTCTAATAAAGTAAAGCACAAAAGTAAAGACATGGAAGGTTTTGGGTTGTCCCTTAGAATGGCTAAAGTAGTGGCCAATATAAATGCTACATTTCAGGTACATGTCAATTAAAATTATATCTTGGGAGCACAGTCATAGCTTTTGCTTGAAAAAGCCTGCCTAGCCATTTCTTCTATCATGAAATTCAATCAAATATTCCTTAAGACAAACCCTTTGATAACTGAAGGTGGTTTCTCTTTTCTTTTTTTTCTTTTCTTTTTTTTTTTTTCCCCCAGTGGAAATCAGGGAAAAGTAAGAGAATTCATTGAAATTCCTGTTTCTCTTTGAAGGCACTAATTACACAACTCTAATGCTGGCATGTTACAGTGCAGAGGCATTTGAATGCAGACAATACTGTGGCTGGGGGCTACTTCTGCCTCAACCTCGTGTTTGCTTCATCCCCTGCCACCAGGGCAGGGGGCCAGACTGTCAGTCCTGAGTAAGACATGCCTTTTTACCAAGGCTCATCCCCTCAATCTAACTATCTGGTAAACTCAGCTTTTATTGAGAGTACAGGCTGCTATTGTGACATCTTTTGGAGCCAAAGTCCAAGCTGTTTTGTGGCTGTGGCTGCAGACAGAGGCTCCCTGCCATGGGATGTGGGAAGTTCACCCTGCATCTTCAGTATTCACAGACTGCTGAAATGGGAGCACTTTGACATTAAGTGGTGTCTCTCTAAGCAGTGTTACCAGATAAATGATGGAAATGGGATTTGACTAAAACGTCAATACATTTGACATCAATTCCTTGGCCATACCATTTTCCTCACCTCTGAAAATACAGTCTGTTTGAAATAAGAGAAAAATTTTATTGAATTTGCAGTCACCTTACAATCAGGTGTAAAATGCCTACAGGTTTCATATGGGTGTCCCTGCTCTGCTTTGTCTATTAGTGCAGTTTTGGTTAGACAGGAATGAATGGCGTGAACCTGTGTTCAAGAAGAGGGATCATGGAGGGAAATATAGGGTGATGCTCACACCACCACATGGTTGCTGTAAGAACCATTGTAGCTGAAATAAAATTTTCACAATGTAGTGGCAAAATGAAAGCTCAGCACTGTGAGTGAGTCAGGGCTGCCAAACCTGAGGTTACAGAAAACTGCATCATCTTCAATTTAGTGCTTGATGCTGCAGGAACCACCTGGGTCTGCTAGGAGGGCAGTATGAGAACATGTTTTCTGTCAATGGGGTGCTGATCTTTTACCCCTTTGGCTAATGAGTGCTGCCTCTCAAAGAGGCAAAGTATTACCTCACCTTTTACTGCAGCAGAACCTTGAGCTAAAAATAGAGTAGCACCTGGCCAGATATTAATTGAAGGCATCCATCACTGCCAACTTCCTTAAACAACAGTATTCTGAAACAATCTGAATTGCGAATATTGTTGACAGTTTTGCAGACTAATTCTAACCTATATTTCTGTATTATCTCACATTCTCACCATTATTTTCCCCTCACCATATAGACATAAGTAAAGGTGAAACACTTCAGCCTTTGGGAGATGGCACTAAAACATTTGCTTTCCTACCTATGAGTCAGTATGATAATGTTTCATACCTCCCTTCCCTTTTGTCATTATCATTCAAGTCAATGGGGAAGGAAATGAGACAGACAGCTGCAAAAGGAAAAACTTGGCAAAGGAGAGGGTTACTCAGCAGCACTGTGGAAAACTGTCTTCACTGTAAGCAAGCTAAAATAGAAGGAGTTAAATTTTGCAGTCAGTCTTCAGACTAATTGTATGTTGACTTGGGGATTTACACTGAGCAAGGAGTTTTGAATTTTGACAAAAGCTGTTTTGCAGTGGTTTAAATGATCACCCTTAAAAGAACAGCAGAATGTGAAGTGAGATACATTTAGAAATTTGTGGAAATCAGACGGCATTTCAAGGTCAAGCATATGTCAAGGTGGTTTATAACCTTAGCACCTCATGAAAGTCAGCTTTCTATTGAATATAGAAATGCTTTTGCTGGTTTTTGTTTATCAGCAATGGAAACAGTTGAATATCACATGTAAACTCATGACATAAACCAACTTTCTGCAGTGCATACAATCAATTCACAAAGTTATATACTTTGTTTGCTTCAAGACAGCTTGCCCACTGGCTGCAGTGCTTGCCATCCTACAGTAAAGACTTTTAGCTCTCATCACTGAACTATTCAGTTTTTAATGTCGATGATTTGGACCATGGCATTTTTATCACTTTGACAGAAATTACTTTTTCCTCATATATGTTGATGAGTTTCAGGAGGAACTGTGAGATACTTCATGATTTTTTTTTGTTTTAGTCTGTACACTGTCTGTGAATGGCCACATAATTATCAAATACATGTAAACATTCACAAGTACTCATAGCTCTGCTTCTGACTTACATGACCTAGTAAGTGAAATGATGTGTTGTCTCTCCACCTTGTTTTGCTTTGTAACCAGAGAACTCCTAGTTTAAAGAGCATTGCCTGGTCCTAACAACACATATGGAACAAAGTCCTGGCTTTACGCTTTACCCATGAAGAAAACAAGCATACTTTTCCCTCTCTTGTAATTTTATTTTTCACTCTCACCAAAGATGTATGATAGCAAACATGTAATCACATCTATATTTTCATTTCTTTACAGTAGAAGTCTCTTTGGTTATACCACATTTAATTACATAGAACTTACTGATTGAAAGAAACCCCACTGTCTTATTTCTGTCACTTTGATATATTACCCCAATTTCAACAGAAGATTTCTCCTGGCTCACTCTTTTAGTTAGTGTTTTCTTAAATACCTTTCTCAGGCAATTTATTCTGTTAGGAATGTGTATGACTTTGGAAAAACTTTTCCCCTTCAGATCAGAGTTGCTGTGATTTATGAACCTGATCCTGTCCTATAAAGTAGATAAAAAAGTCCTTTTTGAACTAAATTCACCTTAATGTTATTTCAGATTTTTTGCAGAAGTGACTCTATTATATTGAAACTCTCTATGAAAAAGCTGCTGTAGTGCTATAGCTGCAAAGCTGAAGTAAACAAAGGTGAAACCTTTTCCCAGTATTACTGCCACTTTTTCTGGCCCTTTTGTTTTTGATGGATGTTATTATTTTTCATCTTGAGCAAATAACATTGTGTACAGCGTGGACATGTACTTTTAAAAGGACTAAACCAAGTCTGCCATTCTGATAACATAAAAGAAGCCTTACATGCAATATTCTAGTTAATAGTCAAGTTTTACTATAACAGAAATCCTCTGAGATATTTGCTCCCATTTTGAGATTAAAAAAAGGTGGAGCAGGGGGGAGTTAGATTTAAGCTATTAACAAATATTTTCCCCATATCTTCAGATGCCTCTCTTCTTATTTCCTTTGCTTATTTTCTCCAGTTCTCATAGAATCCCAGAAACATAAAACAAATCATCTTGGAAGGGACTTCAAGAAATCCTCATATCCACTCTTTTACATAGAGTAGTCAACACTGAATAGAGCAGATTGCTCAGGAATTTGTCCAGTTGGGCTGTAAAACGCTCCAAGGACAGATATTCTACAGTCTATCTCGGGATAACACATACCAATGCTTAGTTATGCTCAAGGCAGACAAATTTCTTTTCCCTTATGTCAAATCAGAACCTCACAGCCAGTTTCAGGTGACTGACAATGTTTCCTTCATTTGGGGGAGTATTTCTTCTTGTAGCTCTATACCTGGTCAACTCTATTTTTTGTTGTTCTGTTGTTTTCTTTTGTTTGGTTAGGTTTGATTCATTTTTAATGTGCCATGTCCCAACACTGCATGCTGGTTTAGAGTTCAGGATTTAAACCAGAATTATAGTAGGTGCAAGATGTAAACCAGGCTTTTAAAGTAGCAAAAAATATATATAACAAATAAGGTAAAGAATACTTCCAGGAGGCCTAGTGAATCCTCAGACCTACATTCAGTGTCTTTTCAGTGGCACAGAAAAAGATGAACTCTTTCAGATGTGGAATGAGGACAAACTAATTTCCTGAGGAGGGATGTCACTTTATCATCCTTCATGGTACTCAATCCCATGTGACAAAAGCTGCAAACTTTATGCTATAACCACAAGAGAGCAATTCAGTTGTTGTAATAGTTCTGTCTTGGTGTGGTATCTGGCCTGTGCCTGTGTGTACACACAGTGTATTTAGTTATGAGTTCCCTGGGTGGTCCAGGAACTCCACAGCGACCTTCTGCACAGATGAACCAACGGACTGACTTGAGAGGTTTTTTTTTTCCCACTCATAGGTATCATCTAGACAGTTTATGACTGAACTGGTATATTTTTTTCTGTGGATGTGATGGTGGAATCTGATAGCCATAGCTAGTTGTTACCCTCCCTGTGCATCAACGAGAAAGAAAATGGCTGCAAGAGTTTCTTGACAAGGAAACAAAGTAAATCAAGTGCTGATTATTGTTTACTCTTAGTAAGGCAACCGTGAAGCCAGAAGAGCAATCCAATGCTATCTGGAATAAGTCTATTGATGAGGACTTGTGTGACAATAATTATAGAGAGGGAAGAGAGGGAAGAGCACCACAGAATTTAGCTTTTCTTCTTGGTATCAGTAATTGTCCAATACATATATTTTAACAACTTGAATTTTTGGTAACTTTAAAATAAAACCATAAAAGAAGTTGTACAGTTTTCTTTCCAGTGACACAGAAAGAAAACCCTTGCTGAATCAAATAGTTAAAATTACTTAGCAGAACAAAACCTTCTAATAAGTTTAAATTAAATGGCTCTTCTGGTGCAAGACATGAAGATTGATCAGACTCAGTTACCCAAGTGCTTATACATCCAGCAGGTTATTTTCTTGGACTAAGAAAGTAATTTTTTTAAACATCAGAATTAAATTAGTTCCATAAAACTCCATGCTGATTACCATCAGCCCATCTAATATTTGCTTCTTTAGTTAAACCAAGCATATCAGGACCATTCCAGCAGTAAAGTGTACTCCAGCAGTAATTGATTTACAGTCATTCTCAAGCTTCAATTTGCCTTTCAGTTCTTTCCAAACACCTGGTGTCTAAGTCCATCTGTTTCTTGTCCCAGCTCCACATGACAGCCTTCTGCACCTTATTTGTTAGTTTACAGAAATCTGTGAAAACTCCTCAAGCAAATTTATTTGAAGGGGTACTTCAAACTTACTCATTGCTCACTGAGATAATCAAACATTTTTCAAATATTAAATCTTTTTCTAAATTGCTTTTGCTTTTCTATATTTCCTGCTTTCTGAAAGGAGTATCTTAAAGCTGCTTACAATATGAGTGTGTGTAAAACACTTAACAAACAGTAAGTATTCAACTCTACAAACAGAGACTATTTGTTAAAATGTACTAAATCAAGTTAATTGCAAACACTGAAGAAACAGAATTCTCATAAGCTTATTTTGGCAAATTTTTGTAATTTTGAAATATACTTTAAAACGTCTTTTCCGTATATGCAGATCTACAAACACCTGAACTTGTTCAGAACTTACTTTGTGCCTGTAGGTAACATATGCTTTGACAAAATGCCAAAGATGAATATCTCCACTTTCCCAGGACAGTAAGACTTGTTCATCTGCTGTTTCTGATTGGGGGGGGACTTATGCTTATTTTACTTATGCTTGTTAATTGATAATGTTATTAATCAGTACGCCTTCATAGAATTAGCTTAGTAGTATAAAATTCACTGTATGACACACAGCAAAACTCACAAGGTACAGACCTGTCCTTGAAGATGCCATACCAAGAGGCCCCAGAGCCTCTTGGACTATTTAAAATAGCCAGGATACCCTATGAAACGAAGATAAATCAGGAAACATGTCAAAAGAACAAGGTAAGTAGAGAAATTCACCAATTAGACCAGCTACTGTTGCCAGCAAGTCCAGTTTGAAGCGGTTTTGAGCAAAAGGTAAAAAGTTCATGAGAGGAAGAGTACTGACTTCATCCCCAAAGACCACCAGAGACCCCCTGCCCCAAATTACCAAGAGGAACAGAGCAGGCACAAGGAGGAGTGGCACGGGGCAGAGAAAATGGAAATCAGTTCTTGAAACTCATTATAATAACCCTGCCTTCTCTAAGAAAATAATGTTTATGCATGAAATATGTATAACTTACCTGCATATAAACCAGTTGTTAACTTGACCAGGGGTGCATGTTTTTGGAGGAGTTATCCCCCACGCACCCAGGCCTGGAACAAATGTACCTCTCTATAACCTCGCTGGATATAGAGTCTTCTTTCTGCAAAACATTTCAACAATACAGTATATGTAATACTGTATTTATCAAACCTGGCCATAAACACTCTGAGAGCAGCTACTGAACTCCGATTGGAAACTGCAACACTGTCCTTTTAACTAACTACTCAGAAGGCTAGATTAAGGCATGCATCTTCTAATGTTAAATCTCCAACAGATAATTGCTGATAATTAACAGGTGGAAATTCAGGGGGGAAAGGGAGAGGTAGGGAAGGGACAGTCTATTACCACCACCTGTGGCAGTTGCCAGTAACAGAGGAGGGATGGGGCAGGCAGGGGCAGAGCAAGCACTGTGAGGATGAGGAGAGGTGATGAGGATGAGAACAGATGAGGAGGATGAGAACAGATGACAAGGATGAGGACAGGTGATGAGGATGAGGACAGGTGACGAGGATGAGGACAGGTGACGAGGATGAGGACAGGTGAGGAGGATGAGGAGAGGCTGGCAGGACTGAGAGACAAGGAGTGGGGCCAAAAGTCGCTTAGACCCCAAGCAAACCCGAGCTGGAATGGCCATGTGGCACCTCTGGGCACGCTCTTAAATGCCCTCTGGTGGATGCCTATTGGACAGTGTGGCTCCGGGCGGACCTTTCCATGATGCTGGGTGGTCGAGCTGGTAGCCAGGCAGGCTGGCTTGGCCAAGGAAGGAAAAGCATGAGCCGAAGGCTCTTCAAGACGTCTGCCAGCAGCCCAGAATGTCTTCGGGACCTGTGAAGACAGTGCTGCAAAGAGCTGAGGTCCGTGTACACCACTGCTTCCGGTCCCTGGGCTCCTGGAAGCTGCAAAACCTCCATGCAGCAGTGCCTGAGCTGCTGGAAAGAGCTCAGTCTCTGCGGAGTGGCTGACTGCTGCTTTTGCGGAATTAAACAAAGTAGCCTTGCCTTGGGCACTTAATTGCCCCATCAACACCTATTATGCCTTGGCGAGATCAACTAATTACATTTTGAATAGGTCTAATTATTTACTGCCCCAGTCAATGTAAAAACTTATTAGTGAGTTAAAATAGTTTCTTACACTTGTCCTGACACCCGATCCCATCAGATTGCAGAAGATTGACCCAAGAAGGGTCAGGCCCGGTTAGTACTTGGATGGGAAACCTCCTGGGAATACCAGGGGCTGTAGGTTCTAGTCCTGAGGACTTCACTCTCACTGTCCAAGCTCGCTCGGCTGTGGCAGATGGACCTTAGGACTTAAACGGTGGGGCCAGTTCTGCGCACGCTGTGCCTCACCTAAACAATCCTCTGCGC
>JAOXXN010000395.1:99582445-99599050 GCA_026770055.1 Myrmophylax atrothorax | reverse complement strand
TTTTGTCTCAGCCTCTGTTGACCGTGGCTTACTGCTTAAGCTTGTCAGGTTTCTCTCTGCTGGAAGCTGAATTTTGACCCTGACACTTGAATAAAGGTGATACCTGAGTACTCAGGAGATACTTCAAACACTTACTGGATTATTCATAAAAATTTTGGAGGATTCACAATTGTAAGGGTACCAGAATTATTTCTCATCAGACTTGGCCTCCTTTCTCCATGCCTGGTTCTTCATTTGGACCTTGAAACAGGTCATGCCACTGTTTCCTGAGGAAGCACGTCCTCTGCCAGCACCTGGAAAGCAGCACTCCTGAGAGCTAAATAGAGAATGGCACTCTCTGGTAAATGTATGCCATAATAATCACAGTCTTATTAATAGGTGGGAACTACAGCAATCACCTAGTCCAGCTGCCTGACCACTTCAGGGCTGATGAAACATTTAAGCGTGTTGTTAAGGGCACTGTCCAAATGCCTCTTAAACATTGACAGACTTGGACCTCCCTCAGAATCCTGTTCCAGTGGTTGACCATCCTCTCAGTAAATAAATGCTTCCTAACAATCACTCTGAACCTGCCTTGATGGATGCAGCTCTTAAAAAGACTCTTGTGTAAACACTAAAATATCAGTTCCTGTAAGGAAAATAAAACCACTGATGCCTATATAACAAAACTGATTTTATTTTAAGGCTGTTTTTTCCTTTCGTATATAGGCTTATTCCATTGAAGAGCTGGTCTTCTATTGAAAAAAAACCAGGAAGGAGTCCTAAAATCTGGGGAAATAACCACAAGGATCTGTTTCATTTAAGTCTGACCTGGTAACCTTCTAAAAGGCTGTTTAATCTCATCTATCCAATTCAGTTCATTTGTATAGCTAAGGGCTTATATTATCATCTTGCGAGCCATAATTTCTTGATTACAAGGGTGGAAGAGGGAAAACAGGAATTTTCCCTGTCAGTGCTTAGCTCTGAAAAATTGGACACAGGGGCTTACTAAGGTAGGTTTGATGTACTATATCAGGTCTGTAGTACCCAATGACTTTATTCTAACAATTTGGAGATAATTGTTACAGCAGCCAATACACTGTCTTTGGTAAGCTACAGTGTCTCTGGCAGAATCCTAAAATCATGACATAATTCAGGTTGTAAGGGATTAAGGAGGTTTCAAGTCAAATCTCCCATGGAAAATATGGCCACTTACACTGAGGTTGCTCAGTCAAGTTTTGAAAACTTCCATGGCTGAAGATCCCACAGCTTCTCCAGGTACTTCCTCCCGTGTTTGACTGCACTTACGGTAAAAATAATTCTCCTTCTCCCTTGTTGCAGCTTGTGTCTGTTGCCTCTTACCTATCATGCAGCTCTGCAGAGCTTGGCTCTGCCTTTTCTATACCTCACCATTAAGTTCTCCCCTTGGACTTCTATTTTTTTAAGGCTGAACAAGTCCAGCTCCTGCAGCCCCTCCTTCCATGTTGTGTCCTCCAGCTGCCTGCCAGGCTCAGTCCAGTACGTCAGTATCCTTCTTGCACTGGAGACCCCAAACCTGCATGCAGTTCTCCAGATGTGGTCCCACAAGTGCTGAATAGAGGGGACTAATAAATTCCCTCAACTATCAGGTGTGCTCTTGTAAATACAGCCAGCTATGCTGTTGGTTTTATTTGCCTCAAGGGTACACTGGTTCTCAGGACCACGATGGGGATGGCTCCCAAGACAATTCAGACACACACAGGGTTGGAGAACATGTCGGAAGCGCTTTATTTCCGGTCGGGGTCTGGGTTATAAAGGGTCCTGATGGGGGCAGGGTTTGAAGGGGATTGAAAAGCTCATCTGGGGACAGGGTTAGGCTTGAAGGCCAGGATGGGAGATGCTCAGGTACTGGGAAACCACACAGGGACATCCAGGGTGGGGAAAGAACCCCAGGGGATTCAGAGACTGTGAGCAGGAGGCACATGGGCTTCAGGAGCACCTGCCACTCTGAGCCGCTTCAGGAGCAGTGGGATTTGCTGCAGCAGGGCAGGGAAGAGGCGTAGAACTCTCTCAGACACAGGGAAACTGTCAAGGTACCTTCACGGCATTGACAAACCTCAGGGAAAAAAACACACAGAGAGGGGGAAGGAACATGGGGGGTGTGAGCCCTGGGGGCTGAGCCCAACAACTGCTCATACACATGCAATTCCATGCAACGCCCACACCTGACCCTGGCTCTTTTTATTGTAAAGCTGTCCCCAACCCACTTACCTAGTGTGAATTGCTGCAAGGGATTAGCCTGCCTCAGAGGCAGGACTTCATTGCATTTGTCTTACTTGATGAAGTGCCTGGCAGGTCATTTCTCCATCATCCTGAGATTTGCCTTCAAAGGAAGTCCTGCCCTCCCTGTAGCAACTGCCCACCCCATGTCCCAGGAGGGCAGCTGACATGCTTACATTATCACAAATCTCACCAGACCCAGGTTTGGTGAAACAAACTTGCTGAAAGTGCACTCTGTCATTTCCTTCAGGTTGTTAATAAAGATGTTAGATGGTACTGTCCCCAATATTAACCACCCAGAATGTGGTCTGACAGTTCAACTTTATCTGGACAGTGGGGCTCAAAGGATGGTCATCAGCATTCTCATCTACTGTAGGTAGCTACCCAGTCCATGTCAGCTATTTGACTATAGGTTGTTTAAAAAAAAATATAAAGATAAAAAACCCCAACAGAAGAATCTTTTTATTTTCAAAGTTTGATCAATTCATGAAAGAAAGAGCAGCACATTTCTGCAAAGCCCAAATAACTACAGCTCATTCCAAAGACAGATTTTTTTCTCACCAGAAAGGAAGTGCCTGTTAAAGAAAAGGAATCAGGAAGGGAGCCAGGATGAGCTGTGGCCAGTGTGGTTCTGCTGGCTGGTACCTTTAGAAACACATTACATTCTTCACACTTCTCCTTCCAGTGTTGCTTTCCTTAAAATCACTGAACACACAGGTGAGGATCCATCTAACCATAAAGGACATTTTAACATCCCTGGAGGCCATGTCAGGGCTGCCCTCTATATTTTGATTTTCATTCACAGGACCAGTAGAAGAAATGGAGCAAAACTCTCCAGGGGGGAATATGGCCTGATTGTATGACCAGCCACCTTTCCACTACACTTTAGAGGAAATCTGGTTGTCTTCCAGTGAGTTCCAGTCACCAAATTATTTTATTGTTACAATATTATGAAGCGATTTTTATTTTGTGCACACCAAGGTGCTCAAAATGTTAGTTTTCACAGTATAGAATGGACAGCATTTGTCATGGAAGCACTCAGCAGAGTATGTTTCAACTTCATTTAGTTGTGCTGTTTCATGAAGTTCTGCAGTAAAATGTGCCAAGAAATTATGTTAGTTTCTTTCTGCTGATTAACTAATCATTCATATTATAAATAGCAGCTAACTACAAGAAAGAGATTTGTCACAGACTTAGAAGAATGTCAAACTCTTCCCATTTCATGTAAAAAGGCAGAGAAAAAAATACTTCTAAAATGACTTTGCAACATGTGCTTTATTTTAAGTCATTACTGAATCAAAACTACACAGTATACCCTTTTAGCATACCCTACCCCCATTCAATTAATTTTTTTCCTCAATATTTTTTAACATGGAATGAAACCTATATTGCAATTGTGAATTTTCATGCTACAATGTTCTCTAATGAGCCATTTGTGTCACTAATAATAGCAATTTAAGAAAAAGGCCATTTTTCAAGCTCATGTGTCTATATTTGGGAACTTAAAAAAACCCCATCTCGGATGTAAAAATGTGGCTTGGAATATGTAAACATTGTCATATACCTGAAACACTGGAAGAAGAATATCAGCTAACAGCAAAACAACAGTTGCCTTAAATCATTGAAATGGAAAAAAGCATGTAATGGGGAGCAGAAGAAAGCACACACTACTCAGTCTTTAAAGGGTTATAAGAAATGAAGTTGCTCATTAGGTCACTGAATTCACTTTCTTTTCTCATCTAATGGAAAGCAGTAACTTTGAAGAGAATGGCCCAGCAGAACACCCCAATAATTCACCATAATTATTCTAGCCATTAGTTAACCTTGATGAAGTGTCAAGTTTCAGTTGTTTTTTTTTCCTGAGAAAAGTCATTGATGTTTGGTGGAAATGTCTCCTCTGACTGTACAAATAAAATAAGGCATTTAATGAGAATGTTACTTGTTTTCTTTTTGCTAACAGAGGCTTGTCCACAGTGTCCTTTGTACATCAAAACCTCTGCTTTTCTACAAATGGGTATGGCTAGAATGTCTTCAGATCCCACTGTGGCCCTGGGTCTTGGGTGTTCTGAAGGCTAGTCAGCGTCCCATTACTGTAGCTTGAAAGTCAGTGATGTACAACAGCATATTGCACAATCCAAACTGTATGGCTCCAGAAAGGGTTAAGAAGGTACACCGGAGTCATCTGGCGGTTCACTCATTTCATTTCTTTTAAGTTGTAATGGTCATTTGGAAAATTAAATCAGCCAGACAAAGATGCAACCTTTTTGTTGATTAAATTACAAAGCAGTCCCCAGATTGTAGAGGGGTGGCACATTAAAACCAACAAATCATTCAACTTTCCTCACTGTTGATCCTAAATTTGAAAGGCAGCATGGATTCCTAAGGCCGTAGCTTCCAGGATTCCTTCAGTGAAAAAAAATCATTGCTACCCAACTATAAAAGGCTTAGCTCTTAAGAAGATTATTGTGCTTTTATTCTTTTTCCTTTAAAATTCAGATTAAATCAACTTGATTTGCAGTGTGACACCAAAGAGATCAATTAGTTTTTTCCCTAGTCCACTTGATCATGGTCTCTGGTGAGCGATACAGGAATATTAGTTTGGCGTACAGGTCTTCTTCTAGTTCCAGTTCCCCAGTCTCTCGCACTAAGAAAATGTCAGTACACAGTTTCAAGATTCGGTCTACATTGGGTAGCTCCTCAAACATGATGGAGTGAGAGATCCCACTGAAAAATTCACGGACGAACTTCCCTATCACCAGGACAACTGAGGCATAAAGTCCCATAATGCTGAAAAGAAAGAAAGGAAGAGTTCAAATCATGCCTTGAAAAAGGGTCAGCCAAGTGTGAGGGAGCTCATCTACATGGCTAAATGTAATCTATTAGCTGGATGAACATTAATTTCTAATTAGGATCTTGTTTTTGCTGTGCTGCAGGATGAAGAAAAATAAGGTCTCTTCAAACATCACAGAAATAGGGAAACATAAACAGCTGAGGCTGCTGACTTAAACAGTTTAACCCCAGTTACTGAAGGTCTCATGTCCTGTCTGCTGCAGCTTGGAAGTCACAATGGGAAATCTGACAACATATGGCTGCTAAAGGCAAACAATCTGTCAGGTTTCATATCTACTATTTTTTATTAAAGTGTATGTAACTGGTGAAGAACTAATGTTTACCTGTCTCCCCTGATAATCCTCCTATGAGGAGTTCTCCAAAATTGTACCAGAAGGATTTATCTCCTGGGAATGCACAGTCTCCTGCCTTCCTCTGACTGTGGACAGGTATTTCATAACAGTTTCACACCCAGGGTCCTGGCTACAAGATAGGGAAGGTCACCAAAACTGGACAGAATTTGGGCAGAACCCTACTTGCAACTAACTAACATCTTCTGAATTTTTTTACTTCAATAGGAAATTGGTGTGAAGGTGTCCCTAGTTAGAGTGGCCAGGACCAGCTTATTACTGTGTGGGTGTAACCAAAACTGTGTATTCTACACCCTCTATGTAATTTCTAACAAACTGTTAGCAACGGATCATTTGCAGGAGCTGCCCAGGGCACACCTGACCCCTCAGGCTACAAGCTGGGTGTCAGAGAACTCTGAGAGATGGATCTTCACATTAATGACTCAGGTGTGATACCTCCCCTACAGGGAGGCATTAGCACCTTCATACCCAGCCTGAGGGGTAATGTCTGCTAATGTGACATCAAGGATTCCAGGAATATCCCATGACTCAGAGTAAATCACCCATTGTGAAACTCCTGGCCCTGTGGGAGGTACCAGGCATTCCCATCTGAATCTAAGCATATATAATCTTGGGGTTTGGGCTTCTGGTACCACTCATCGAATCCAGAGGGGGACCAGAACCTCGACAGGACTGTGTGTAACAGGGTGGGTTCTACAGTTGCTGGAAAAGTGAGGCTGAACACCATTGAGAGTTCAGAAAACACAGTATCTTTATTAACAGGAGTGACTGAATAGTGGGAACCCAAAGAGAAGGGGGAGAGAGAAGGAGGGAGTCTAAAGCACTAAGCCCAGGTGTGTAAGCCCCCCACTCACTAGAGAGTTACTCATGTAAGGTTGTCTTACCAACTCAGCCCACTCCCCCAAAGGCAGGGGCTACATCCTCTAGGCATTGGCAGACAGCAGGCATCCCCCTGCTGTCTTTTTTTGGAAAAAACCACCAACGACCAGAGCACGAGCCCTCTCACCTTTTATTGAGCCTGCTAGAGACATCTACCTGGGGAGGTGAGGCCACCACCCCCCAGAAAGAGGTCACAGACCCTGCCGCTCTCCCTTTCTTCCTCCTTGCTCTTCCCCCCCCCTTCCCCCAGCTCTTCTGCAAAGGCTGTCAACCAATAGGAGAGACTCAAGTAACTTTAGTTTATGCAAACTGTCTTCAAGGATGAAGCCTTAACTATATCAGGTTTTTTCCCCTAGAACTTGTCAGGAAAAGGATAAATCTTTTTGCAGGTGGCATAAGCAAAAATACAGACCAAAATGTCAACACTTGCAATTCCTGATACACTGTGACTGCCACTCTTGACCAGACCGTGACCGTCATCCACACCAACAGGTTTTACTTTCCTTTTAATTTGGACTCAGGGGGGACCACGTGGGGCTCAGCACAGGGGCCATCAAACACCACTCTGTTTGTGCCCAGGGTCCTGGGTTATACATCTGGGGTTTATGGGTTAAAACCTGTTTCTCTTTGTACAATTGCATTTATTGTAATATTTTTTATTAAATTGCAACTATGACTTATAATCTCTTTTGAGTTGGGTTCATTTCTCCTGCTGTTTTACCTTTAAATGATCACAGAAGGGCACTTCTGCTTTCAATCCCCCTGTAGAGCAGTTATCAAGGGCGATATTACACCTTATGAATTTTAACCCTCCTGACATTAATTTGAGAATGCCACAAAATCCCTTTTCAAAATGTTGTAATGTTCAAACACAACAACAAAAAAGAAATAACCCCCCCAAATCAGAAAATAAAGTCACCTCTAATTCTATCTTATGTACCTTATTTAATTTAATGTAAAGATTCCATCTTACCCATAACCAGCCAAGAATCCAAGGCTTGGAGGACTGACTTTATCATTGAATACAATGAGCTCAAGACTCTCTCCAGATGTTTCGAATGTTTTTTCAAGCTGATTCAAAACCCACCACTCACGAACTCCCTCCTCAGACACATTTCTGACCAAGGAAACTGTAATATTTTTCCATTTGCAGTCTATTAAAAAAAGAGAAATGTTAATATATATACATCAAGAATTGTAAAAATCAAACTACTTTGAGACAGATACTTTAAACATCTGCAAAATAAAATGACTGAACAATGTAGAAGCAAGTTTGTTATAATTCTCCTAAACCCCGTTTTACATTATTTCTGTACAAAAATATAAACCCTAGACTTCTGTGTTTTCCCTTCTGCATTAAAGAAATTAAATATTTCATATCACCTACATTTGCTTCGGTACAACTGTCAAATCATTTTTGTATTTTATTGCCAAAATACCAATAACATTCATCATGTCTGCATTTCAGGCCTAAAGAAAGACATTTAACCTGGAGGGGTAGTGGTCAGCTTCTATACATGAAAGTGAAACTACCACTGTAAATCATTTATGTCTTGATATAAAAGATGTTATTCTCTTACATGAAGAAAAGCATACTATCCTGTTTTACGCATACTGATCACACAGACAGGAGGTGAACTCTGATCCTCCAGTACGTACATTAGTAGCATATACATTAAAGCCCTTCTGAAGAATCTCAAATTAAGGACCTAACTAATGACAGTGAAGCACTTGTAACTTATCGCTACTCATAGGTTCATACTTGAGGTTCAGCCTCGAGAATTGTTTTTCCCAATTAATATAATCACCAAATCTTGACAGTAATGTATTATATATACTACTACTACTACTACTACTACTAAAGTTGAGTGCCAGATTAACCACTGTTGAGCAAATGGCTCTTCGATGACTTGTTCCTACTCTTGCGACCCAACACGTTTTTCACGTGTGTGTGCATATGTGTGCATGTATTCTGTTTGTCTGTGAGTATCTACATTCTGATTGGGTAATAGCACTCTGAAATTCAATGATTGATCTAAACTGTATTCTTTGTTGCCATCAAGGAAGGAAGAGCTTAAACAAACCCCCAAATCATGTAGTGTCATAACTTAAGCTGAGGAGCTACATTTGCAGACATGCAATGCCACTGACTGTTCACAATAAAGTATCAGGGAGATGCAGAGAAGTCAAACTTGTGATCACTTACTCAAAAAACAAGGGAAAACAGTTCCTAAAGCAGACTTGAAGGGAAGGAGGCGGACTTCATCCTTAGAGTCCTTACTGTTAAATACAAAGCTAAAATACATCCAGATGTATTCTCTACCTTATACTGTATTACCTCATCTTGCCTCAACCTTGCAGGCATCAAGTAGAAACCACTGTAAGTGCATTTCAGACTGAGGCACCCGGTAATAGCTCAGTGAATGTACAAGTGTGAGTGCTGCATTGCGCTTCTTTCAACCATATTCTGTTTTCCATGGTCTGGACACATACCTTTCAATAGCTGCTTTATGGGTTTTGCCAGAGAATCACTAGGAGCCTTGATGTAGTACGGGTACACTTCTCTTAATGTTCTGGCAAAAAAAAGAGAAAGCAAATATTTCATATTTTTATACCTCTAAAATAATTTACAAGCACCTAACACGGCTATACACAGATCCCAGCAATTTTTTGGCTCAATCTATGACTTTACAGTGGTCAGATGTCACATCTGAAAGTTAGCTGGATTTATTGGCCATATTTTGTCAGAACTTCAGCAGGGAGTTCCATCCATAATGCCACCATTCATACACCATGAATTCCACACACCTGAGGCATGTGTGTTTGCAAGGAATGTAGACTTTATATTTTGTTTCCCCTTTTAACAAAGCTGCTTTTATAGTCAGCTATAATGTCACAAAGGCAGTAGTAAACAAGCTAGAAAAATATGTAGC
This sequence comes from Myrmophylax atrothorax, assembly GCA_026770055.1. NCBI lineage: Eukaryota > Metazoa > Chordata > Aves > Passeriformes > Thamnophilidae > Myrmophylax > Myrmophylax atrothorax. The sequence goes on along the minus strand of JAOXXN010000395.1, from coordinate 99,589,800 downwards.
TAGAAAAATATCTGGTGAGACCAGTTATTACTTCAGAATTGCAAAATGTTTTGATAGTAACACTTGAAAAGAGTGAGAATTTTTTGCCAGAATCTTTCACTGGGAAATGGTTTCACAGTTTTTAGGAGGATTTCAAACTTAAAAAGAAAGGTGTTTGTTAAAGTTCTTCCACTGGACTCAAAACCAAATCATCTTAGGTCAGACTGAATGACCAGCATCTAGAGGGAGAGACATTTCATTAAAAGCAGAGATGCTGTCCTAACTTTTTCCTCAAGTGACTGAAAAATTCTAGGGAAGAGGACTTCTCAGGGAACTCCTGTGATACTTGGCTACATTGCATACACCAGGCTGAGGAAGAACAGAAGTGACCAATTGAAAATTGCTTCTGATCACTCCAGCAGGTCAAAAAAAAAAAGGTAAGAGCTCAGTACCTAAATTGTCCTAGTGGCCATGGTGACAGAAAGCTCCATGCTGAAGTAGTTAAATGGCTAATAGCTGCCACTACTATTTTTCCTTTATGATCAAGTTAAAAAAACTTAAATCAACAGTATTATTGTAAGACAGGCAAATGCAGATATATCTTCTATGTTACTGTTTGCCTCCTGCAAAGGGAAAATTATAAAATGATTACCTCTTCCCACAAAATCTACTCTCCACCACCTTAGGAAATATTCCTGTATCCTCATACAGCAGAAAAGAGGCATAAAATATTTTTAAATACAATGATCAGATGTGCAACAGCAGTCTGTTTGGATGTGTGTGTGTGTGTGTGTGCAGAAAAACAGCTGTGCACAGAAAAAGCAAATCTAATTTCTACCTACTAACAGGTAAGAATTTCTCAAAGCTTTCACAATCCCAGCTGGCCTCAGCTTAAACTTTTCAACTCTTGTAGGCACAAATCAGATTAGGTGGCCTTCAGGGATAACATGCTGGCTTAGCAGTACTTAGAGACTACTGCTGTAAAGTAATCCCCAGTGAGCAGACAGAAGAGCAAGAGCCAGACTCTTTTCAAATCTGGAAGGAGGCACCACTGCTGTTAATGCTGTAAGGCTATATCCATAGAATAATGTTTGATATTCATATGAAGAGCATGCCTTGTGAATTTCCATTACAGGAAAAGCTCTGATGTCAGAAATGACTGCAGATGTTACCCTTTGACCACAGTGATTTAACACTTCCTTGCCAATCTTGTACTATTCAAGAATAACAATGTGAAATACAGTCTGGAAGGTTATTTAGAACAAAAAAATCCTCAATACAACATCCTCAGATCAAGTTGAACTGAAGTAACTCAAAGGCGAGTTGAACTGTGAATACACTGTAATGAACTTGTGCTTATCCAATAAATCAAAGAAAAGTTACTAATAGCTTCACCTATTTGTTGGTGATGATCCAGTGTTCATGGTCTTCTCAGCCTTCATTTATAATAGAAAACAAGTTTTTACCTTTTATTTTACTATTATTTGACTTCAATGCTGTTGGCATCTGTTATTAGAGGGGGCAGACAAATGAAACAGTTGCACGAGCTTGACCTCTTTAGGAAATCAGGCTTCAAAAGAGATAATTTGCACATAAATAGGCAAAGAAAATAACTTACACCTTTTCCAGTTGCTGTCCAGACATCATGTCAGCAATATCTTGTCTGGTATCCTTTTGTAGTTTAAAAGTAAGTTTATCTGATGCTATTTCAGCTTTGGCACCAAGGGTGAGATTTCTGTTGTAAGTAAAAGTGAAGACACATTGTCAGCCTACAATGAGAGCATAACCTAAGCACTTGTTTGCTCAGTGCAAGAGCTAATTGTCTAACTAGTCTGCACCAGCCCTGGGTATCCTAGTCTTTGATACAGCAAGTATCATGCTACCTGTACCTGACATGGTGTGGGGTTTTTTTCAAAGAGGATCTGTAGCAGCCTTAAAGGTGTATTTTTCTAACTGATTATACCCTAGTATATGAGACAACAATGATACATTAATATAATTTTGCTCTGACTTTAGGCAATGGGACTGTTTTGTGGCAGGAGAGCTAAGGATTTTGCAGTCAGCTACAGCTTCTCAAAATGCCGCCTCAGCCCTGCAGAAACTTGTCTAACAGACAGATGGGACCTTCCTGCCTCCCCCTCAAGCTTCATGCCAGCTGCAGAACACGACTGGGGCTGGGGCAGGATCAGCTTTCTCACAGTGCCTTGTGCCACGCCCTGTGGTCCAGATGCACTAGCTGGGTAAGGCAGCTCCTGGGCTGCTGTAGGCTGCACAGACACATCTCCAGCAGATGATGTGCAAAAGCAATGTGTGACCCAACAGGTTCATCTTACTGCTGCTTGTGGTCTCCCGCCCTAGATGAAAGACAGCAGTTAAGTAGAAGGTCACTGTGGTAAGTCTTTAACACTCTCAGTCACTCATCGTTACCATGTAATCCACAAGATCTGAGGGTGAAAAAAGTCTCTTTCAACTAGGGTATGAATGCTTGTAGTTATGAAAGCATATGGGCAAACTGAGTAGGAGTATTAAAAATTAATATAAGGCTCAGAAATGATGGAGTGGTGTAATTCACTAGCTAGTATTCTATGCTTCCAGAAAAATAAGAGGAGTCAAATAAAGTTGAATTAAGGGTGTAGATTCATTACTAGTTTTGACTGTGGAAAGACTGACCCAGCATGTTCAGAGCTGTCACAGTGATTCAGCTGACCTGCTTCTTGTGCATAGTCTTGTTATTACAATCCAGCTTCTCCTTCCAACAAAACACATAGATATCAGTGTTGCAAAGGAACTTTTATCTCCACAGAGTGATGACTTAACTCCAGTATAATCCAGCAATCTGCAGGAATCCCAGCTGGCAGGCAGTAGTCAACATCCTTGGTGACTGGATGTGTACTAGCCTGTGTGCAATGACTTTATATTTTAGCCTGTCTCTTTCAAAAATGTCATTGTAAAGAAGTAGTTCACTGAGGCCAAAGGAATCACAAGCAAACAGGCAGAGGTCTCAAGAAAATGTATCTGTGCCATTGTTATGCAATTTGGATATAAAAACAGCTTGTGTCAATTCCAGACTCGCTCAATAAGAGGACTAAGCACTTCTGTTTGTATTTCCTTGCAGGTTTTCTGGCTTAACCAAGTCTAAGTACTCAATTTCCATAAATGCTAACAAGGCTGTTAGGGGCAGTTTCTTTGAACATCTCCCTGTAAATTTTTCTTACTTTTCCTTCCCCTCAAGTCCCAGTGAAAACTCTACGCTGTCATTTTAAATAATCTGCTTGGAAGTGGCTCCACTTCTCTTTATTTTCTGAGAACTGTAGGCAACAAATATTTTCCTGGGTAACAAAAGTGACTTCTCTCTGTCTCTCTAGCTCCAGCTTTCAGTGTTTTGCCGTGCAGTACAATAGAATTTGCTGAAAAACTAAACCAAGAATGCAGCATGGAACTGTTCTACTGAGGAAGTGCTTGGCAAATCATCTATCCGCTTCTTAACAGCCTCTTTAGTTACCTCTGAATGGTCCATGAAAGAACTACAGTGAACTCAGATGAAAAATCCAGCAGTCCTTGTATCATTTTCTTTCTGCTGGGAGGGCTGATGGTCCATAAAGAGTTAGAATTTCCCTCTAGATCTGCTAGAGTTATGTCTTCTTTTCCATAGCCCTCTAGAAACTGCAAAGCAGCCTGTAGGTGCAGAAGAGGAAAAGAATGCAGGAAAAGTGCAGTGATATCCACAAGACACAGAACCACATTTCTCAGTCAGACAAAATTGTAAATGTTTGATTAACTATAAGTGCAGTAGTGTGCATTGATTGTTTTCCTCAGGTACCAACTGTGGCTTTGGATGGAAAGGGGAATCAACAAAGTACAGCCAAGCTAAGAAGGCAAAACAAAAATGGCCTTTCTGTTTGATGGCCATGTAGGTCAAAGTGAGCCTGAAAGTTCACAAAGTAAACCCTATAGAGTCTATTTAAACTTGAGTTAAAATTTTACTGTTCTCTATTAAGTATCTTTCTGCATAGAAAGATTTCTGCAAAAGATGAAGGAACTTCAAAATTTTAATTTCAAAATGGATCAAGGTAACAACATTAGTGCTATCATACAGGAGCTATTTGGTAGGATCTAAGACAAAAAACTGTTAGTTCTTGAATAGGCTAGTTGCAAGCATTTCTTTTAAAGTTGTATCTGATCAAATGACAGTTATGTTAGAAATGCAACAGCTTCTAGTAATTACCAGTCCTTTTCATGTAGAAACTTGTGAAAGCTTTGTGTATGTCGCTTTATGAAATACTGAGACTATGGTTAAATGTTTGGTTTGACATTTTAACATCAAAATGTTGCTAGGCACACCTCTTATTAACAGCACCACCTCTCCTCACCGGGAAGTAAAAGAGGTGTGTTCTATAGGAAGGACCATGAGGCTTAAAAGGGCAAACACTGTGGTGTGCCTGCAGCACATTTGTTTTGGCAGTACACAGACAGCATCATGTCTCCTGAAGGTTTGTGACATTTAACAAGGTGGTTTTTATTCAGACAACAGGACAACTAAGGTTTCTGTCTTCCAGGGTTTTTTTTGAAAGCTGTATAGATTAATGGTAGCTTGTCTGACCATAACCCTGCTCTGTCCTGACAAATGATCTGTCTGAACTTTTATTCATGAAAATCCTCTTTATGAAAGTATCTTCCAATTAATGGAAGCACTGCTGACCACTTAAAACTACACAAACAAAACTCACAAAAGGCCTCCATGGAAACATGCATACATTTTTAAGTAATGAGATAGTCTACATTTCACTTACAGTGTTACCCCTATAGCTTGCCAGAAGCGTATTGAAACCAGTCTGATTCAAATCCTTGAGCTGACTCTGTTGAGCACTCATTGTAAAAATAGGCTGGGAAACAAAAGAACATACACATGTCACATTTACTTCACATCAGTTGCTAGACACGGTACCGCATCCTGTGCATCACAGCCCAAGACAATTATGGCACTCAATTCAACAGAAGGTTATAATTTCATTACACTGAGAGGCAAGCTACCTCCAATTATCTGGTATTTACCATGCAGACCTGTAGGCAGTCACCAGAGTGTATCTAATGTCAGATAATTTATTTGGATTCCACTGCCAGTAGATTATTGTTTAAACATGAAATGGAAGATAGTATTTTACATTAGTGATAAACTGATGTTTTTTTAAACTCAAAAGAGATCACTTGTGGAAGCTTGCCTGATACCTTGCATAAGGCAGAAGAGTTCAATTCAATGAAGGGAAGAAGAAATATCACAGGAAACAGAGCAAAAACCAGAGTATGCTTTTAGTGAGTCCTCTTTTTTACCTGATAACCTCCTAGAGTTATTGTGATTGATACATCTAGAGGCTTGTTGGTGATGCCTGCAACAGATTTGATTAAAGACATGAAGAGCAGTGGGAACCAGACAATACAAATCAGCAAGACGATAATCATGCCACCCATTCCATACTTCACAACTTTCTTTTTCTTCTGGCCTCTTGGTTGGGGATATCTCTGCAAAAGAAAACAGCGATATGGTAATGTCTCTTCTATCAGAGGTACATTTCATATGATTTGATGGGTAAATATATAATGACCTTAAGGCTTCCCATCTTGTGGGGTAATTTGCTACCCATTGCCAGGCCAGTTATTCTGAGATTAGCCAAACGTGCACAGACACTTAATTTCTGGTGACAACTGAAAAAAGTGACAAATGAGCCCATGTCAGGTGTGCGTCCAGTGTGAAAAATATTGTAAACGTCTACAATTTTTACACTTCACAACCATAAAGAAACAAGAAATTGTGTAGAATAATTTGATTGTCTGAGTGAGTGCAAATATGAACTCACAGGAACAAAATATAAAATAATAGCAGCAACAGTGATACAACTTGTTCCAAACCCTGCTGTTGTGAGTGGCCCACTTTCTTGTATTTGTCCTTCCAAAGTTTCATCTCAAAGCTCCTTAAAGCAGTTCCTCTCACAGATCTTGAAATGTTGCAGTGTATCGAAGAGTTTGGGGAGCAGGGATATTTTTTGCTAGCAACTGACATACACAATCAGTAGGAATGTCTGATATTGCACTACCTCCACATTCATTTCATATCTCACAGTATTTCTAAGAGTTGTTCACAGACTTGATCCAACCTGCTTCTAGCGAATCACACACCAACTGCATTTAAATAATGTTTACAGTTCTGTTATTCCTAAAATATTGACACTGCTGATGTAACATCCTTCCCTTCCTTAGTTTCCGAGACCGAAAGTGACTTTGCTTTTTTCTCCTTTCAAAGCAGATCACATGGCACGTCTGTTCTGCCTTGCCCATAATTCCCGTCCTCTGTTATTTGCCTCATGACTGAATACTTCAGTAGCTTCACCATCCTGTAAAAATGCCTTATCATCACTGTAATTTATTTTGGTCTGTTCTCTCAATGGTTTTAACTCTGTAACATTTATGAGCTTGTTGTTCTTGCACTGCATACTGCATGTGCAAAATAAAGATGCATTTTACTGCACCATAACTCAAACACATGGCAGGAATCTGGCTTTCAGGAAATTATTTTTGCTTTACAAAATGAATCCATAAAGCCTTATGAGAATATTACATTTTTAAAATGCTATATTTAAAAATAATTAGTTACTTTTCAAAAGCAGTGCATCAAGTCATTTGTCTTATGCTACAGAATACTGTTTTAATTAAGATATTGTATCAAAACCAGCAGGGGTATATTATTAGTCTGAAATAGATTAGTTCAGTTTAGACACCTTTTTAATGACATTACAGACACCTTAGAGACTCTAGCAGTCAAAGTACTTAGGTATACCGCTCAGTGTTTGAGAGAGACAGACAGAACTAAAGTATCTTGAACAACACTCATAAAGTCATGACTAGTTCTTTTGCTACATGGCATTAGCACACACATGCTAACTTAGACATGGAAATCTTCCCATGTCAGCTCTCTGCTACATGTAATGTATGTGATCCTTTTATAATGCAAAAAACCACAGCGAGATGGACAGTCAGAGTAGAACTGGATTATTATTTTTCTGACTCCTGAAGTTCTTCCCGACTTCTTCCATTCATGGCAGTAGTGGGAGTCATAGACAAAAAGCCTATAAACAAGATTTGTGTGCACTTTAGCTCTGAGTTAATCTAAGTGACATACTTGGAAAGTAATTGCCATTAAGAGATAGGATTATAATAAAAGTAGAAATACGTCAGTAACACTTAAATATAAATTCATTTCAATGCAGATGTAGAATTTCTGACTGGTTTGGTCACTCTTTAAATAATGCTTAATCTCTATTTCAAATTGGCAAAATCAGCAAGCATATGGTTGCAATCTTTATAGCAGTTAGAAGGAATCCAGA
>JAOXXN010000395.1:99546353-99582411 GCA_026770055.1 Myrmophylax atrothorax | reverse complement strand
AGGAAGACTGAAATTTCAGTCAGATAAATGGTGGCTTTGTCTGGCCTAACAGTTCAGTTCTGGATGTGCAAGGACTCTCCTGAGATAGAGGAGCCAGCTGACTTCCCTCTGCAGTTACATGAAGCTGGTGTCCCTGGGACCCACACTATGGGGGCGTGATCTCTTCTTTCTACTGACCTTTCTCTTCAGCTACAGGTTCCCTGCTACTGGGGGGTACTCATTTAGTTGTGTGTGAGACTGTGTGAACACCAGGACTTTCAACCTCAGCCTTGAAACCCAGGCAAGCAATTAAGCCAGCAGGCAGATGCTTGTGGAGTTCACGATAACAGCAGAGAAATCAGGTAGGCACAAAAGAGAAGCCATTCGAAATTTCACTTGCAGTGACTGTCAACTAAAGTAAAGCACCCAACAACCTGAATATTTCTGAACATAAGCACTAGGTATATCTTCTAATAAACTGGTTTTTATGGTGGATTTCCAACTGTTTAGGGACTTGTGATTATTTCCCTTCATTTCTGCAGCAGGGAGAGGAGGCCTGGATCACTCATATGGGGCTTCCTTACTTTTTCTGACTCTCGCCAGCACTTCAGGATGAATATATGAGCATAGATATCTTCAACACAGATCCAGCTGGAAAGACTGAGAGTGGTATCAGTCCAAACCCAGTCCATCACTGCTCTCAGCTCAGTCAAAAATGGAACTAGGCGGAACCTGAAGGGAGACCACAGCAAATAACTCATCAGGAACAGAGAGATCACACTGAACAAGCACAGTACATGTATATAGGTCAAGAGGGAGAATTAAGACAATATTAAAAGAGCTCAGTGGGAGATTTTTTAAACACAAATACAATCACATCCTGAAATTCAATGGCTAGTACTGATCTTTTGCCATTGCCCATGTTCCTCTAGATCTCCTTGTCAGGCACACTTTTGCGTTGTTATGCTCAGCAATTGTGATTGAGCCATTGATGGAATAGTGAAAGGCTTCCCTGTATCCCTAAATTCCTCTGACCTGGGAGTGGAGACCATGGTTTGCAGAGGATGGCAGGCATTTGTTTTAAACCTCCTTACACCAAGTCATGCACAGCATCTTTGCATTAGGTGAGCAGTCCTCAGCTGCATATGGAGCTGGGCTTTATGATTCAGGATTAAGCAGCAGAAGAAGGTGGGCTAAGAGGAAATCAACATGCATGTAACAGCTGCATCACTCCTTTACTAGTCCCACACTTTTCTGATCAGCCAGCTCACAAAGAGTATTTCATGTGAGGAAAGCCTTCTTCTCTAACTTTTCCTACTGGAATGCAACAAGCCCGTATCACAGATATTGTGAAAAGGCTGAACATATTCCAGTTTTAATGTGAAATACATATATGCTTTGAACTGGCTTAATGACAAGATCATTGTAACAGTGTAAGAGGAGTGTAGGGTATGCATATGTTAGACCACCTTTCACTCTGAGGTGATGCTATGCCTGTTACTTGCACTAACACTCCTAACTCCTGAAGAGTTTCAAATGTGCAGAACTTCTCAAAGGAAATATTTTTTGATGCATAGTTCTTATTTCTCAGATGTATTGTCTTTCACTCTATTTCTTTCACTTGCTGGGGTAGAGTCTGTAGACCTGCTCCAAAGATCTCTTGGGGATTTGACACCTTACTAGTTTTTAGGCCTGCAGAACTAGTAACATTACCTGTTACCTAGCACCATGTGTAGCCCCTATCTCTGTTGACAGAGGTCATTTCTTAGAAGTGTTAAAAATGCCTCTTCCATAAGGGCCTGAATGGCTGACTGGTAAATCAGGCTTCTGGATTCAGAATGGGAGATCAGCTTCTCTGAAGTTTGTATTCCTGGGATAGATTTTTTTTTCTTTGTGAACTACAGGCGACATAAGGCATATACAGAGTACGCCATGCAAAATTTACTGTAGTCTGTGAAGAAAAGTCATGAAGAACCCTACCTACCCATTAGAACAGAACCATATTATACACAAAAAAAGAAGGGCAGTAGGTCTACACTTACCCTTGAAATAAGAACAGGTTGACATAGTTATAACTTTTTGTGAGGAAGTTACCAAGAACACGAGTTGGATATCCGCAGCGTATCTGATATGCTGATAAGCCAAAATAAACACATTTCACAAAATACCAGAGCTGGGCAACTGTGTTCTGGCTAAATTTCCTGTAAAGGAAAAGACAGATAAAGGAAAATGATAAGCTTTGTATCTGTATATGACCAAATTAGCTTGAAATGCTGTATGCTCCTGGCAGTTTCCCTCTCCTGAGATCCTGTGAGAAGCCCCTGGTTTTTTATCCCATGGCAGGGCTAAAAGTGTTTGAAAGATGCTGAATGACAAAGTCTGTAAAGAGCATTTATTGCCACCTCAGGATCATAGGGGAGAGACTGGGAATAGGCTTCCCAAAGAATGAGAGCTTGGGGCAGTACCCTCTCCCTCTGGTCCCTTTATACGCACAACACAGACTAGTTTTCCCTTGGCCCCCACGACTGTGAGCCCTGTGTAGGAGCTGAATCCTGGCAGTTTTAATGGCTATTTGTGTTCATGGAAGAACCTCATACAGGAATTTCAGATAGAGTGACCTCTGAAAATATTTTTCACCCTTCCCTGATTGACTAAGTCTTATCCAGAGAAATGGTTCAGGAACCTGTCCAGTTGAGTTTTGACTATCTCTGAAGATGGAGATCCCACAGCCTGTCTGAGAAGCCTGCTTCAGTGTCTAACCACAGTCAAGTGTTTTCATCACATCTAACTGGAATTTCCCTTTTTTCCAGCTTGCGCCCTCTTGTCCTGCCTGAAGAGAGCTTAGCTTCTTCTCAATGTCCTCTTGATAGGTACCTGTTGACAGCTCCTCACTTTCTCTTTTGCAGACTGAACTAACCCTGTTCACTCAACATCTTCTCCCGTGTCATGTGCTCTGCTCCCCTGACTATCTTGGTGAACATATGCCTCTTCTGGCTGATGTTCAGAAGCATGGTGGAACTGCAGGAGTTGCCTCATGATGGACAGGATTTGTCAGCCAGCCATAATTGAGTATTTTCAATTAAATCCAGCAAAACTATTTTCATTCACAATTTGCAGGGGTTTCTAAGACTGGGTCTGGCTTAGGAGGAATACAAGAAATCTCAGATGCAGATTTGAGATTAACAACTTGATACAGATTTCACAAAAGAACAGAAAAAGTAAAAATTGCTTATTTCATAGCAATTCTCAGTGTGCAGTAAACAAAAGATCAATTTGAAAAATGCCTTTTTTTTTTTTTTTCAAATTTGGGCCCAATTAGTACTGCACTGAGGAAAAATAAAACACTTCTTTTTGAGAGAAAGTGAGACCTTTCCATTTTTCTTTGCATTAGGCACCTGGATTTTTCCCAGTAAAATAACTTGACTGTTAACTAAGTGTAATGTGCCCAGGTGACACACTCAATTTCCCTGTACAGTCAGTGGAGTGAGGTAAATACTTCATGGCAATTTGAAGTATGAAGAGAGAAGTAGCCAAGCACTAGGGAGGGAACCTTAACACCTCTGCACTGCAGACTGAGGTGATAAGTGCCTTGAGCCATGCAATGAGAAGTGTTAGATTTGGGAGTGAACTTGACCAGGCATGTGAGACGAAATTTCAGTCAGCAGGTGACCACATCCACACTATCTCCAGAGCCAAGTGTCAGGAGCAGGGGAGGAGAAATTTGGTCTCCTTGTGGGTTTTAGACATTCCTCAGTCTAAGGACATTTAAATTCTGTGTTCACATATTCCAGGAAAGTGCTACATTTTAAGTTACTCTGAGGGAGACATTTTCTACTCGCTCTTCTAAAGCAGCATGCAGCAGTCCTGGGAGCAGGGAATTCGGTCAGTGGCCAACACTGTCTCAGCTGAAGGTTCTCATCACTCAATTACAGGCAATTTCTCTTACACCTGCTTGCATTTTGGCCTAAGTTGGGAATTCTTCTGTACATATATAATTAATTCTTTCTCAAACTTGTATTGGCCACAGTTATTGCTGTGGAAAGGCACTCCAACGTTCTGCTTATAAATTAGACCAAGAAGAAACTTTTTCATGATTCCAAAGCCTAGCTAAAACATCTCAAACTTAAATGCAAGGACCTTGGTATTCAAACCATGTTGTTTGTTTATAAAGGTTATACCTTTCTGTCACTCCAGGCAAGATAAAGAACATCCAGAAATGTATTCCGAAAACAAGGATGACCTGGAAGATGACCTTTCCCATGACAGTCTTTTTGAGGTACAGTGCTCGATCTACCACCATGGTACCAAACTGAATGAGCACCATCACCAAAAATGCCTCTGGGACCTGGTCCTCTGATAACGAAGAGGTGATATCTGCTGCAGCAGAGTGTTTCTGAAAAGGAAAATATAAAGGTGGTTGAGGAAGAAGGACACTGGCATGATATTTAGCATCTACAACATGTAAATCCTGCTGAGGTTTAAGACATGGATGCATCTGTGACATACCCCAAAAGCCCAAAAGCCAAACACAATGATGATGAAGTCCACTGTATCTGCGAGGAACATCAGCACATACACATCAGTCACTGCACTGTAGTCTGGATGAATAAGATTGTAGAAAAACTGTCTGATGGGCACATACACCTGGAGAGTCCTACAACAACATAGACCATAATGTGATTTAATAACATGTAACTTACACTGAATAAAGGCTGAATGTGGTGTGATTGTTTTTCAAGAAAATGTACCCCAACAGCTTTCATAGGACTTCACAGATACCAGTTGTTCTGATTGTTTCTAAACCACTGTATTAGAATTTTTTCAGCAGAAATATATATTGCCAACCAAGTTCACATGGGATATTTAGCTTTTTTATCAGGCAGGTGCTATTTGAACAACTGCCAATTTGCCTGATGTTCAGCTGCTGGGATGTCTGCATACAATGAACATTTAACAGCAGCAGTAACCTGCTCTCTTTAAAATGCTAGTTTACTGCTTTGCTGATTGGTACCTCCCCCAAAACCCACACCACTTCTCACATTGCTCACTTTTTAATTGTAAAGGCCTTGGCTTTGATCATTTGCTCTCGAAACTTTTCCATAAGAAGCTCTTTTCTAGATTTTTGCTTGATGCTTAACACACTGCTTCCTTTCTGACTGCTGTTCCGTGTACTGGTACTTCCTGGAAAAAAGGAGAGGGAAAGAAAAGCCAATTCAAAATAAAAGCTTAAATACAAAAACTAAAAGGTAATAAATCTTGAGACTTCCATCCCATATACGAGTTCCACATTTCAAAGAAGCTTTGAGATGATTTATTTTGCTTTTTCTCCCAATATGATAAAATCTTGTGAGCATCCAGTAAAGGTTTAATCTCTGGCAGATCAAATCTTGATTATTAAGTATAAAATGAGAAAATTAGTGATAAAGGCAAGTATTTGATGAATCCGGTTCAGTCACCTCAACTGGTAATATATACATTTAAGTTAGAGTAATTCTGCCCTTTTTACAAGATGGGACAGATAATGTGTTTCAATATACCTAATAAAAACTTTTCTAAGTTCAAGTATCACCAAATGTAGATATGAAAAATACATATGCTTTGCATTCCCTCTAGCTGGAGATTATGCTGAACCAGACTTTCTGGATCTGGGCCACACTAAGCATTCCTTTCCCAGCTTTTGGATAATGTCATTTTAAAAACATAACGAATCACAAAGTATGGCTCTCCATTTGAACTTTAAGAAGGCTTGGAGTGTGTTCAAACATGAAGATACATTGGTTCATATCCTATTTCATCACTGAGAAGCAGAAGCATTCAGTAGCAGCAGCCAGCACAAAGTTTCAGCAGAATGATCCTGGGGGAAATGAATGTTTACTCTTCAAATCTCAGAAGTGCCGTGACATTTACCTCTCTTAGATCTGTGTGAGGAGAAGCTGGACCTGTGTGAAAGCTGTGACGTGCTGCTAGAGCTCTTCCTCCTGATGGCAGTCTGTTGCTCAGGGAAGTGGACATGGATGGACTCCACTGATGCGGCAAGATTGACAGATTTCAAAGAGGCAGAGGAGTCTCTCCTGCCTCCTGCCAGAGAGAGCTCATCATCAGTATCCTCTTTATTACTGGAGCTGTCTCCTTTCTCATCTTCATCCCACAGTCCATGGCACTAGAGGAAAAAAGAAGAGAGATATCAACCCTGTGTTTCCGTCACATGCCTGTATTTATCACAGACATTGCTAAGCTCAGTCTTGCGTTCGCAATGGGGAAGACAAATTCATTGCGTTGGGATATCAAGAATCACTTAAGTTGCAAAAGATCTTTCAGATCATCAGTTCAACTGTTAACCCAGCACTGCCAAGTCCACCGCTAAACCATGTCCCTTCAGTACCACATCTATATGTCTTTTAAATGCCTTCAGAGATGATGACTCAACCACTTCCCTGGGCAGCCAGATCAAATGTTCAATAACCCTTTCAGTGAAGAATTTTTTCCTGATAGCCAAATTAATGACTTTCCTGTATCACATGAAAGACTCAAAAATTTAAAAGTAAACATTATAAATAAAATAAGAAACAACATGAACCCAGATTACCTTTAAAATGGATCTGTGGAAGAATAAAGCAAGAAGCTGAACAAGATCATAGTGCACATAACCCTCTTTCTTCTCAATGCCTATAATATTGGGTGGATGGTAAGGTTTATCTTTTGTATAATCCACATGTTTATTCCAAGGAAAGAAGCCAAACTGGAAGAAGTACTTGATGACAATGGCCACCTGTTCAGAAACACAACACACTTGGGGTGTTTTATAAGCATGTCAGATGTAACAGCCTCGGGACATTAAGAGGGGAGAAATATGACTACTTTGTCAGTTTTATGAGAAGATTAACAAGCATATTCATTGCTACAGAGGAGTAACACTTCACAGTTTTTCAGTAATAAAGTCAATCAATATTCACCAACAGATGGTGCTCAGTGATACTTCAGATACCACAAGCAGTGAATACTGCTTCTTGAGAAACAATTACATGGTAACTGCTTGCAAATGGTCTGTTCTTGTGACAACTGCTTTACAGTGGCAGGAAGGGTATTGCTCATTGCAATGCAAAAAAATAACAAACAAGATCCGGACTGTAGGCCTCTGAATTTAGAGATCAAAACCAGAAAAGAAACCATGCAAGACTTACAAATTACCTTTCCTGTGTTAGACATGGAGTTGCAAAAACAGCAGCATACCTCAGTGTAGACAATGGCAGTCATCCAGAAACGTTTGCTTGGTCGAGGAACAGACAGCATGGCCCACAGGAATATAAGGATTGGAAGCACCAGGGTTATCATGGAGGCAGAGATCATGTGGTTAAGGATGATCACAAAATAGCACACCATTTCTGACCGGGCTACCAGCGTATTGTACAGGGCATAAATAAGGAGCAAGACTCGAGGCTGACCAACGTAAAACTTCTCTGACTCCTCCAGCTCGTCATCATGAAACATCCTGTGAGGAGCAGAGTATCATAAATGAAATGAAAATGAACTTCACGAGAGCTGCTTTTCAAATTGCTACTATTTTTTGTTTTGAAAAATACTAAATTCTACTGCTTAGTTCAATGGAAGGAAAAAAAAAAAGATGGGATTTGGTATTATAATCAAATAGCCTGATTCTAAGCTCAGAAAACAAGAATTTCTGGTGAAATAACTAGAAACACTGTGGGCTGTTTTTAAATTTACCCAGGGAGTCAGCCTGGCCTAAGAATTTCTACAAACAGCAGTTTCCTACAGCTGCCCAACAAACACATCTCATGCAAATCACACCATACTGGTGTGGATTCATATTTGTTTTATAAACATAGATAGGATTTTGGAGAGAGAACAGAGGTACATCACAAGACCTACGTTATGAATAGCCCTGGGATTAGAACATAATAAATGCCCTTGAGCATTTTATATGTTCAATCTTCTATTTACAAGACCTTTCTGCTTTTCATAAAGAGTGTCCTGGTCTGAGAATAGATCTTACTGAAAAGCAAAAATTACTAGGGGAAAAACAGAATACAAGACACTGTATCTGACAAAATCAGCTCTACATATCCTCTCTCTCTCCAGAAGTAGTCAGGCTGAAAGACGTTTCTATGGTTTAAGATGTTGTCCCTGCACTTGGGGAAGCTCTCCCAAGCTGAGTCAGGCCAGAAAGCAGATGAAGTGCAGTGGCATCATCCTCATCTCAGTGCTGGTAGTGGTTACTGAGCACAGTGTCTAAGGGGCAAAGAGGGGAACAGCCTTATGAAAGCACTTAGCAAGGCGGTCTCTCTAGAAAGCCCTCGGCTCCTACTGGCTTAAACAGAAACTGCCAAAGGTCAGTTTCCCTTACGGTAATCCAAAATAATTAAAGGATAAACTTTTTCCCAGAGAGCCCTGGAGGAACCTCATGTGAAATCACAGCTGCCTGGAGAAGTCATCTCCACAAAGGATATTTAGAAAAGCCCTTGACCCCATGATAATTGCAGCACAGAAATTCAATGCTAATTGAAACAATTAAATATTGTATCTAGGGAGGAAGCAAAGATTCCTTCCAAGATGAATTTGAATAATTTTAGAAACCTGTAATTAGAACAACTGCACAGGAAATGGGTTTCTTCCCTTAAACTAAACTTAGCACACGGTCTGTGTCAGGAACTGCAGGCTAGTTCTGAGATAAAAAACCAAAGTAATGACAAAACTTTACACATTGTGACCAACAATTTTTCCTTGTCAAAGGTTCTTACTTGTTCATAAGCAGCTCACTGGCCGTTAGCTCATGCGTCAATGGGGGAAGGATCGTATCAAGTTTGTCCGTTCGGCTGTCGTCTGGGCTCACCATCATGAGACTCTTACCAGCTGAGTCATCTGGGGACCCAAAGGGAAGATGTTCAAAGCTGACAGCTTTGCTATAGGAAGGTGGAGCTTCTGCATTGCTATCCACTGTGGAGTACAATGGCACATCAGTATCAGGAGTATACGCAGCTCCTTCTGAATCCAGGCTATAATCTTCCACCTCCTCTTCCTCTACCCTTGATGCAGAATGAGCTCCTTCCTCTTCATGCTCCCCTTCTACCTCCTCAATGGTTTCTGTTGTCCCCTGACGAGAATAGAGCATGGTGACCTGCGTAGGTTCACTGTCAGAGATGGATGAAGAGGGTGAGTTGGTTTACAAGACTCATGCAGTTTGTTAATTGTACCTTTATGCAGACAGCTGAGCACAAGCCCCATTGTATCCTAGGCCTTCGAAATTCATATAATCTGGCAGAAAATACATCATCATGATCTCCTCTTACACAGATGGAACATCTGGGTCCATCTGCTCCCTGAATGATATCCCACTGAACTCACAGTGATTCATTATCTTTTCACAGCAGGAAAGGGCAAATAAAAAGAGAAACTACACTAACTTTCTGAAGGTAGTTGAAATGCTTTCTGACCAGAGTCAAGACTTGCTATTATAGCTATATAAAGCATGCACCATGGTGAATGATGAGCAGCCATGGGGTTCCTTCTAAACATGGTGCTTTTAATAAACACTGTATGGGTGTTATGTACAACTGGACCAGGAGCTGAACACACACATACCAACTCTGATTCCAAATAAAGAACATGTGAATTATTAACATGAAGAAATACAACCTGGATTACAAAACTGTTCCAGTAACAGGGTATCTTGCTTACCATTACATTGCTCTATGTTCTTCAATGAAGTCTTCATTTTTACTTTATCTGTCTGCTTTACTTCTCTATGTACCTATTTTCTTTTTCATCTGTCCTTATTCACTCTGATCAGTTTTCTGCTTGATTCACCTTCCTTATTCTTGACTTTGGATAGAATCATAGAATGGTTTGGGTTGGAAAGGACCTTAAAGATTATGTAGTTCCAACTCACCTGCTGTGGGCAAGGACACCTTCCACTAGACCAGGTTGCTCAAAATCCCATCCAACCTGACCTTGAACACTTCCGGGGATGCAACATCCACAACTTCTCTAAGCAACCTTTTCAAATGTCTCATCACCCTCAGAGTAAAGAATTTCTTCATAATATATAATCTTATCTTGCCCACTTTTAGTGTAAAGCCCTTTGTCCTATCACTCTATATCCTTGTAAAAAGTCCCTCTCCAGCTCTCTTTTAGGCAACTTTTATGTACTTGAAGGTTGCTATGTGGTGCCCCTGAAACCTGTTCTCCAGGCTGAACAGCCCAAGCTCTCTCAGCCTGTCTCCACAAGAGAGGTTCTCCAGCCCCCTAACCATCTTTGTGGCCTCCTCTGGACTCCCTCCAACAGGTTTATCTCTCCTTTGTATGTTGGGAGTCCCAGAGCTGAATGCAGTAGTCCATAACCACTTTCTCTCTTAAGTGTATGCAATAGCCTCAGTTGTTGTAAATTCATGTAGCTTGATGACTCTAGATGGGAATCTGAATAGCATATTTGTTAGTTTTTACCCTTGTCATCTCTCACAAGCATTTTTTTTTCCTCTCCCCTCCAACATCACTCTTTCTCTTTTTAGTCTCTATTCCAGTCCTTCTCCATGGGTTAGATAACAGGCATCAATTCAGGGTCTTTTGTTGGCTGCATGTCCTTGTATCTCAACAGAGACCAAACTTGATTTCACATAGCTCCTATAAAATAAATGGGGTCATATTTTCACCTAAAGTATAACCTTCCACAGAAAACTGGCCCTGGCAAAGCTATCTGGCACTATCTTCTGCCAAAATTAAAAATTAGGTTTCATCTCTTTTTATTTTACACTGCTTATGAATTTGTGGTAGTTACATTAGATCACTTTATTTGTAGTAGATTTTTTATTAGAACGTGTTATATTTATAATCATGTGTGTTTTGATGATTCACAGTAGCACTCGGCTTCATTAAAATGCACAAAATCATAAAAACCCCTAATTTCAAAACTGACTGAAACAAAAAAAATTGTGAAACACTTTCAACACTGAAAAACAATGATGCGATATGCCATAAAATTTCATATTTATAATACTAGTGGCAACACTGCTTTCCAACATCATCTGAATCCCTCGCTTTTACCCACTAAAAAGTGAATGAACAGCTCCAACACCTAACTCAATGGTAAAGTAATCAAAACCTATTTAGCAATCTTTCCTGTATAGGGGAAACTAAAAATTAAAATACCAACCCAATACTGCCTATCTTAGTTTCTAAAATCAGACATCTTAGCCCATATTTAGGATAACTGATTAGCTGAGAAACTTAACTTCCATCTTCCAGTTTACGAATAACCATCAGCTCAGTAACTCTGAAAATCAGACACTTTTTTAGCTCATTAAATACAGATTTTAGCCTATTTTTAGATAACCAGTGTAATGTAACGGAGAACTTTTAAAAATACATTAAAAATTAAGGATGAAAACCAAAACAAAACAAAAAACAGAACACAACAAAAACAGATTAAGGAGTGAAACAACAAATGAACCCTAGGTTATGGTCTTGATTTTGAATGTCAGAACCATGTCACAACCCAGAAGGGAGTACAGCTTCCATTAACCATGCAAACCACTATTTACACCACGTACCCACAAATGCAAATTCAGGTCCACTGCAGTAAGTATAATGGTATGGGTAAATGAGTGAACAAAGCATGCATGAGTTAAGCACCTTGACACTATACTGCCACTGTCAGCTGATGAGGAGGACATATCCATGCTCTGCATTTTACGAAGCCTAGGTCGAGCACGCTCACTTGTTTTAGGAACAGTGTCTGGTCCATCTAAATCATCAAGGGTTGACTGCCTTGAGAACAGCATGGTTGCTTCAGTGTAGCAGCTAGCAGCGCAAACAGTTACAGAGACAGTGTTAAATACAAATGGTATTACTATACACATGGTTCAATAAACAAATATGCTTGCCATGCAGCAGAACACTGACACAGAGAGAAAAGGTTCAGAGAGAAGATAAGGATTTGTTTCGAGTCACCATGAAAACAAATTTTTACACTCAGCTTCCTCGAGGTCAAATTCCTATAGTGGCTATAGAAGGCTAACAACCACCTATTCATATTTAAGAAGATATGAAACCAACACAATGTTCTACATGTTTCCAGGGGCACAAACTTACATATGTGAGCAGGTTTTATACTATTTATTTGCCCCTGAAATGTCCAATTTCCACAAGAATATTTTGGGAAGTGACCCCCTCTGTACAAATTCTGTTTTATTAATGATATACTGTGCTGAACTTTTTTTCACAAGTACAAGCCAATTTTCTAAAAGATCCCTTAAAATTGAAAAAGCTCATATTCCACAAATAGCAAAATAGCTGTCAGACATTGGCCAATCCTCTTTCCGAACCTAAGGGCCAAATCGGATGCATGACTTAGCCAGTAGATGCATGCCAAATACCAAATATAACCTGCTCTGCATGGAAAGGCTTTTATTTTGATATTTACTAGGAAGCCCTCTCATTCTCTCCAGAAAATTTAATTTAGTTCAATTACAGCTTACAAGTATTTCAAAATTGGTAACATGTGCATGTTGAGATAAAGATGTAATAAACCCTTATCTCCTTTCACATATCAAATACAACAGGACACCAGAGACATACACCATACATCGAGCATTTATGTGTTACTGGAGAAAAGAAGAACTGGATGAGTTATGAGAAAGAAAGTACATAATTAAATACAAGCATCTAACATAGCAACAGGAAAGAAGCAAATACCTTAATGACATATGGTAGGTAAAAAGATTATTTCTCCTGTAAAAATCTTTGAAAAACACAGATGTCTATGTAGTGACCTGCCTGAGTCTTTCAGATAGAATTAGAGGAGGGACCCCAAAGTACAGGATTTACACTCTACTTTTCTTCTTTTGAGTCCATCTGTGTTACACTTGAGCAGCAGCAGCAAGGGATTTGCTTCCTTGGCAAGCATTATGTTTGTCCAGGGGCACAGAGAATTGAGAAAGGTCAGAAAGGAAGTGCAATGGCCTTTTCCATGTTACTTTGGTTTTGCTAGCTTGAGGTGAGGAAAAAAACCTGCTGGCATGAAGTGACATTTTGCAATTATTACCTTAAGGAAAATGGTGAGGAAACAGCAAGATACATGGAGCAAAGAAGCTGTTATTCTCAGACCTACCCTCTCTGATGACCTTTTTGACAGAATAGGTTGAGGCTAAAAGCGTATCTTAGTCTTTGAACAGAGGAAAAGAATCACCATGATAACAAACAAAGGTTCTGTGAAATATTTCCCTTAAGAACAGTCCTAATGGCTGGAGCACATCTGTCCTGCCAGTTCACTTGGACAAGACCCTTTACAGCCACTTCATTATTTCTGTGTGTGCACAATGACACACAAGATCCTTCAGACAAAACCTGGAGAACTGCCTGCAAAGTGCATGGTTTTGATGAAGCAGAAAATGCTGCTTCCTATGGGAACAGGAGATGTGCCCTGGAGGCCTGATTCAGCAGCAGGGGTATCAGCTGAAGCTGTGTTATGAACTCGGGGGGCTCTTAAGGGGGGAGGTTTCCCTCTGCATGTACACCTTATGGAGCATAGCAAGGCCACTGTTCTATCAGTAAGGTTTTGGTGCTAAAATATGGGGAAATGGCAGCAAGTACACAATATACTGTTGCATATTACCTTTCTGTCTGTCTATGTGCTACAATATTACCTATGAGGTATTTTAAATCTCAAGGGCTGAGTTTATTATTTTCTAGGGAAACACCTATTGCTAAGTTTTTGAAGTATTTTAAATGCAAATATAGTTCAAAGGGAACCTTCCAAGAGCCTTAAGCAGATCAGCTGTTGAAATCAAAGTAGCACATGCCTATTCATATATTTTCAATGGAAGAAATATATGCCAGCTGCCCTCCCAAACATGGAAGTCCTGACCTGGCTCCCAGAAAAATTGAAAGAAAAACATCTATTAATCACAACAGATAAAAACATTTTCCCAGACGAGTAACTGAAGTATTTGGTTTAAAACTGTTTAAATGGAAAATGTATCATCAGAATAATTATTGATTGAGCAGCTGCTCTGTATCATCGAATATCAGGGGATGTGTGTGAGACAACAGCTGTAGCACGGTTTGTATATTCTTTATGTACTTTAGGGACATGCTTCCAAACATGGAGGAAATGAGAATATAAATAAAGTGGAGAGACTTACACTGGGCAAAGCTGATGCTGACTCAAGTAATTGACTATCACATAAATTTGATCCAAGTGTATCTTCCTGAGTGACTTTTCAAATTTGTGCTCTTAGAGATCTTGAAAGGCATTAGCTTCTTGAAATCATTCAAGAACTAGATATTTTAAATTGAATGTTCATTAAAAGCCTGAGTTCAGGCATTTTATATAAAGTTGATCAGGCATCCATTTGAAATGGGGATTATATATATACATACATATATATCTCAATCTCAATCTCAGAGCTGTTTTTATCCTCAGTGAGCAGGAAATTTCTGAGTTTATGACTTCCTTTTGCTAAACAAATTTACCCTACCCGATGAGTTTATTAGTTTAAGGGGTAAATTACAAATTTTTCTGGATTTTTTCCTGTCCATGGGATAGTTACTGACTGGCATTATCTGTTCGAACTACTACATTCTGCCCACCTGCAAGTAAAAATTCCAAACAATTCCTAACATTCACAGTCCTAAACTGGACTTTGATGCAGCCCAAATGGGGATTCTTCCCTCATCCTTCCTCCTGCCTCACTAGGCAAAAGTTCCTTCTCCAGTACTCCCTGCCACAAGCCTTATTCTCCCATCTGGTGAAGGAAGCAAAGATAGAAAGTGGTGCTCATAAACATGCCGACCACAGTTGTGCATTTAATTTCACAGGAGGGTCAGAGCTCCCACCTGCAGCTCCTATAAAAGTTTACACATAAGTAGAGTTTGGAACTGAAAACATTCTTTGTGATGGACAAAAATTAAGACAAATTGAACTGAATATAAAACATTTGATACCCCGAAATCTGACTAAGGGCCTGTGTCTAGCTGCTACTACATAATTATAGGCAAAGTCCTGTAAGGGTAACCAACTAGTTTTAGTAAGTTCCCAGTCATCTTACAGAAATTCACAACCTGTTTTAACCTAATAAGCAGTTCATCAGTCAAATAGAAACAAACGACAGCAAATCCTCTACCATGCTAGATCTCAATCCCTTTTGGTGGTATTCCTCAAATAGCTTGGTAAGGATCAACATCAATCTCTTCTCCACCTGATCCATATGAACTTTTAGCTTTGCCTTTAGGATATATAAAGAGAAACAAAATAAATACTTTACAAATACCTCATTATACCTCTAGCTACTGTGTGGAAAAATGACTGAGAATAAATGACACCTCTACTGAATGAGAAAACCCCACAAAGGATACACTACAAAAGTCCTTTTAGAGCTTTATCTAGGGCAAGAACAAAATCCCTGAATTAGACCTTGAGGGTCAGGTCTGAACTTCACAGGAAATTTAGAGTTCCTGCAAATGATCAGGAGGGTTCTCTCTGGATATGCAGTGTTTAGAGCATTAAGCAGATGCCTACAGTAATTCCTGTCCTGAGTAGGGAGCATTATGATTCTAATGGAATAGCTTCTGTGCTTCAGCATTCCTGTGAACTTTCAGATGTGCTCACCTTACTCATGAACCTAATCCAAAGAATAACTGGAATAGAAACCCTCTGCCACTTCTCAAAAGTTTTCCACTGCAACTCAAGATCCACGATCACAGGGATTCTTCAGATTTAATTAGTCACTTCTACATTTACTGGAAATCCTTGTTTTGAAATGCCATCTTCTTTTGTTTGTGGAATTAAAAAAAAATCACTCAATAAACTCTCAAGAAGTTTAAAACATTTTACATTTCTAAAAAAGCTCATAAGCACTTCTGTAACCCCTGGAAGAGATATGCAAGAGTGCCCCAATAAACAGACAGCATTATCATTCAATCAACAGACTCACTATTGCTTCCTTTATTAGTTTAGCAGATGTCCCCAATTTGTAAATACTCAGTGCGAGAATATTTGATTTTTTATTACCAGAAAGAGAACTTGAGATTAGAGAAATCAGTCCTAATACAGCCTTTACTATTCCATTGTTCATATATCCTGTGACTTCTAAGGAAATGGAGATGTCAGAAATACATGAGGAAGATTTAACTTTTTATATTGCAAAGCAGAACCACAGAATCATTGAATTCTCTGAGCTTGAAAATAGATTTTAAATGTGTAACTGTGCTCAAAGCAGGGTGAAAAATGGGTGGTTATTCTGAAAAAGAAAAGGCATAAGTGTAGGTCAACACTGGATACCATCTCATTGAAGAGGTACAATCCATACATAAAAATTATAAGATTTGCCTTTCTTTTTTATAATTAATTTTGGAATCAGCTTCTCTTTGTTTATTGTTAAAGTTCCTGCTAAATAATAGAGAATAATTATTATTAATAGAGAATTAATTATTGTAGAATAATTATAACTTATATCTACAGTAAACAGTGTGACCAAAAACTATATAAAGAAAGCAGGACTGATATTATTATTCATTCTTTATGCAAGACTGAACTTCATGGAGTTAAAATCTGTCCTGCAGATCCAAGTTTTTCCAAGAGAACTGGTTAATAGAATTTGACTTTACATTTTTCTCACATCATCTGACTCCTGTAAAACTTCAAGAAAAAACACAAAGGTGTTGCTTAGTTGGGTAACTAGCCACTGAGAAAGATTTGCTCAGATTTGTTGTTTTTACTAGAGTGAGCCTCTCCAAGTCCAGTGCTCACTCTGGGGAGCAATTTGTGGATATTTTGTTGAAGCATAGTACTCACAGGCACTCTCTTAAACCTGCTTTTCAATAATATCAGAAAGGAAGACAAGCCCTCATTATTTTCAGTCTGCTGATATCTACCCATATGTCATTATTAAAAGCTAAGCATAATTTACTGTACACAGAAGGTTCTGAGTTCGTTGGGAGCATCAAACACAATGAAGTAGTTTCAGAAAGGGACTTGACAGCATCCATTTTCAGAAAAGAATGATCATGGTGGTTTTCCTGAACTAGTATGGGTATCTGATTAACAAATGTTGGACTCTGTTGGACTGTAACCATAGCAGTTGGGAAATCAGGCTCTTCAAATGGTTTTTGCCCAGTGGATATGAGAGGGGGATTTTATTCTCTTAAATGCAGAATCTCCTTCAATGCAAAGCCTTTTTTGATATGTGGGCAAGAGACAACAATTTATTTTACAAAGATAAAATACTGACAATGAATGATTGTCCCCCAAACTACAGTGTGGCCTGAATTCCTAAGCCACTATCCCAGAAGCAACCTCAGCAGGCTCTTGTTTTCCATTACTTTTCATGAGAACAGAACCTCTGCCAATGACTTCTAATTTTAGGGGAAACAGAAAGCAGTGGAGTAGTGATGCAGTGGAAAAGGAGTCAAGCTAACAACTGAGTCAACCACTGTAAGGGAATAGTAACACATCACAGTTTTCACTATTAAAATGGGATGGAAAAATCAAACTAGAATTCAAGATTGATTAGAATGTTCATCAGTCTTAAATGTTATCCAATATTACACCTATTGCATGATCCCTCTATCTTTCACAAAATAAAATTAAATCTGTACCTGGAGATACTGTCATGAGAAGCTGCTGAATCTAAACTATCCATTCTTTCAGTTGCTTGCAAACCAGAAGCTTGACTGGGATTTTTATCAATTGTGTCCAGTCCGGATTCCTCAGAAAGTTTCATCATGTGGTTCTGGTAATATAAATGAATGCTTTCCCGTGTTGGAACATTTCCCTGTGGAAGAGAGTAGAGGTAGACATACATTTCAGGGCAGAAGTGTATTCTTCAAGGAAGTAGTTTCTTCTGTCATTTGGCAAGGAACAGATTAAGGTCTGTTCAAACAGCTGCCAAGTAAATAATAACTCCCATTTGTAGTTCTTTTTCAGAGTGGAAGTCAGATTCTGACTTAAACTACCAAGGCATGAAGTGTTTGGTCTTCAATCAAAACCGGAGCACCCACAGGTTTCACTATATATAGCCCCCCCAAGCCTGCTGGGTGGACTGCAGATCATTCAGCATGAGAATGAGGTATGGACTGAGACTATGGCTCAGTCTGTATTCCAGCAACTTTTGATGTATCTCTTTTAGATAGCTTCACTGACCGTAAGAGCAATCACATATCACATTAGTGGCCAGTAGCAGTATTTTTAAACAGAAAAGAAACAGGTCATGTACAAATTCATCTAGATTTTCATTAGTGTCTCAAAATCAGAATTTACTCATGAATTAGGTACATAATTGGAAAACTATGAAAAATACACTGAAGACTACTCTTTCTCTGTGACTTTAAAATGAAGCAAGTTCATGAAATGATGGTTTTATTAACTGTTGGCCCAGATCTGGGCACAAAATCAAGTCTTTTTGGCTATGATATTGCAATCAGAATTCTAAAGGTGTGTCATAAGAATAAACCCAAGAATTTTATAGACTGTTCTTAGGCAGAAACACATCCAAATGATTCCATTAGCGGTTGCATTGACTTCAGATGATACACTGAGAGAAGAGATTGCTATTCCTGAAGAGTCACTTTTCTGACTTGTAATGAAGTCTTATGCAATGACTTTTTCCAGCTAAAATAATAGAAGTAGTCTAAAATATTGACTGTATTTCCTTTACTAATATTATTAGTGTCTAGTATTTCGACCATGATCCTTTACAGTGCCCCAAAACTACAATATTCAGAATCTGATGTTTTGTGGAGACAAAAAGAAAAAAAATCTTAAGAACAAAATCTGACACCCAGGTTTGTAATTAGGTTTGTTTGTATCCAAGCTGTGTTGCTTCTGCAATGATAAATGTTTGGGCCACTATGACAGCCTGACTGTGAAACTAGCATAGGTTACATTCTAGCTCCACTGCAGGCCTGGGATAAAGGATAGGAGTTGTGACAGGGAAAGGGCCACACAACTGATGGAGGACATAATTTCAGGTTCTTCTGTAGCTGGAAGAGATACCAAAAGAACTTCATACATCAGGTTAACAGTCTCCAACTCTACACTGCACAAAGAAACATGACATCATGAGGGCTGCAGTGAGAGCCTCCCTTCTTGGGCAGCAATGACAGTCGTGGGGCTACTACAGAGACCTGGTGATGCTGAAGAAGTGCCCCTAGAACCAGAAGGTTTAGGATTGAAGGACAATAGAGCAGCCTGTGCACAGACACATGGCCTCTATTTTAATCAAAATAACATCAGGATGCTGGCAGCGTGCAATTGAAATAAATAAATGCTAAATCTACTAGGAACAAATGATAGGAATAACTCAAAGAGCTGAGAAGTGTCAAAGAACAATTCAAGTGAGGTCTCAAATAAAAGAGAAAGGCAGTTAGCCTGGCTTCTGCATAAATTTTAAAACTGTAAGAATCAGAGGCAGTGAGAAGGAATCACATTGTGCTGTCAGGCATCGACAGTGGCTGGGCAACCTAAGGCTTTATTGAGGTCAAGAGTACTAATGTGTTTTTGACCTTTTTGACTAATTAATCTCTGAGACAGTCTGCAGCTTTTAACAAAAACTGGAAGGAACTAAAAATGCCAGATTTCCAAAGAGGAATTGGGTAGCTAGTGATATATATAAAAATGCCCGTCCTTCAAATGAGAGGTTTATTCATCTTCAAGGAATTATCTACTTTCACCTGGAAGATTCAAGTACATTTCTAGTTAGACTAGCAACATTAATCTTTGATAATAACGGGGTTTACTAACGTACAACTAGCTTGTGAAGGGCCACATAACTTCATTGTGAGTGAAGAAACTTATACCTATATGTTGTCAGTCATTTCTGATGCAACTTGGTCTACAAAAAGACTGAAGTATGTGTATTGAGGTAGTTTTTGAGCTGTTTAAAATCCCATGCTTTTTCTTCCCTTCTTGAATATATTTTGTCCCCTCAAAACCACATTATGTGATAGAAGTTCCAGCCAAAATCTTATGTCAACCTCTCAAACAATTATTTTTCCAATAATTTGTTTTGTGTCCAGATAATAAATCATTTATTATTTATAAATTTATAAACTAACAAGCAGTAAAAGAGTCCAGAGCTATTTTTGAAAGGCACGTATAAGTGAGATTTTTATAGTTTTCCTCCTTACTACAGTGATCTGAAAAGACAACCTTTCATTTTTCACCAAGCTGGAAATGGCATTAACAGACAAAAGAGACCAACAACTTTACCTTCTTAATCTCCCTGGTCAGCATACAGCGCTCAATTCTTAGCACAGTGGAGATATCAATGTGTTCTTTTGAGATGGAATTAAGCCAGGCTGTAAAACTGTCTAGTGTTGCCAGGAAAAGGACCCAAGTAAACTTCAAGATATTAAATATCCTCTTGATGATGTTATCTAATGGAGAACAAAAGCAACAGAGAGTTAATGAACACAAATATATTTTATTGTACTTTTGCCTGAAGTTAGATTAATTTTTCCTTTATTCTCTAATAATAATAATCCAGTCTGTGAGATCCTGTCATACTAAGGAATCTCTGAAAATGGCTGGGGACCTTCTGGCTGTCTCGACCATTTTCCTGACTGTATGCCTAGGCTTATCATCTGGAATTCCTTTTCCACCCTGTAAGTCCTTGGTCCTGCAATCATTAGTCATATAAACAGTCCCTGACTTTAGAGACACTGTATGCACAGGTCTGTAAAATGAAACCCAAGGATTTGGGCATCTCTTGAGAATATTCAACATCCCCTGGTCCTACGATCTGAAAAACTGCTCAGCCAGTGTGTTGAGCTGAACCCCTTAACTATCTATTCACTTATGTGTGCTTCTTTCAGCACAGACTTGGCCTTTCGTGCTTGAACCTTGCTGAGTTTTAAAGTCTAACCTGCCTAAACAGTCTTTTGATCTCTCCCAGTTTTCCATCATCCTAACCACACCTTTTTTTATTTACAATTTTTAAAGACTCTGTTTTTCTAAATATACGGCACTATGCCATCAATGATCTCAGATCAACTAGCACAACAAGGAAAAATAATAATTTAGAAAACTTTATTTTTGCACCATTTTGGCAAAACAATACAGTTTCCCATGAATAAGGCTTATATGTTTATACCAACAATGGTAGCCTTATTTTGCTCAACACATCTGTCTCAAGTTATTTCTCATTTCAGTCATTCACTCAGCATTAGCAACTGCATTTCTCATCCAAAAAGCAGCACTTTCAACTTATTTTACTTCCACTCACAACCATACACTCCACACTAAGGTTCTCATACAGTGTTGCAAGTGTTCAGCTCCAGGTTGGATGGGGGTCTGCGCAATCTGGTCTAGTGGGAGGTGTCCCTGCCCATGTCAGGGGAATTGGAACTAGTTGATCTTTGAGGTCTCTTCCAACCCAAGGAACCCTACAATTACATGAATCTATGAATTACTAAAAAAATTATTTCCAATTAGCCAGTTCCAGAGCTAGTTGCCCCAGCTAAGTTCCAAATTCCAGAACATCAGTATAAGGATGCATTTTAGATTAACTAGCCTAAGAAATAGTAGAAATCTGTCAGTGATCTGCCATTCATGGACAAAATGTTGGAAGTAGCTATAAAGAGCCAATCTGTGTGCTAGAACATGATGCTTTTAACAACCTCACTTCTTAGCTGTACCACAAGACGGTGCGCAAAACTCTGCGGAGTGCACATTCGCCCCTTACAAAGACTACAAAGGTGAATCTGTAATAAAGAAAAACATTTCCTAGAGAGGAACATGTACATGTCTGTGGTTGTGCAGTCAGGGTTATATGCATTCACATGTGTAGAGAAACTAAAGAAAAATTTTTACTGGTACATGCCTAGAAAGTGGATGCTGAAAAAACAGTTTGTACCATTTATATAAGCAATGCCACCGAACTGATCTGCTACTCCCCCAATATAAGAGCATTTAGCCCCTTCTCCTGGTCATACTATTATTTCAATAATATTTTGCCATTTTTTTTTCAGGCCTTTTCTATGTCATTAAAAATTGGAGACACTGTATGAGTTATCTACTTAAATTTTATTCATTCAACATGCAGGTCTTGAAGTTAAGGAAATCTCACCATTAGAAATTAAATGTAAAGCTGTTTCTATCTACTTCAAGGACCATTCATTTCCTCTGAATTCCAAATAGTATTATAAATAGGTGAAAAGAAAACAGCACTCATACACCAAAAAAAATACAACATATAAATATTCTTTTTAACCCACACTCTCCTCTCTAATATGTAATTTCTGCCACTGACTTAAAGAGAAGCACAACACTCAGGATAAAATTTTCTTTAGTGTTGACCGTCACTGGCATGCCATAGTCTTACCATGGTGCCAAGCACTTCCAGTCTAATCTGGAAGGTCATTTTTCTTTCTGAGATGGAGGTGATTTAGCATACATTTTTAACGACACTGTAGCTGTTCTGGTACCTTTGCTGTTCTCCGAAACTCTTTAAAAATAATCTTTTGGGGATCTATTGCATCTAAACATTTTCAAAAAGGGAAACAAATATTTGATTTCAGCAGAGAAGGGTCAAATACAGAGAAGGCTTCTCTCTGCTTGACATTGTGAGATAGGAATCAATCTAAGGTTTGTAATGATACTAACGATTCATTCCCAATTACTGTCTAGTTTTTCTAACCACCTTCTTTAACAAATTTTGCCTTGGAATGGACAAAGTATTTCAACAGAAATATAAAGCACCTTAAATTGATTATTTCTAATATATATTATTTATAAAAGCCCCTCTTTTTCCCTAACTCCCATTTAGCAACAACAGTATATCCCTGCAGATGCATTTGAGTGATTAATTTCTGTTTTATTACAGATAATTCATTACCAGTAAGTAACAAGTAAAAAGTCCACCAACCCCCACCCCCATGGCAATGCAACCCATTTATTTGAGACCACTGCCCTTTCGAGATAGAAATGACATCTCCCACATCCCTGTAACATCTTCTACCCTATGACTCACTCAGGGACACAGTTCTAACTGAAATTGTGGGAAACAATTTTAAATAAAGAAGAAAAATAGCTTTTGATGACAAAACTAAGGTAAGCCATGATGAAGACTTACTTAAGAGGAGAGTCTTTTCTTCTTCTACTACAGTTAGAAACAGGGAGCCAAACTTAGATTTATGAACTATTAAACTTCTTTGTAGGAAACTTTCAATATGGGCAAGATCCTGCAAACTGCTGTCATTTCTTCTGTTGTGCAGAACAGCCCTAAGTCTGACTATGGATAAGGAAGTGTAAGATCAGGAAAACACAATTTTTTAGAGGTGACTATTTTACCTTGTTGAATGGGTAAGTACCAACAAAAGCATTATATTAAGTTTGCTAAAACTCATGAAAACCCACAAGGTCTTTGTGCTAATAATAACACTTCAGACATTCAAAATCAATGGAGTATTTAACAGCGGCTTTATGTAATCAAGTCTGGAATCTAAGCTTAAGGTGTTCTAAAAATAAAATACACAGCAAGTGATCAAGTCTGAGCTGGCAGACATATTTACTAACAAGTATAGAGAGTGAGAGCAGGAGCTAATAGTCCCGAACTAGAAGTTCCTATGCTAAAGGCTCGCAAACCTCAAAACTGAAAATCTGACAGTAGTTAGGAAGTTATCACTGCATTGGTTAGAGTGGAATTCAAGGCTTTGACACAAGCCTGAGATCATTGCAATGCTCTGTGATATGCCACTGCTCACAACTGCATTGTAACAGCAAAGAAAACCTTGCTCTGCCTTCATACCTGGTCCATCAGATTTCTTCTTGACAGGTTCCTCTTCACTGTCTTCACAGTCTGCATCAGTGCCACTTCCTGCAAACAGTGAAGGAAACAGAGTGTTACACCTATAGAAGGGACAGTGTAAGTGCCATTCAAGGTAGAAAATGCTACAGTTACTAAGCAGTAGGTTCCTCACCTGCCACCATAACAGACAGGACATTTCCACTTCTAATGTGAGGGGACAACCCTGTCAGCAAAGGTTTTCATGGATTATCACTCCTCTCTTCTAATTTGCAATGGCATTTTCTTACCAGATAGGTTGCTGAGCAAGATCATCTCTTGGTGTACATCCAGATAATTTCTCAGTCACTCTCAGCAGCCTCACCTTTTGCTGATTCATATTCAAGCTCACCTCTTCACCTATTGCAAAAGGCAACCTGATCCGTGCTCTGATCTTCCCTACCTCTGACTTACCAAACCTGAAGGAACTGAGTGGGACCTTAAGGTTGAAATGAAGAAGCAGAATTGGTTTGAAACTACCATGTGCTTTTATTTAGGCTTGTAGCAAAAGAATAATGTAGAATCATAGGCAGAACTGAAGAATGGACAAATGACCTACCCTTTATCTAATACCCAATGACTGCAGCTGCAGCAAGCTCCTTCTTTTCGACAGGTGAAGATGCCAAATGGAGCAAACATCTGCCTGATTCAGCCTGTATGGGCCTCCCTTCTTCAACATCTATACTGACCAGAAAAGCTTTGGATTTTTTATTTTCTTGTTAAAAAATATAAAAATATGAAGAGATATAAACTACTTATAGACTGTTTTTTTTCAGGAGCATGAATGATTTTATAGTGTCAGTAAAACCCTATTAACATTTGCATGTTTTCCTTTTGGTACCTACTGAATTCTCTGTGAATTTAAGGGGGTTCAAGGATATTTGGGATCCTCAGTGAGTACACCATGGAAAGTGAAAAATATTTCTAAATATTCCTCCCACGTATCAATTCAAGCTTTCTTTAGGGAACAATATTTCTTTAGGAAATGTGGCCAGGAGAAATAATGTGTGGCTATTTCATTGAATAATTCTTCTCCCTCATGAAACAGTTCTTCAACACCTTGTCCTGGGAACACACATGAATTTCCTATCAGAATCAGTGACTGATCAACTCTAGAAAAGCCTGGACAAAAAAGATAAAAAGATAAACCTTTTTATGACATGAGGGAGTTAAAGTGTGATGTACTTGCTCTGCCTGATTCTGGACAAACACCTGGCATTTACAGTCCTATATTCTGGAATAATGCTGTTAACTGCCAGGTTGTTGGCTTTATAAAGTTATGTCTTTACAGGGTTATGGCTTTCTATTGCAAGTGCTCCCAAAAATGTTTTCATACAGCTCATGTTTTCTGCAATGTGTTGAATATTCCTATTTACCAAAATTTCTGGGAATGTGTCTTGCAACTGCATGGAAATACATATATCCCATCTAGTTTATCTCCCTCAATGTGTATTATGCAGAACAGAAGGGCATGGCTATGGCTGACTTTGTCATGGGCTGGTGCAGGGAAATACTGCCAGCCAAAGGCAAACTCATTTTTCCAGTTCCTAGCCAGAAATTAGGGCACTTGTCCTCTAAAGCTCAGCTGACTTTCATTACCAGGAACAACAGGCAATATATATTATTATACTTCTTAAAACACAAAAGGTTACCAAGGTTACCTACCATCCCCAGATCCTTTACGCCTTCGCCTCTCTTTCCCAAAACTTTTCTTCTCTTTGCGCCTCTGTCGTAGGGCTGTTTTAGGGTCAGTAATCCAGGCTTGATAAACAAACTGGAAGGAAAAACCTCATTTATTTCAAGGTTCTTCATGTTCTGAGAGTAAGATATAGAATAAGCCACAAGCAAGATTATACAGTTTGAGTAACAGTATTCAGATCTGCAGAGGCAAGGAAATGTTTTTCATCCCAAATCAAACACCTACCCTGCAGATCTGCTGAGTTTTCATGTGCTATTTTTGTAAGCGTAAAACCAAACGTGAAAATGCTTGTGGTTGAGCCAAGTTTCATTAGAACCCACAAAAATTCATACTCTGAGCTTTGGGACTTAATACCTTGTTGTGCATATGGGCTACCTCATCTGAATCTCTCCACTTAATTCTGTATTTCTACTTTACCATTTTACAGGCAAGATGCAAAGTAATGGAAGCTTTGAAAGAAAGTGCTGCAATCAAGTAACTAAAGCATAAAAAGATGTAGAGAGATCCCTGTACTCGTATTGGTGTATTTTTCATAGTTTAGGTAATTTTCCCCCCTCTTTAGATTCCAGTGGAATATTTATAGGTCTATACACAGTCCCAAATCTGGCAGTCAGGAATTCCTCATCCTGATTTTGACAATGCCTGTTTTTGTTGCTTCAGATAAGTCACTTATGAATCCTTTTGCTTAAGTTTTTCTAGTTGTAAAATGAAGACAGTAATACTTACCTGTTTATCAAGGGGAATTTATGGACCAAATCCTGCTCATAGCACTCACTCAGATCAACAGTCTATTGACCTGTATGACTGCATGAAGCCTGAAATTGGCCCAAAATATTTATAAATGCTGTAGCAGTGGGGGAAAAAAAAAAGTCAAAGTAAAAAAAAGTTGCTGAAAAGTAATTTTTGTAATAGTTCTACTTAAGCTGTGAAGGAAGGCTACTGGAAAAAACCCCAGCAAAACTCCTATCTTTTATCCCTGGATGACACAAAATGTATGTGAATAACAGAAACTATAGTAACTTCATCTTCTCCACAACTCTTTTAGACAAAAGATGTTCTTTTGTTCATTTTATGATTTTCACTGAAAAGTGTTAATCATCTTCAATTGGCACTGCATTGTCTTCTAT
Organism: Myrmophylax atrothorax; assembly: GCA_026770055.1. Classification (NCBI taxonomy): domain Eukaryota; kingdom Metazoa; phylum Chordata; class Aves; order Passeriformes; family Thamnophilidae; genus Myrmophylax; species Myrmophylax atrothorax. The sequence goes on along the minus strand of JAOXXN010000395.1, from coordinate 99,555,814 downwards.
TTCTAAGCAACACAGGCTGATAACAGAGACAGGGCAGGGAAGCAAACAGATGCAGGCATGAAGCTGAAAAAGCACAGCAACAAAACAGCTCTATTAATTCACAAGACAAACATGCAGACAGTGACAACACCACATGTGTATCTCAGTGAAGCTGGGACTGCACCTCATAGGATAGAATGGTAACATATCTATTTGGTTTATTTATATTTTTAAAATTTTCCTATACATATTACTTTGGAACATTGCAGGCATTTTTTAAAAATGGTCAAACTGACATTAAATGAAGAGAAAAATACTTTTTTCCGTTCTGTGGATACATACAGCAATGCAGAGGAAATTATTTTGGTATCGTTGATAAGGTCCTCCTCCAAATCTCTCAAAGTCTATACATTTTTATTTTTCTATGTCTGAGTTGATCAAAACAAGCACCACATAAGAAACTTGTGTGGGATCAGAGGCCCCAGTTTCTCATTGCTTTGTAATAGGTGTTTTCTAATGAAAATGATCTGGGGGGAACGGTGATACTTAACTAATACGATATTACTTACTGAAAATCAGAGACTGTCAACATCTGCTATTGCACAGTTAACTGTGAAAGTGTATGCTAACCACAGCTGCAGGGTGAGTAAAGAAATTAGAGGTAAAAGGCAGGCTTGGAAGGGGATAAAAAAATTGAAAAGAAAGGCATTTGATTTATAAGTTTAATGTAATTACTTATGCTAAGTAGTGGATATTTTAAGAGCACACTGGGTGTATAGATAAGAATTAGTTAAGATTTTTACCACTGGACAAACTTTCAATTTGGTATCTTTTAGGCTTTGCAGCTGGTACACTCAATCTGTAACACTCACTCCTTACATAGATGGAGTGTAAAATAATAGACAGTGCTCAAAGATAGAAAATGCTAAATGTATTCAGGAGGACAAGAGAGGAGAGGCACAAATATTTTTATTATTATAATGGCCAGAAAAGTAGAGAGTTAAAAAGAGGTTTGGAGCAGAATGTGAGGTTTACAAACCTTTTACCAGCTTTCTGAGATCAACTGCCATGGTGACCATAAGATACATGCAACTTGATGTGACCATCTTGTATAGTAGTATCAGAAGAAAATGAGAATTTGGGTCTGCATTTTCTCTCAGGTTACACTTTAAAGAAGATAACCACTTTGCCTGTGGCTTGAGCACTCCAAAACTATGAAATACATTGCATTTACTAGGAATGAAACTTTAACCATCACTATTTTTTTTAATCATTCATATACGAGGAAAAATGCAGATGAGGACAGAGATAGATATACATTATGTCAAGAACTACAGGATGGGTCACATACTGAGCATTCGCAAAATGTCAAGTACCTTTGCTGCTTTGATTAAATACTGAAGAATAGTTTTGGGCAGTTTAATGATAGACTTTGGCAAGGCTAAAATGGCTGAAGCAAATTTTCCAATAGCTCTCTATAAAGAAGGACAAAGCAAGAGTAATTAGTAGAAAAGAAAATATTAATAAAAAGGGCCTATTGAATTACTGTATATAGATTAGTAAGAACAAATTAACATTCATATACTTTAATAAGATAAAAGATAATTTATGATGTTCACATTAAAATTTCAATAATATAATTCTTATCTGCCTGCATTCTCTAATATATAAAATCTTCAAGTTGAATCTTCAAGGAACTATTGCACACAATTTACACAGAAATAAAACTAATAAATTAAAAATTAAGAGAATCTACAACAATGTTCACTTTGCTAGTATTTTTACTAAGACCATGTGAATGGTGACAGAAGGTGAATAAGGTATGTTGACCAAATCATGAACAAAACCTGTTTTCTGTTCTGTGCAAGTCTCTGTGTTTATAAAGCCAGCAAACACCTTCATGTTGCACATACTGCAGAACAGGCCACCTACACAACTGATCAAAATTTTGAAATAATGAACAGATCCTCCATCCTCAAATTAATAGTTTCAGGACTGAGATGAACAAAAAACCCAAATCCCAGAGTAAATGAAAGAATCTTGTTAGCTTCTGATCTCAAGTTTAGAACTCTTTAAAATTTCAGTGCTTGACACCACTACATCTGAACAAAATGTTGCCATCATTTTTTTAAAAACTCAGCAGGAACAAGAATGTAAAATTTTCTCCATATCTGCATGAAAACCAGAAGGAAAAACGACCTAGAAATTCATGAGCCATTTCTATGGTTCAAGGTAAGTTAATGGAAAACATATTTAAAAAGTAGAATAAATAGTAGAAAATAAAACTTATCCCCTTACTTTGATCCAGATTTGGTTTGCTCTTATTAAGATCAGGAAATTTTTTTTGCTGTCATTACCATGCAGGCAGTTTAACAAATGTAATCAGCTGGTAATGTAATGTAGTGTAAGTATATAAACCAAAGGCACACTGTATTAATGAATTAAATAAAAACTGTCTTCTTGTAATTCAGTGATGTTGTCTGTGAAGTTTTGTTTAAAAGCTTTTGTCTTTTGGAATAGAAGAGCATGGAGGCAGTTTCTTGCTCTTGCTTGGCTTGAACATTTAGTAACACACCAGTTCTACAGTGACGTGAGGTTGCACCTGGGTGGGAATACTCATCTGCAAAAATCTACCTGTTTGCTTAAGCTTTTAAAGCTACAACCTGAAAAAGTTCTCTAGCATTTCTGAAAATTCTTCGACAAGTAAAACTTTAACCTTATAAGGACAAACCCAATCCTAGATACATGAGAATTTCACTAACTTCTTCACCCAAGTCCTTAACTAAAGGCACTGCATTCAGTATCTGGTACTGTCTAACATCAACCAGTCTATATTGAGGAGCCCAGATAGGAAATTTCAGATATCTTCCTAAAATTAATATCCTCTTACATCAATACACTTAAAATAAAAATATATAAATTAACACTGTCCTGAAAAAGAAAGAAAAGAAAGTGATGTGATCTCCTTTGGTAATTTTAAATGTTAAGCTCTTTCTAACCCAAGGATATATTTCTCTGGCCCACAACGATCAATAATAGTTATTAAGTACGAATTCTTTTCCATGAAAAGTTGCTTATTTTTGGGATAATTTCTTCATGGAATGATAATCTCTACTTAAAACCGGAAAACCACTAGAGGCATTGTGTAGCAGCACCGAGGCAAGTCAGCTTCCTCAATTGTCTTTATTGCAATGCAGAAGAAATAAAGCTCAGATACTTAACCTTTGGGTTTTTTGTATTTTTCTTATCTTCAGGAATAAGTGAATGAAGATATGACTCCACTAGAGTTTCTGCAGGAATTTGGCAATGTTTAAAACAGGCAAACTTGCATTTTAAATTGGCAAGAAATTTTATTTCCAATACTTACAAGGACTACTTAGAGGTACTGGCAGCTTTAACATATGAGTCTGTGTTATGAGAAACCTACATTTTTTTTTCCAGATGTCAACTAAAAATTACCACAACATACCTGAAATGCAGATTTTTTTCGAGGCTCTTCCTCTTCTTTTTTCTCCTCTTCCTCTTCCTCTTCACTATCCGTTTCAAACAAATAATAATTTCCACTTCTGACCACTAAGTGAAACAAAAGAAGTTCTTATTTTTCTGAAAAGTTCTATTTTCAACTCCTGTAAGACCTATGAACAGCCAGTAATTTAAAAATTCATAACCAGGAGAGGTGAAAGCAGAGAACAAGAACAGGCTATTTATTTGATGTTAGTCTGTGAAACTTTGGGCATGAATAAGAACTATACAAGAACTAAGGAAAACATCAGCATGAGAAGAAAACGTAAAGAAAACGTTGGAAGTATATTAAGTTAGAAGAACTACTTGTTTTTAAAAAGGAAATGGCAATTAAGTCTTAATTAATTGGGGACTGATGTTTGGTCATTTGAGGGAGTAAAAGAAGCCCAGCGGGTAAGTAAATGAACTTACATGAACAGTACCACTGGACAAAAAATACAGAACTTCTCTTTAAAACACTGAGGCATCCTTTAAACTATGCAATGGGATTAGTTAATACTTTCTTCCAACACTTAAGCCTTGATGAGGTAATGGAAAACCTTGGCTTGTTTAAAATGAATCACTTGAATTCTATTAACATGATTGCAAAGGAGTTTCAATTTTTTGCCCATGGATTCAGAAAGATTCTGAAACCTTGATACAGTATAGATGCACAGAAATTAACCTAGGCCTTATATCCTTGAACAGAAGCAATGTTTCTATTTCTCAGATGGCAACAGGCCTACATGAATGAACAAGGGAAACAAAAGAAATAAAGAATAAGGTAATAAGCCAGAGAAAAATAAAAATCACAGCGTTACATTCAGCAGTGAAACTGGTAAATAATTTTCACATTTGAGCTGAAATATTTAGAAGAATGGTTACTTACATGAAACATCACAAAATCTGGATATATGAAGCAATACATATCTATATAAAATTATATTTAACCCTCCTTACAGGCCTCCGTAAAAGTAACAATTGCTTTAATTCAATCATACCTTGAATTCTACACAGATCTTCTGTGCACAGATGACCACACATAACTACTGTAGAAACCTCAGAGTAAAGGCACTGTGAAATTTGCCAGAACTCTTTGGATCATAACTTTGGTATCTAAAACTCCCTCACAGAGGGAATTTAGTTCCTCATGTTCCCAGTTACGACTTTTCACATCAAGGAATGCCCTGCAGAGGGACAGAAAGTCCACTTCAGCAGTATTAATTGCGGCACTGAGGTGAGAAGGAAGTTTGGATGAAGCAAATTAATTATTTGGCACTGGTCTTTCCAAGAATGCCCATTTAAAAAGCATTGAAGTATTTTTAAGAGCCAGTAGTCTGCAGTTCTCTTTCATAAAAAAGTATCTTGTAGTCAGCAACAGAAATTGTTTACACAGAAGACCAGCTGGATAAGATCTGACATCTACGGATGTCTACTCTCTAACCTCTACTGCAGTGCACTTCCTTAAAGGCTCAGAGTGGCACTCTGTCAGACTTGGAACACCTGAGCTGGCAGAAAACAAATCTACACTGATCTCCTTCCAACATTTTTAGGTTAAAGTGTATCTGAGGGAACACTATAATGTAGCAGTTACACCTTTCTTACAACTCAAGAGGGAGGTATGATTGAATAGCAATAATGCATTCTTGCACACATCAAAATGGAGTAACTGGTGTGTTAGTCACTTACAGGGATTCCTGAAGAGACCAAATTTTACTAGTAAGACAATTCATGGCCAGACTGGACTTAGGAGACCACTCTCTTACTGCAAAATGGGACTTCCACCTACTGAGAAAAGGGACTTTCGGTCTCTTCTTGTGGGACAAGATAGAGGAGGCAGAAGAGACATGCAGGAGAAAGTGTAATCCTATCATCTGCTTGTGCCCAGAGGGAAAAAGCTCCCGAGGCCATCTGTGAGTACTATCTTTTGCACTACATCAGACACAACTTTGAGCCCCAGGAGAATCTAAGGACCTCAAAGCATGTGGTCCTAACTTCTGCTGATCTTCGTGGGGCTCCATAATTAATCTACAAGCACTGGAGGAACAATACCTCTCTACAGGGGAGATCGTGAGCAAGTGTCAATGAGGAAACCCTCCCTGACATTCCTTATTGTAACAAGTGATATAAAAGCCCCAATAAAAATCTAAATTAAACCTCAGAATTGGCATAAAACTTCAAGCTTGAGTGACTTCAAAATACACAGCTACAAACCCATTTACAGACATGAGCTGCAGAACGCTGCAGTCACAGCAGTGTTTCAAAAAGAATGAATGGGGACTCTATTTCCAGTTTGCATGCTTTTGAACACGTACTGTCAGTGCCATGTTTCAGTGAGTGTGGATGCAAGCCATGTGGCAGCCAAACACTGGCTGTAGGATCAGGGTCTGTGATGTTTCCCACAAGGTTTTGCATTATTGCAGTAAATGATTTCAAGAATGCTCAATACTTAAATAAAAAAAATGAAAGTTGCCATCTAAGAACATTAAATAATGAGGGTGAAATACGTAAAAGCCAAAGTCAATGTCTCTCTTTGTGCAGTTCTTCTTACTAAAACCCAGTGATGAACAAAAAAAGAGACCATATCCCATTCCTTCAAAATCACCATACCTTGAAATTCTATAGTAAAAAATCACAAATTAAAGTTTTGATCTGTTTTGTCATTGCTGTTCTTAATTAAACTACAGGGCAAGAAGTTTATTTTGTAAGACTTTTGAAAAGGGATAGGTCTCTCTAAAGTGGCAGTGTGCCCTTTAGAAAAACAAAAATAGAGGCACAGTTTACTTGTGACTTGATAGAAACAAACATACCATGTTCTGTTAAACACTGCTGACAAATATACATCTGCTGGAGTTATATATAAATACACATGGGTAATGAAGTACTATGTAGTTGTGTACAATTATAACCTGGATTAACTCTTTTAAACTAAATGAACAGGCACAATATAGACATTCATATTTTTAATGGCATGAAGCTGAGTCACAGGAGGTTTAGGCTGGATATCAGGAAAAAGTTTTTCACTCAGAGAATGGTTGGGCACTGGAACAGGCTCCCCAGGGAAGTGGTCAAGCACCAAGGTTGACAGAGTTCAAGAAGCCTTTGGAAAATGCTCTCAGGCATACAGTGTGATTCTTGGGGCGTCCTGTGCAGGGCCAGGAGCTGCTCTCGATGATGGGTCCCTTCCAACTCAGCATACTCTAGGATTCTATGTTCTATGATTTAACTCTGATGAGTGCTATACATCTGAGTATTTTTTTTACATCTTTGGAGGCTATTAAATAGCTCATGTCTGATTTAATTCAAAAAAGATCCAATCAAATGACACCTGATTTGAGATTCCAACCTACTCAGTTTTCCTGTTTTAACTAATCCATAAAGCAGGGAAGAACTCTATCATATGCCTGGACTGGACTACAAACAAATGAAAATGTTATAATCAACAATTATAAGAGCGATGCAGGCTAATAATTTCTTGTGCACATGGCTGGACATATTTTTGCTCTCAGATAAACACACAAAAAAAGGAAATGGCAAAACAACTGGCATCAAGAATACATTAAAGTGTGATCAGAGATATGCAGAGCTCTACACAGCATAGTCCTGGGAGTAGTCTTGCTGCCTTTCTGTGGTACTCAGATTTCTGCAGTTGAGACTAGAATGACTGATGAACCATAAAAAAAAGATGTATGATGTGTGTATAGGAAAAAAAATTATGACTAATCCTAGAATGCATTGGCAAACTTTCATATTCACATTTTAAAATATATTTTGCTCTGCAATGGGTGGGGGGAGTTGAGACTTTTAAAGTAAAACAAGATTCTTTCTGTCATGTATTTATCTGATTTGATATTTTTCTAAGAATGCTCAAAGTATCATGTATCATGAGCTAGCTCTGCTTCCAACACATATAAGTTAAAAATACAGTTAAACTCCTTGAAGACTGGGAAATAGAAATAATCTGTTGAGAAAAACAAGGCTTCTATCAAGTCACAGTCACAAAATCAGGCACAAAACAAACAGGTCATGGGAATGCCTTCATTCTGGTCAAGGATATAAGGGTTAAATCCACATATTTGTAAGATGATTGAGAAAACCTACTGGAAGCATGATCAACCCAAGGCCGCCACCACAGCTTTTTTTTGCCCTTGGCTTTCTCTTTGTCTGCTTCTCCTAAAATAAAATATGTCCAAATATTAATTTTTACAAAATGAGATACATGTTTCTTACACTGATTAATAATTTTTAATTTCTTTCAAGAGCTAAAATGTCATGAGCACATCAGATTTCAGATCTACTGAGTACATTCATTAAGATAATTCAAAAGCATGGCCACTTAACAGAAATACTCTGGTTTATGCAGCAGATAAAATAGCATTCCACTCTAAAACAGCTAAAAAATTGACTTTTGTGTTTTAAAACATGTAGTCACACTTGACTGTAATTTAAAGAAGCAAATAGTTTCCCTCCTCTCAAATCCCCTTACATTTCAGGCTCCAAAAAATTTAAATCCAGTAAGTGCTGATCCCATGTTAGTGCTTGAAATGTGGCACTAGATAGGTATAATTTTATCTGTTCATGTGCTTTAAATAATATTTAAAAGTATAGAAACATTTCAGTGGCTGAAAAAATACAGAACAGCATCCAGAAAACATTGCTGGAAAAATGTGGGTGCTACCTATTTGTAACACTGTAGTTTATAGGTAACGGCTTTGATCAAAACAAACATCTGCTGCCATTCAGCTCTTCACCAACAGCCTGAAGTTAACCAAAAGTAACCTCAAAGCAAACAATTTTCTCTAAACCTTTTTACAGTACATAATCATAGGCTGAATCAAGCCTGAAACTGATACTTAGCTAACAATGTTGTTACATGCTGACAGTTTTGAAGAAAAATTAATCACTTGTCCAACTAGTAGGTCTATTAGACCTTAGCAGTCAACTGTGGCTATGGTACAACGGTAGCTAATGGTACCTTCATCATCTTCTTCAGAAACCTTCCGAATCTCTGGCCCCTCTGAGGATTCCTGGTTCATGCTTAGCATCCTCTCTTTACCCTTCTTGTATTTTTGCTGCCTGGCTTTGATGCGATCCATTCTAGCAAAAGGTAGAATCTTATTAGACTCATGCCTTCAGCCTTTTTGACCCACTCTGAAAAACAAGTGCTAAACACACACATACACACAAACTACAACACTTCTAAAGGAAATGTTTCACATTGTCATTAATGCTGCCCTTAAACATAAGGACTTACTTGGCTCTGAAGGGGCTACATGAAAGGATCAAGCCTGGAAGTTCACTCACTGGTCAGTGAGAGCTGGGTTACCTTCTGTCAAGACTGCTTTACCTACTCCCATTCAACTACCTTATTATCACTTCAAATGAAAGAATTGCTGTCAGGAGTTACAACACAGCAAATGAAGCTCTGAGACAAAAAAAGCCCCAAAAGCAAAATCAAAAAACCTTCTGCCAAATGCAGTGCTTTTCCTGAAACTTGTCACTCTGAACCAAGGATGTGGGTGTTCCTGCATTGTTTGTGCTCCATCTTCACCCTTTCAGCTCATTTGTTCCAATGGACACCTGTGACAAGTGGTGTCCCTCAGGGGGCCCCAGTGCTGGTTTTTTCATCTCTTCATCAATGACATGAACAATGGGATCAAGAGCACCTGCAGCATTTTAGACTGGCCATAAGGAATAAATTTTTTACAATGAGGGTGGTGAAATACTCAAAGAGGTTTCCCATAGAGGTGGTAGATGTTCCATCCCTGGACACATTCAAGGTCAGGTTGCATGGGGGTCTGGGCAACCTGATCTCGATGAAGATGTCCCTGCTCATTGCAGGGGGTTTGAACTAGATGACCTTTAAAAGGTCCCTTCCAACTTAAACTATTCTATGATTCTGTGATTCCATATAGGTAGGGAACACAGTCCCTGCAGTCTTCTGATGCTTCTTCAGTTATGCAAGTGTGGAAGCAGCTGTC
>JAOXXN010000395.1:99501723-99526467 GCA_026770055.1 Myrmophylax atrothorax | reverse complement strand
AACTCATTATATTTTCTAAATTGTGGCTAAGGAATAAGGAATAAGCACTTTAAAAAATTAACTGCTTATAGTATACACTGTCATTTAAGGCAATTACTCCAAACAGATCCACCAGTCCTTTGCTACCTGAAAGCTGTGTACCTCTTAATTATTACTTAGAGTTCTTAAATATCACATTTCTAAAAGAGCTTTTAACAGATGGTGTAGTCCAAAAATCATGCTTCTGAATGAAAGAGCATCTTAATTGGTATTAAATCCCTCCCAGATATGTTCTGTGTAACAGATACGGTTTTGTGTTGCCTCTTTCCCTCTGTACATCCCATTATCAATTATTACAAGTTTTGTGTGTGTGTTTGATAGATTATTTATTTCAAAGACACTGTCAATTTCATCAAAAATAAGAAAATATTTTAATACATATAATTAAAGAAGTTACCCTTAAGTACACAAGAAGGGGATAAGACTTCCTCAATCCAACCCACTCTGCAGGATCAACTGGACCACTGTAGAGCACTGAGGTTTTGAGTTCTTCTAAATTGACCTTAGTTTCATTCTCTCCTGGCTAAAAAGAAAATGCAAACAGTTATAAAACATGAGTTTGACACTGCTTGAGGAGGGAACGATTGACAGTAATGCATCAAGTGAATTGTCATTTCCAGTACTTGATATGCTTCCTGTAGCTCTTCTTCACTGAAGAAGGAAGCAGTCAAACCTTTTAATATGCACTTGTACTCACCAATGTACAGTTACTGGAAAAGTTTTTGGGATCAATAGATGAGAGCTGGTACAACATTTTGCAGACAATAATCACACATGTCCAGACAGTGCAGATACTTGATGCCAGTGGGCGAAACTGAGCATATGGCAAAGCAAGAGCCCAGGCAATTAAAAACACAAAGTTAAACAGAGACACCTGAAAACACAAAAACAGTACAGAAATTACATGTGGTAACTAAAGAATTGAGAAAGTTTGATCTTTTCCACAGTAAATAAAAACAGAATTATTCAAAAGAAAGGGACATGGAGAAACGTAGAGGAAAATACTGGAAAAAACATTACAATACCCAGTGAAACAATGTGGTAAGTGAAGAAGGAAAAACAATAGTTGGTTTGGAAGAACTTTATCACCTATATAAAATTAATGCTGTTAGACCCACGTATCCATATCGTCCCTATCATCAGACATTAAATAAGGACCACGCGTAGGTTTTCCTGCTTTAGTACACATGAACAAACATGAGATAACAGAGATCCTTGTGTCTGTGCAACCGACCTTCATCCTCCTGATCTTTTCCCCACAAAAAATGAGAGAAGAAAAAGGGTTTTCTCTTTTGTTTTTGTAGTGAATCCTGTCCAACTACTCTTTTCAAAGAATGGCTATGTCATATAAAGAACTCACACTGCCCACATGAAAAGCACAGTTAAAATCATTGCTCCCTTTTTATTTAGGTATAGTTCCACATTCTTATTTCTTATGCACCAAACTGAGTTCAACTAACTTTCCTATATGTACCTTCCCAACCTTTTTCTACACCCTCCATCCCTGGATGGCGCCCACAGCCAGTTTGAGCAGGAGAGGGATTAGGTTTCTTACATCCAAAGAATTAGACTAATAAAACTAATATCTGAGGAAAGGGGAGGGCCTGAGACTATCTAGACTGAGACAATCACTGTGGAAGATGTCAAGGCAGGTCCCCAGCACGTGACAAACCTGGCTGGATCCCACAATTTCAGTGATGTCTGACAGGAGGAAGCCACCTCCCTACACTTAGGTGTGTAACTGTACAGCAGATGCTGACAAACCTCCATGATGTTGGGAGTTTGACAGTGGATGTTTACTTGCCTCTTTCACCGTGACCCAGATGATGTAAGATGAAACAATTTTGATGATATGCAGCTCCAACAGCCACCACACAAAGACTTGCATCTTATGAAAATACTCCAAGAATTTCAAAAACAGCACTGTGAGGCGGTCGATCACGAGATGCCACTTGTTCCTTAAATCTGCAGGGGTGTTCAAGCAGAATCATCGTGAGAAGAGAAACAGAAAGTCTCTATAAAATGGAATACTCCACTAGAAACAATGAGCTTTCTGCTTCTTGTCTTCTTAGCTTTAGAGTAAGATAAGATGGAGGATAAAACTATGGCTCAGTGGTTAGCTAAGACAAAATAGGGTTGAGGCTCACTTAGCTGTAGAGCTCTCCCTTCTGACCCACATTCACTGAGAGGATTCCACACTTCAAAAATTGCAGTGGTGGCCTCCCTTGCCAATTTTGATTTTATTCCTCTCTATCAGAGCTCTTCATGGACTCCTGTCTTCCAGTATCTCTGGATTTAAGCTTAGAGATCTCATTCAGGAAGTAATTCCAGCTCTGGTCCTTTTCCAGCTCAGAAAAATAAAATTTTTTTGATGCTTGGAAGCTACAGATCCAGCCTGTTTCCAGAAAGCACAGACTACCACTCAGAAAGTTTTTCAGCCAGCTTGGAAGAGATCCATACACACTGGGATTAGGATTCCTGTCACATGGGTTTAGACAACTATATTATAGATGCCTTCTGATGTCAGAGTTACCTAAACTGCCTTGAAAACAGCACAGCCTCCTAGAGCATGATCTGTGCCATCACAGGACAGAAATCTAAAAGAAGCAAGGCTATCTGTACTCCAGTTGAATACTTCTCTCAGCTGGAAAAGCTTATCAAGTTAAGATCCTGAAGTCGAGGGGGAGTATCCCTTCCTAGGGATGTTTACCTTAAAAAGCCATCCTCCCAAATACTACCCCAGTGGGCAAGCGTGTGGCAACATCTATTATACGTGAGCGTATGTGACAATACATATGCTGCACAGTGTTCTCTAAGTGCCGACTTTGCTTGTGAGCTGACTATAAACTGTTTCACCAGGCTGGTACTATTAGTATAAAGTCTTCACACTATATTAGGGGATTCAGAAGCACTTTGGAGATTAGGAAGGATTTTGCATGCTGTGAGAACATTGTTACAGTTACTATCAGAGATGGAAAAATTTGCAAGTGATACCAAAACACATCATTATCTAGGCTGGTAAAATTGCAAAGGAATTACCACCTTCTATATGCAAGTGTTTCAACTTACATTATTTTATATATAAAGCAAACAAGATGGTTATTCTGTGCATATATGTGTCAATAACACATGCACATTTGTGTGAAAAAGCAGACTTCTAGAATACCTCAAAACCAAAGTCCATATTTTTTATTTCTGCCTTTTTTTTCCAAACAACATTTAGAAATTTCTAAATAAAATGCTGAGTGATGTAAATTCCAGAAGCACATAATTATGCTTGAGAAATTAATAAAGCTACAGAACTCTAATCCTACATGTGTTTTTATAAGCACAATGACTGTATTTAAGGAAAGCCTTTACAGAATCAGATGTTCTCACCATTCTTTTATAGCATTTATTTTCATTTGCGGTGTTGCATCATGCAAGACATATCCAGACAGTGGCTGTTAAGTGAAGCAGGCAGATAAGGTCTAGCATGGCCTGGCAATATGCACATGGGGAATAAAATACAGGCCTGAATGCATCCACTGAAAGGCTGTACAACGCTGAAGACTGCACATGTGAACACATTTAATGTCAAAGCTCCAGTCACACAGCGAGGTAAAAATACTACAACTCTTCAGTAGAAATAAATGCATGTGCAGCTTAAAGATGGTTCACATGTGGCAAGAAGCACCTTCTGTTATGTCCAAGCCCCACTGGCTGCAGCTCCCCATTTTCCTGCTTGCATGTACCATGCACAGAGTAACCTCCACCAGCTGGCCTCTGTCCCAAAGCCCTTTCAGCATGCAGGGAAGGATAGACTGCAACAGGCTTATCCCCCCTCACAGACCACATGTAAGCTTGCCAAGAAAGGTTCCCATGGCCCATGAACACCTCTCTGAGGGCAGATATTCCAGCCTGGAGAGGTAAGTATTTTCAGCTCAGACTCAAGCACTGGAACAGGCTGCCCAGGGAAGTGGTAGAATCACCATCCCTTAAGGTATTTGGAAGATGTGTAGATGTGGCACTTAAGGACACACTTCAGTGGTGGACTTGGCCATGCTGAGTTAAGGATTGAACTCAATGATCTTAAGAGGTCTTTTCCAACCTAAATGCTTCTATGATTCCCTGGGGCAGCTAAGCCAGATGCACTGCGATTTTGCCTTGACAAAGACTCTGTCCCTGCTAATGTGTCATAGTCCTGTGAATATTGGAAAGAGTAACTAAATTTGCAGTAAGGCATTTCCAAAGAATATAGCACCCTTGGGTGTTAAATGCTTTTCCCTGGTTTCACTTTTGGCTCATATTACAGACTGAGTTATGGAAATAATTCATGCTAGGAATTCATCCTAGCAATATCAAGGATGACAATATAAGGCTTACCCATGTATGCCCTTAAGCTTTTTTATGTTCATCTGACATCAATTACACATTCTACATTCAGAAGTGAAAAATATGACACTAATGTGCACATAAATAATGAAGCAAAACCATTGGGACTTCTGGAGAGGCGTGTTTTGAAAGCATGCAGTATCAGATGTTAAGTATGTATGTGTACTTTCTTTGTTGTAAGGAGATTTCACTCAGCAAGGGTTCTTAGTATTTGGGGTAGCCTCCAAATAATTCAACCCAGACTACCTAGAAGAAAGAGGCAGAATTTCTTTGGTTTTCTTTCTCTGAGCATCCTACAGAAACAGTATGATTTTTCCCTAGAAGAGCCTGTAGCCTGTTGAATAACTGACAAACAGCCACCTGCTCAGTTCAGGCTCTTTGACACAGACTGCATATAAAACTAGAAGGAAAAACTGATGCTTGAAGTTAACAGGGATGACCACGAAAAAATCACTGGTTGCCACTGCTGATTAAGGCTGAGGAAGGCAAAATTTGCGTTCTGCAGAGCTTACCTGTAGTTTCTTCTTCCTCTGATTCACTGTCTTCATCTTCAGAGTCATCTTCCTTGTCCTCGTCTTCCGTTTCTTCTTTTCCTTTTCTGACCCTCCCTTTGCCGCCCTCCCAATCAGCCTCTTCCAGCATTTTACCCTCGTCCTTTTCTCTGCTGGCTGTTAAATTCATCATAGTTATGTCTGGCAGGCTCCCATCTTGGTGGACCAGTCTGTTGGTAAACAGTAGCATGTCAGCAAACTGAGGAGTAAGGACATCACAGTCTTTTTCTTTTTCAAACTGTATAATTAAAAAAAATTAAACTGTTCATGAAAAATGCCTTAGAAGTGGAAGTTAATGATTTTGGTACTCTCTCCAAACATACACTGAAAATTGAGTTGGAATGTATTAGTTACTACATCTCACTCAGATACTAATGGTTAGTTAGTAATGAGTGGTATTGACACTTAAACTTGACATTTTCCCCAATGGAGAAAATGGTCAGAGTTTAAGATGTAGAAGCATGAAATGATATTATTTAAGAGGAAACATTTCATGACTTCATAGGGGACTTACTCATTTTGGTGGTTTGGTATTTTTTTCTTGAGGCTGCTCAAAGTAATTGGAACAGAAAGAAAAAGGGAGATGAGAACAGAGGGGTTACAGAAGAAGGTCATTGACAAATATGTCATGCTATATCACAAGTCATAAAGCATTCTCCTGCTCCATCTGCGGAAGCCTTCTGATGCCAAGAGCATGCCATCATGACATTCACAGGGTGCTTCTATAAAGAAACATGGATTTGCAGCACAGATGTAAAGGACGCAGCCTATTTACACCAGTGCTAAACATGGTCAGTGCTTCTATCGTGCTGTGAGTAATGCAGCTGAACCATCGCAAGTATCTGACCTATCAGTGCTAATGTAGTTCCACCTTTGTCCAATTAAAAGGTGCAGCTGGAATGCCAAGGAATTTGCTAATTTTCTTCCAGCTATAAATTTGGGAACAAACAAAAGCAAAAATTCCATGGTTTTGGCTTCAGAATATTTTATCGTATCTGTCTTTAACAGTGCCAGTCAACCTCTGTCTTTCTTTGCTACATCTCACAGAAAATTTTTCTTTAATTTCTAACTGTATCTAAATCTATTAGTAAGTTTCAGACTACCTAAACCAGGATACAACTGATTTAATATGGAAATGGTATTTCTCTAGTGCCACAGTGCCATTTTTTTCTGAGATTTATTCAGGATTTATCTTTTCTTTAATGAGAAAAGAGACATTTCATTACAGTTTTAGACATTTTCTTTTTTTCTCACGCAGCTGTGCAATTGGGACTCACCTCCCATACTTGCAGAAAATCCAGTTCTCTTAATTCCCTGATTTTATGTGCTTTCCTGAGCATAGTGCTTACTGCCATGAAGAGCCCCTCTGAATATGACTTCTTTCAATAAAGTCTCCATTTGGCATTATATATCTATATGATTAGGTCATTAAATGCTTCGTTTAGCTATTGAAGTTACTACGCACAGCATACATTCAAGCACTTGTAAAACTATTCTAATGTGCTCCAGTACCATATCAGGGATTTATTTCTCATGATGTGAAATTCTGGCTGATAATCATTTAGACAGGAAATTCTGCTGATTTTACCTAGGATTTTTACAGTTCAAGAACCTAAAAATCGGGATTTTTCCTTCTGACCTTTAGAAATTAAGAGCATAGTTAATGAGAAAGTCAAACAAGAAGATTATTTTTTAAATATTTGGGAGTTGCAGTTTCTTCAAGATGGAAACTTTGGTGACTCAAATGAAGGAAAAACTACAGAAATCTGACTAAACAATCCTGAAGTAGAAATACTGTGCCAACTGCCAAAAGGTAGAAAAGGTGTATTAGAATTAGGTGTTTAACAAGACAGTCAAGCATCAAAAAATCTCACTGAACAAATTTTTGGTACATTTATGACTAAAGTTCCTCATTATATATCAGGCAATGAACTGGAGTGTCTAATAATCTGAAAATCTGTTATTTTCAAGAATATATTCAGTAGTTTTGACTACTGAAAATAGACTAATAGAATCATAGAATTGTTTGGGTTGGAAGGGACCTTAAAGATCTTTTAGGTCTAACCCCTCCTGCCACGGGCAGGGACACACACCTCTCACCAGACCAGGTTGCTCAAGGCATTATCCAGCCTGGCCTTTAACACTACCAGGCTTGGGGCATCCACAACTTCTCTGGGCAACCACTTTCAGTGCCCCACCACCTTCACAGTAAAGAATTTTGTCCATGTATCTAACCTAAATTTCTGCTCTTCCAGTTTGTACCCATTACTCCTTGTTCTATCACTACAGTTTCTGATGACAAGTCCCTCTCCAACCTTCCTGTGGGTCCCCTTCAGAAACTGGAAGTTTGCAATGAGGTTTCAATGCAACCTTCTCTTCTCCAGGCTAAACAGCCCCAACTTTCTCAGACTGTCTTCATCACGGAGGTGCTACAGTCCTCTTACCAACTTTGTCGCTCTCCTCTGGACTTGCTCCAACAGTCCCATGTCCATCTTATTTTGGCAACACTAGAGTTGAACACAGAACTCCAGGTGGGGTCTCATAAGAGCACAACAGAGGGGGAGAATCAGCACCTTTGACCTGCTGGCCATGATCCTGTTGATGCAGCCCAGGATTTGGTTGGTTTTCTGGGCCATGTTGGCTGTTGCAAATAACCTCTTTGGGGACTTTTTGTTTATTTTCACATTTAAGCTAGCATATATACTAAAAGGAAATGCAAATCCCTATAAGGTGACTAACCATCAATATGTCTTAGAAGGACATAAACTGACCTATATTTAAGTAAAACTCCAATAAAGTACCAATAGGAATGTCATATATAAAGAAGAGAGAATGAATTTTCAGTTCAGTCCAAATGTTACAGAGATCCCTGGCTACTTTAAACCATCAGACCCCATTTGAAAGGCGACGCACCATGAAATGAAAGTAACCATAATCACACAGGTTTTGCACGCATGCAATTGCATTGATTTCTATGAGGTATCTTCCTAACTGACTTTTATAATGGAAAAATCTACATTTACACTGGTGTAAATCAAGGACTTACTGACTTATCTCAGTGTAAACTGGACAGAAACACGGTAATTGTATGGGATTTTGTATGAGTGGACTCATCTTTCTCTTATTCACGTAATTTCTATTCACATTCCAGAGATCCAGGAGTTGATGGGGTTATAAAGATGGGTACATTCTTAATTTTTTTTTCTGCTATAAGATCACATTATGTTGTAACATTCAACACTAACATGTTAAGATATAAAAACCACACTAGTTTAGAATTTTTAAGACAAGCTACCCATATAAGATTCACAGTTAGTCAGATGTAACTGTTGTTGGAAGGCAAATACTGATGGGAAATTATCCAAAATAACATAAAGGTATTATATCTGATACTTAGGAAGAGAAATAATTAAATAATAATGCAGATGACATGCCTTGAAGGTACAGCCACTAATGCTTTTAACTGAGAGCATTTCTTACCCTCAGATTCATTAAATAGGGCATCAATAATGAGAACCATATTAGTACAAGTAGTTCAGGGCAAAAAAGCAATTTCAGAGGCACTAAAATCAGGAATGTGCCACAGATTCTTGTTGTATTCCTAGTACTTTCATCTATTTGTAATTTGCTAGAGCAGAAGACTAATTAACTGAATGGAATATGAAGTATCTTTTGTCTTTGGTAATTTTTTGCAGATTATGAGTTGCTTGAAACTTTCTGACTCAAAGAAATTCTCAAGTATCTATGGGCTTCCTACAGACCAGATTTCCAGCTTTGGTGAACTTTTAAGAACATTGACCCAAACTATGTGATGACATTTGAAGAAAGAGCATGAACATGACACATAGATTAACTACTTGTTAGAGCATGTAGTCACAAATATCTAAACAAGGGATTTGCTTGGTTTTCCTGTTTATATTCAGTAGTGACAACAAACTCAGAAGTCCTTCTATTCTCAGAGATGATTAAACAAAAGCCTACATTTATTCCAGTCAAATATTTTGAAATAAACCTAATTTATGGAATTGTTCTCAAAATGCCATTTTTAAAGGGTTGACTATGATGGCAATATGTTTTTCTAGCTTGGCTCTTGCAGCACCAAACTCAGCCCATAAATCAACAGCCTTAGCATGCAGTGATTTCAGTGTTCCATTTCTGTTTCTAAAACTTCAGTCTGTACAAACCCATAATGCACACCACACATTTATTTGACCTGGACCTCAAATTCCCTTTTTTATGTGCTTGTGAGGAAGGCAGGGATGTGTGTTTGTGTGCCTGTGTGGCTGTGAGTACATACGCGCATGCAGACATGCACCTTTCCATGCACAAACAAAGGGTAGATAAACGAGCCTCCTCAACCAAGTCTATTGTCTGCAGCCAATTACAAATAGCACCAATTATTCCTGTATTGAGGCATGGGCAAAGTTTATGACAATTCCCAGCTGGGAGAAGAAACTCACACTGTATAAATAAGCAGGAGAGATGTATTAACTGCTTCACCAGCTGTAGAAAAACTACAATACCTGAACAACATTAGCTCCCTGCTTACTTCACAGTACTGCACAGCAAGAACATACTTTGTTTTAAAGCAATTAAGGAGTAACAAAGAAGTTAAGGTGTAACTGTTTTAAAGGAAAGGAAGAATTTAAGTACCCACCTATTAATTATTAGATATACGCGGCCATTGACTTTGGCATGGCTATGAGGTGGGAGATGAAAGAACAAGATGAAAATGGGAAATGAATTAGAGAGAGAAAAGAAAACTGTTAAATTGGAATGAATGCACTTTCCTGTCTACCAATGTGTTATGTCATAACAAAGCACAATCTGAAAGCTTAACATACATCATGCACTGAAAAGTCTAGTAAGCTTATAAATGTGACTCTTAGACATTTAGACGGTATACAACTTCAGTCAGAACTACAGATAATTATGGCAGAGCATCATATCATAGAAAATACCTGACTCACGGACTTCATCTCTGCCATATCATGATTCATGGTACAGCAAGGAAATTGGATTGGAAAATCCTAATCAAGATTTTTCTTTTTCTTGCAGATGTAGAACTGAGGCATTCAGTTCTGACACCTTTATAGTGAAAAGTGCCTCACCCTACCAGTGCCCTCTATTTGCAGCTGGCAGAGCCTTACTCTTGAACGCACTCTGCAAACTTTATTCATCTGAAGCAGAATTCTAATAAACGAATGTTCTCAGCAATTTTAATAGGACTTATAATCACACATGGCAATTCAGGGGCAGATGGAGGGACTGTACCTGCTTTCTTTACTATTTTCATAATCAGCTCTCACCTCCTGTGATTCTTTTAAGAAGTTCACTATTAAAAGGACTGAATTTTGTCTTCTTACTCAAAATTAAGGTTCAGTTTCTTTATACAAAATTTTTTGTTGCAAAAGATGCAGCATGAAAACAGTTTAGGATGGTAAACCAGTTGTTGAGAGAATGCTAGTATCTTCAAAGGGGAAGGGAAGATTAAGTCTTAGTAGCTTTGTAAGAAAATTACACATATATATGAATATTTAATCTGTGTTTTAATTTCCTCTGCAATTTTTTTTTATTGCTAGCAATAATGTTAAGATGAAGTTGGTTGCTGCATTAGTTCTTATCCAGCTTTATGCATCATCAGTACAAATGTCAGCTGAGCTCTCGACATGAAGCTTCTAACTATAAAGTCAGCTGATGCTCAGTCCTAATGTATGGCATCAAGGGAAGAAAACAGTTGGATTATCATGTCAGGCAGTGTTAATAGCAGTACAAACCATAAAAACTGTTGTAATTTGGGTATTGGACATAATTGTGAAAATTTCTCAGGAGGAACAAATGATATATATGTGATTTTTGTGATTTTGAAACACTGCAAAATGGCAAAGATAGCATATATGCCACATTTATCAGTTAAAAATATAAAGCTACACATCTGACAGCTTAATACAATCTAGTACACATTTGAGCTCTAAAAAACCAGCTTTCTAATAGCAAGTTAAAAAAGGCTAATGCCAAGACAGGCAAAGTGTACTGTACTATGAACCCATCAAAATGCTATGAGTGTTTCAGGAGCATTTTTTGGTTGGTTTTTCCCCCCAATTTTATGCCTATTGGACCACACTAGAAGGGAGGCTGAAATTGTTTCTACATTCCTCAGTACAAGTGCAAACTGTTCGGGCTACAAGAGAGCTTGCGCAGTTACTGCAAACTGTAAAGTAGTCCCCCAAACGCCACAACCCAGAACAACCCCATTCCAGCTCAGACACCTCTCTGGGCTCTGGTTTCAGGCCTTTGCCAATTCAGAGATGTTAACGTGTATCTGCTGCTGCACAAGAAGTCTGATACAGGCAAGCAAAGTTTGCTGACAGGCAGTTACAAAAGGACTCTTGAATCTACCATCACATTTAGCAATTCAAGAAAAACAAAGCAAAGGATGTCATGCAAACAGGCATTTAAAAAGGTAAGTTGAAAAATCCCTACAAGTTTATTGAAAAATTTTGTCAGGTTTGATAGGTTCCATTTTTAGCGATTGTTTAAATACAGAAACTTGAAGCATTATATAAAAGTACAGCTTATTCTCACAGCACAAACAAAATTGCACCATACACTCTAAAGGAGCTCATATCAAATTGAATACATGAAAAATATCTGAAATGCTTTAGTAAACCTTGAAAAACCTAGAACATAATACTCTGTTAAGAGAAATTGTTGTTACTTCACAGCACTCTAGTATATGTGATACTATGCAGCTAGTCTCCAGTCATAGAAGTGCAATTGAGATACACATCATTGGACAGTAAACACTCTAAAAGTAGTGGTGTCTAAATGAATTTCCTTCTTCAAAGAATGACAGTAATTGTCACTGCATAATATAATACCATGTACTACAAAATCATTTCTCTCTCGTACTCCCAGATATGTTTTTATGCAGGAAAGGATGAAAGAATATAACACTGGAAAAGTGATGTCCTAGATACATGAAAAAATGGCTAATGAACTTCTGGACAAAATTACTGTGTCACGAAGAGCTTGCATAGTCAATGGTCAGTACTATGAAGAGTAACCAGAAGTTTGGAATTTTTCCATTTCTGAAGTTCAGTTTTATGAAAAAGCCTCACTGTTCAGTGCAAATAAGTTATTTGCCAAAGATCTCCCAATTTTCATCTGGCCCTTAAAACGGACATTGAAAAATTGAAGTCACCCGAATTAAAAGCTGTATTTCTTATCACTGACAGGACTTACAAAAAGGCATACAGGAATTAATGAACTAACTCTCATGAAAGGTCAAAGCCAGTAAGATAAATATATAAATACCAGGAGGACCTTTGAAAATGTACCCCAAAAGGAAAAAAGTTCAGTGTGCAGGGGAAAAGTGGGTGCTGGATACTGAGCACCTTCTTTTTAAGCCAGATAGTCACAGCAAAGGCAAATAACATCTGCTAAAGAGTAAGCTTTACGAGACAGTCAGAAACAGCATTTTCATACAGATAATCAATAGTTCCATTTACTTTGCTTCTTTACCTGTAAATAGTGTTGTCCTGTTTGTTGGTTACAGCTTTTAGATCAGTGAGTTGGAGAAACTGATCGTGGAAATAGTGAAGGTGTAAGATACACACCAGTAGGAAGGAGGTGGGGATAAAGATGCGTGTGAATAGATCAGCCACAGAAAATTGTTTTAAGCCAAGGTCCTCTAGTCTGGAGGGGGGAAAAAAAAAAGTAAGCCACTAAGCCACCTTTACACACCAAAATATTCTTCTTGTCATGAGATACTACTACAAATCATTTGCAATACAAAATAAGGGGCTGGTACTTGTTACATATTTTTTGTTTTTAAAATGCTTCTAAATTAGCAAGTTTTACAATGGAATCAACCCTGCCACAGATCTCTTGAGCCAGATGAGTTTTCTCTGACTGAAAGTCCTGCACTGGAGTTCCACTTATATTGCATATACTTTCTCATGTAAGCTCCTCTTGAAAAATGCTCAACCTATCATAAGAATGAAGAAACTCAGCCCTCCTCATTAGCAGGAGAGCAGGTCCACTTTCATCAGATCCAAACATCCTGCAAATATGCCCTTAACCTTTGCCTGGATCTTTCTCCTATGACCAAAGCTGTAAAGAGAGGCATTGGCACTGTATTGGGAACTGAAGCAATCTCAAGGTCTTGGCAGCCAGTGGGAGAAAGTAAGACTCTTGGAGCTTGCTCATCATCATTGTTACACCAATAAATCTAAGGCTTCATATTGCAGTGCTTAAAGGCAGCTATGCCTGAGAATGGTTCCATGATGTTCTTCCCCCACAAAAAGGAAGACTACTCTCAGACCTTTCCATCACACTGAACTCAAAGATTCAAGGAAAAAAAAAAACTTATTCAAACCCACTTACTTTTCTTCATCCAGACCTGTCATGTTCTTCCACAAGCCAGGAAATGACTCAAACTGGTACGTGTAGATGAAGATAAGTACCAACATCGTGTAAACAACCACTGACATCCAAAAGTACTTTAAAATCTTTCTCCACCACTCATAGTGCACCTGAAAATCACACACTAGGGATGCTGATACAAGCTGAAGGCAAAGACACTGACAGAAATATTGACAATGTTGTACAATCAAAAAAAGATGAAGAACACTATTTTTCTTAGATGGCCTGAAATAAGCAATGTTTACCCAGTGGCAGCCACAGATCTTTGAGATAATTTTTTTTTCTCCTGATGCACATGCACTCAAGAAAAGACTTTTGTGTAAAAATGTCTGTTGGGACATGGGCCACAGACATAAAAGTCGGGGTAGCTTAAGTCAATCAGTTTCATCTCCGTTAGGGGATGAAAATCCAGGATGAGAAGGACTCCATGCTCATTGGGCAGTGGAAGTTCTGTGAACTAGATATCAGAAAAACTGGTGGCTATGCAGGATGTGCACAGGCTGAGAATTTTCCACAGAAGTTCCAAAGGTCATGGTGAAGTGGCATGCCAGAGCAGAGCTGTGTGCATTGTATCTAATTTATGTGCACTTGGTCATTATGGTCAAAAGCCAACCAAAGGAGAATTACTCTTAGCCCTTTCAAATGATCTTATTCTTCTGTATCTAACTAAAAACCAAATACATGGTTTATGAATTCTATTTGGAACTACTTTATTACCAAGTTAAAGGTATGGACAACTGTATTCAAGGATAAAATTTAGTTAACACAGTTCTCACTTACCTGATAGAGGGCCACACAGAAGAGGAACAGTACCATGTAGATGATTTTGTACATGACAATTGTACCCTCAAAGCTGACAAAGAAGAACATGCCCCCACAGACGTAAATCCAGTACTTGATTAACATAGCCATCACCAGCTTCCCCAAGACTTTCATAATATCCTGTTCATCCTCTTCCTCCTCTTCCTCCTCCTCCTCTTCCTTCTCCTCCTCCTGTTCTTCTGACACTTCTCCCTCTTGTAACTCCTCTTCTGCAAATAGAGTCACATTTGGCCTCTGTCTGTGCTGGGTATTTTTAGTAAGAATTTAAATGGGTGGAAAGTAAAATCTCTGCACACAACACGGAAGCCTAAAACACAATATGCAAAAGAGACTGCAATTCTGAATCAAACATGCCTCTGGAGCAAGGAAAAGGGTTTCAACTTCACATGAGTTTCAACCAGCTCCTGGAGCAGTACGGCACATAGCTATACATCCTTACCAGACACCCCTCTTCACTTTGTCTGAAAACGCCAGCAGCTATAGCAGAAAATGAGACCCTAAGGGTTATACACAATGGATAATAGCCAAAACACTTTCCTCAGCAATGGTTATACTCTCAAGTAAGCAACTTTCTAAACCAGAAAACAAAGAAACCACCAGTACCACCAGAAAGCTCTCATCTTGAGTTTAAACTCTCATCTTGAGTTTGAAGCTCTCATCTGAGTTTTGTCCTTTAGAGAATAGGATGTTTACCTCCAAAAGCCACAAGCAAGAGAAACACTAACATAAACCAAAATAAGCTTAAAAAAGATATAAATGCTGCATTAACACTGCTATTTTTTCACGGAAATGACCACTATCCAGCTGCTTCATTTGTACCTGGGCTATTGCAGAGAAGACCAAGTTGCTTTTGCCCTATGAAGAGGTCAAGATCCCCCAGTTATTGTAAGGTTTGTGAATGGCAGGGTATTTGTTCCTCCAGCAGCAAGTACATGTGCAAGTATATAGATAACAGGGCTTGCCAAAACCATAGCACATAGCTATAAATCCTTCCTTCCCATTGAGAACAATATTGAAACTTCCCCATCAAAAGGCTTGCCCACTCCTTTTTTCCTACTCACCATCCCTCTTCTCAGGGTCTTGCCTTGAAAATCCTTGCAGTGTTCAGCTTTGACACTGATCAGATGTTTTACTAGACAAGTATTATAATTAATCATAAAGGAAACTACACCACTGCTTTCGGAGCTCACTTTCTACCATTTCAATGCATTGAACTTGTTCAGATCAACATCCAGATACACAGAAGAGGGCTAGGAAGGGTTGGGGGGAAAATGTGCCCAGTAGCAAAAGAAAGAACAGGCCACTGAACTGTTAGATAAGCTGAACCTATAGAAGTAAACTTTGCTCTCAGGTATGCTTGCACTCCTGCACTGTAAAAATATATTTATTTTACCAATTGAAATTTATAGTTTAACTCCCTAGTCTATAAAGTCTTTAAGTACCAGCATAACTTCCAAGGAATTTAGCAACTGACTTTTTCTATGTAAACTCTTCTATGGTTAAACTCTTAGGGCAACTCATCTCCTGATTTGAGTTTGGGACAGAGCAGTAAACTGTTTGGAAGTTCCATGATCTTTCTCAAATGAGTCATTTTAATTACCTTCATGTAAAGAGAATTCTCATTTTACTTGAATTTCTAAAATTCAGAAGTGCTTTATTTTTATATCTGAGAGATAACTGCAGACAGATTTTGTAATATCTTTCTTAACTAATAACAGGAATGTTTTTAATTGCTTTCAGTATCAGAGAAATGCAGTAGTGGAACATCCATCACAACTGAAGGACCAAATTAGAGATGGCTTTACCTTTTTCTTCATTTTCTTCACTTCCAACTTTGACCTCAGACAAAGTAGCTTCTTTTAGCCGAAGTGCTTTCTGTTCAGTGAGGTGTTGCCTAAGCAGTAGCCAGAAAGTAATTGTGAAAAGAATCTGCAAACAAAAATCAAAAAAACCCAACAGACTAATTGTATATCCTATGTCCTACTAATACAAGCACAGATTTTCATAAATTTCAGTTCTTCAGTGATTAGCTCTGTTTTCCTACCACATTTACTCCCTGTTCTACTTGGCATTTCCAGAGCCAGAGCTGGCTCTAAGAAAAGTCTTGAAGGGTTGCAGACCAAAGAAATGCTTTTAGTCACCTTTAACAGTATGCATTTTATCTCATTTTCAGACCAGGACACACACACACAGAGCATGCAGAAACTTATGCAGAAAGAATTATAGTACACTTCTTTCTATTCTTCACTCTGCAGAATAGACTATCCAAACCTCATTTAAATTCAACCCTTACTCAAAGGACTTTAAACTAGGAATAAGAGAGGGGTACGGTACAGAGTTTCTAGAGCCCTTGAGAGGGACTGATGGATGGGGCTAACAAGCAAAGGGTGCCTAGGGTCATGTGAACAAAAGGAAATACATAATCAGTGAAACAGGGCTTATGCAGGGTCACCTCAAGCATTTTTATATAAGCAAGGCAATTACTTCGAGACACCATTATGGGGAAATCTTCCAGCTCCTTTCTGGGAAAAGAGCATGCCAGCTTGCCTCTCTGAAGTGCCTGTACACTAAAGCATGTAGCATGGGGAACACAACACAAGGAATCAGAGACCTCTGTGCAGCTCTGTGATCTCTTTGGGATGACAGAAACAGAGTGTAATGGCTTGATTAGCTCCAATAGAGAGCTACAGGCTCTTTAGGAAGTGCATGCCAGGAAGATGCAGAGGTGGAGTAGGGATTTGCATGACAACACAGCTGGAATGCACAGACTGGAGATGCATGATGAACTAGGTAACCTGGGAGGAATGCAGAGACCGGTAGAGCATACAGAGACATGGTTAGAAAAGCCAAGGCCTGAAACTGAGTCTGACAAGGCATGTCAAATGCTACAAGAGGAGCTTCTGTAAATACTTAAGCAGAAAAGGAAGGCTGGGGAAAATCTAGGCCCACTGCTGAGTGAGGCAAGGGCTCCAGTGACACAGGACATGGAAAAGGCAGAGGTACAAAAAGGCCTCAGTTTTTGCAAGCAAGACTGGTCTTAAGGAATCCCATGCCCTGGAGACCATGAAAAAGACTGAAGCAAGATGATGCACACTTGCTGGAAAAGGATCAGATCAGCGAATATTTAAATAAAGCGGGAATACATAAGTCCATGGGTAGTGATGGGATGTACCCATGAATGGTGAGGGAGCTGGCTGGTGTCACGGTAAAGGCTACTCTCAATAATATTTGATCAAATGTGGTGACTGGCAGAAGTGCTGAAGGGAAGCAAGTGTCACTCATTTTCAGAAAGAGGAAAGATGGAGGATACAGCCTGGACAAACTCATTCAACTCAATTCCTGGGAAGGTGGCAACTGTGAGATGCTGGAAAACGCTTCCTACAGAAGCTGAGGATGCTCCATCACTGGAATTGTCTGAGGTCAGGCACTGGGATTTTGAGCAACCTGGTCTAGTGAAAAATGTCCCTACCTATGACAGTATGTTGGAATGAATGATCTTTAAAGGTCCCTGCTAAACTAAATCATTCTGTGATTCCAAGATGATGGAGCAGCTAATCCTGGAAAACATTTCCAGGCACATGAAGGTTGAGAAAATAATCAGGAATAGACAGTGTGGATCCACCAAGGGGAAGTCATGTTTGACCAGCCTCGTAAACTTCTACAGTAAAATGATGTGGTAGATGAGAAGAGAGCAGTGGATACTGTCTGCTTAGACTTCAGACAGACTTTTGAAACTGTTTCCTATAAGATCCTCATAGAGAAGCTGATGAAGTATGGGCTGGATGAGCAAGCAGAGGTGGACTGAAAACTGACTGAACAGCTGAGCTCAGAGAGTGGTGATCAGTAGCATAAAGTCTAGTTGAAGGTCAGTGATTAGCAGCGTACCCCAGGGGTCAACCCAGTCTTGCTCAACATCTTAATTTATGTTCCAGATGATGGGACAGAGTGTACCCTCACGAAATTTGCTGATAGCATAAAACTGGGAGGAGTGGCTGATACACAAGAAGGCTATGCTGCCACACAGAGGGACCTCAGCAGGCTGGGGAAAGGAACAACATGGCACTCCTGTTCTGACAGGAACAACATGGCACTCAACAAGGGAAAGCGCAAAGTTCTGCACCTGGGGAAGGAGAATCAACACGTGCATCATTAAATTCTGGGGTTCAACCAGCTATAGAGTAGTTTGGCATAACAAGTTGAATGTGAGCCAGCAATGTGGCCTTAAGGCAAAGAAGGGTAATGGTATCCTGGACTGCATGAGGAGTGCTGCCAGCCGGTCAAGGAGGATGATCCTTCTTCTCTACTCAGCACTGCTGAGGCCACAATTCATGTGCTGTGTCCCATTCTGGCTCCAGTATAACAGAGACGTGGATGTACTGGAGAGAGTCCAGTTGAATTTGCCATGCAGATGAACGGATGGGAGCATCTCTCCTATGAGGAAAGGCTGAAAGAGGTGGTACTGCTCACCCTGAAGAAGACAAAGCTCATCCAATTTCTATAAATATCTGAATGGAAGTGGAAGAGGTTGGAGCCAGACTCTTTTCAGTGGTGCCCAGTGATGGGACCAGAGGCAGTGGACACAAACTGAAACATGGGAGCTTCCCTCTGAACATGAAGAAACACTTTTTTTCTTCCTGTAAGGAGGGCTGAGCCCTGTCACAGGTTGCCCAGGGATGTTGCAGAGTTTCCATTCTTGGGGATATTCAAAAGTCATCTGGGAATGATCCTGGGCAATCAGCTCTAGATGGCACTGCTTGAGTAGGGAAGCTGGACCAGATGACCTCCAGAAGTATTCTGTGATTCTATGAAAGTTATGGAGTGCATTATATTCAGCCTAAAAAACTGCCACTAGACATCTATTGTCTTTAGGGAAGTGGCCAAATCATCATACTTACACAACAGTTTTCTTGACACCATCTGTTTTTAGACAAGATATTTGATGATATAGCTAATAAGAAAATACGTCAAAGGGGCTGACATATTGAAATAGTTAAAACTCCATTGAGATTTACAAAGTCATTGAGAAAAACTGTAGAACTTCTCTTGTAGAACCCCTTGAGCTTTAGCCCTCTTACTAAACTATCCCTATTTTTACAAGAGAAATAATATAGCACTCACTAATTTCAAATGCATTAAAGACCCAGAAATGGTTGTCCAAAAGGTACTGCCAACTTCAACAAGGAAGATCACTTACAAAATCACTTTAAATTGTAATTAGGAGTCACAAGGGAAGTGAATCACTTAGTGCAATGGGAGCAGTGCCAACTAGATGCACTCTCTGAGATGCCCCTCTTGGGTGCTCTAGGAAACAACTTCCTGTTTGTGTTCAGTTCCTTCTGCAGAAGCAACCTTGCCAAACAAAATGCATTTTGTAATGCTTTCAAGACATCAAAGAAAAAAATCTATCATGCATTGAGGTCAGCAAACTCTCTCAGTTCTGACCTGAAGTGGATTTCAATTCATGCTGATTCAGGTGTAAGGATAAAGTATTAAAGGTCAGTCACAGTTATGTGCTGCTGCTTGTGAGAAATCATAAGGGAAGTAGTAGTAGTATTGGTAATTGCAATGACACCATAGTTCCAGTTGCCATCAGTCAGAGACAGACCTGACATCTCCTGGTTATGAATTTAGAAAATCGAATAACATCTAATTTTGAATTCAGTTTATAAAACCAACCAAATGAGCAAATTCCATCCACTAAGTAATTTCATGAAAATCTAAAAGATGCCTGAAACATTTGCTCTAGTATTAGCTTGAGAAGCAGGAAGCAGTTTTATGAACACTACTCTTTAATGACTTACCCTTTATTTTAGAACTGCTGTTGGAAGTGGTTACACTGAAAACTGTGGATTCACACTTAATTGCCAAGACATCCACATTTTTATCACAATATATTTTGTGGTTTCATAAATAAATCTCAGCTGTTTGTAACACCTACCTTTGATGCCAGCTCCCCAGGTTCCTTTCTTTTTAAAAAACCCGATACTTGAGGAAGCTCATCATTCTTGAGCTCAATACTCCATATATACTGTAGTATTAGCAGTAAATTTCCATAGAAAACCATGAATGGTGAACTGATCATGGCATATTTTCTTCGGTCCCGAATCATCCACAATGTGCAAGACCAGATCAGTAACACAAAAGTCAACCAGCTGTGATACGTAATACTCCATGCCTTGTGGAAGGAGGAAAAAGAGGAAAAATGTCCACAGATGCACTCAGAAACAGCAGAGATGCACATTGGCAGTTACACTTTATTTACATTTCTCTACTTAGCACATATTTTCACTGTCATCAGACTCTCACCCATATTATTCAGCTACTGGCCCACCTGCAATAAAGCCCTTGAAGAGCATGTAGATTCACAACAAATGCACCGCTCAGAGCAAACCCTGCTTTGTGCATTAGTTTCACTGTGCTACACTTTGTAAGTAGAATCATTGCTTCTCATTACATCAAACTAAAAGAGATGGAAAATATAGCCTAGTCTTTGGGCACAAAAGATCTTGTGAAAGAGCAGCAAAGAATTCAAAGCAGGAAGAGCAAAATGTAATTGACAGGTATGTACATTCAAGGCCTTTGACAGACTTACAAAACTGTGCTAAATCCATGCTGGTCTAGCTTTTGTGGAATCAGATTAAAATAGAAGGCTATGGTGTGCACCCACCTAACATGAAGAACATTTGTCTACAGCAACCATGGTAGATTACCTGAAACACTCACAACTATAGAATGTTTTCTACAGCTTTCAGAATTCAGTTTCGGAAAATGGCTCTAGTAAATATTTGAGGAAAGGATTTGGGGTTTAAGTGTTTTTTATCTACATTTTGTTACTGATTTATGACTAAATGCAGCTGTATATATGCTGGTATAACTGTGGAATAACTGTCAATAAAGAATTTAATATTCCTTTTTGATTTAAGTAAAGAATTATTCAACATTAAGAATATTTCCATCAGGTTAGCTCAGCTCCTTTGGAAATTTTGTCTATTAAGGGTACATGAAAAATATCAATATGTTACTTCTCTGTCCTCATATAAGAAAATAGCTTGCATTGAGCTGTCTTTGGCTATATTGTAAATGGATTTGCATCAGAGTACACCATAAATAAATACATAAATTAACCTGAGTCATATAGGAATATACAATGAAGGAAAAAGCTAGCTGTGTCTCAATCTTAAACTAAAAGAAAGCTCTTCAAATATATCTTGTCCTTTTATTTTGAGAGATATGACCCTCAAAATTAATTAAAAAGAAAATGCAGACCTAGTCTAGTAGAAGGTGTCCCTGCCCAAGGCAGGGGAGTCAGAACTAGGTGATTTTTAAGATCCCTTTCAACACAAACCATTCTATGATCTGAGTTTGAAACAATAGGGAAGAAACCACTGTGTCAGTATGAAAACACCTACTTGCCTATGTCTCAGAATGCATCAACCCAGATCCATAGTTTGCACAAGGAGCCTGTCTTAATTAGAGGAGAAACTTTTTCTGCTAAAAGACAGCAAATAAAGTTTGAAACTTTATGCAAACAAGAGGCAGCCAAGTTAATTTGCTTTACCATTTTTAATGCAAAATTGGGCCAAGAAGCTTTATGGTTAATTTCATCATGGTTGAAACCTTT
This sequence comes from Myrmophylax atrothorax, assembly GCA_026770055.1. Taxonomy (NCBI): domain Eukaryota; kingdom Metazoa; phylum Chordata; class Aves; order Passeriformes; family Thamnophilidae; genus Myrmophylax; species Myrmophylax atrothorax. Next base: position 99,504,633 of record JAOXXN010000395.1, on the reverse strand, counting down.
CCAAAACAGTAAAAGCAAAGCTTGCATTGGGAATAGATATAGACAGATCTAATCATTATGTAGAAAACTTGGTATAATGAAGCTGAAAGTATTGCTTAAAGGATGCATAAAAGCAAGTAGCAACATGGAAAAGAGAAAGAAGGGCAGAAAGTAAAACAAGAGGAAAATCTGGCTTGGCACAAAGCTTTAATTTTCTTGAGATCTTTCTGTGTCAATACAAGCAACCAGGCTTTACAGATCTTTTCTTCTCAGAGAGTAATTGCATGCATGCGTCAACCTGAAGTAGGGCCTATATTTTAAAAATCTTCTATAACAGCATGAAATGCTTTCATTTTGTAGGCAAATTTCTGACTGGCACAAACACATGACAAACCTGCTTGTGCAGAAATTTGGGAATCAACAGAAAATTGTGTCCCAGTGGTTTTCTGACATTCAGATAGACAACAAATCCTGGAACTCCCAGTCCTGGATATGTGATATTTTAACCAGAATCCCATGTTTTGCTTTATTTATAGGTCTATAACAAGCCTTGGGATTATGCATTAATAACCTAAAATGGGTCCAAAATGCTGCAGACATCATGTTGATATTTTCCAACCCTGATGCAATGATTTACTGAAAACCAATGATGACATTACTTTCAGAAAGGCATTGGGAAGACACATTTGCAAAATGAACAGCATTATTTTTTTTGTTGCCAGTACTTACCATCATAGCTATCAGAGCACAAATGTAACTTTGTTTCATGATAAATTGGAACACAGAGACCAGGGCATGTAACTTAACATTTTCTTTTTCCTCCTCGGTAACTTCCTCTACCTCTTCTTCCTCCTCTACCTCTTCTTCCTTTTCTAAGTAGAAAAAGAAATTCTTATTTGCAAGCCATGCTGGTCTAAAGATACTATATGCATCCTCTCCTGGAATTATTTTGTATGTAATCACTCTGATGGCTACTTCAAATCACTGTGTTGGTAGGCAAAGTATTTTGGATAGTATACGGCTACAGTCCAGTTTACAGAATTGCCATATGGTCAGTCATCACTGTAAGCCAATAGCAATTATTAAACTTGAACAGGCCAAAGAGCTTCCCAAAATGAAAATAAATGCTAGAGGCAGTGAGGGAAGATACAGAATAAGAAAAAAAATACAGAACTAAGGACAATTCCTAGGAAATTCACTACCTGACATGTCATCTGAAGGCTCCCATTTGTACTGTGGTGTTGAATACATGTCTGCTTTGGCTGGACCATTTTCTAATGGCAGAGCGGGGTGGATGGTGTGATAGTCAGCAGGGTTCCCGTTCACTGTTACCAGCAGCACCTGCCAGGACATTGGAGAGAGGCACTGCATTTAGGGTGGCTCTTAGAACAATCTGACTCCTCTCTCTGTACTTTGTTACTGTTGGAGTGCCAGTGTTAAAAGAGCTTAACAAGTAACTGCAGTTACTTCCGAAGAAATTGGTATGTTATGGTCATGTTGCATGCAAAAGCAGCACATAACAGCTTCCAAAATCGTTATCTTTTTATGCCATATCAATAAAATTAACCAAAATCTCATTCTCCATCTTAGGCAAACTAATACATCAAGATTTTAAAACTTTAGTTCACATCTAATTATTTCAGTAGTCATGAAAATTATGGTTACAAATTACATTCAAATTTGAGTTATTCCTGGTGACTTCTGTATTTGTTGCTGTTAATAAAACCCCTTGTGGTAATTATTGTTATTGATGTCCCATTTACATAATTTGGTAGTACTAATTCAACACTTTTTCATTGTTTTTTTTTTTTACTTCAATTTTAGCCCTTGTGCTTGTTTGGATAAGGGCTCCAGTGACCACAGTCATTAATACCCCTCATATTGGCAGAAATTCACATGCAATGCATTAGTGATGGTAATACACACTGAAAACTGACTCCTGCACAGGCTGTGAGATAGCATATTTTGCCTGTAAAACCCATGCACAGACATGTGTGGACTTTTTAAGAATACTATCTGGGTTATGTTGAGTTATATCCAGCAGCTCCACCAGTGGGGAGCACATTTAGATTTGGTTATGGATGCTCCCAAAACTCATCTGCATCTCCATTCTGTGTATGATGAACAGAGAGGATGTTTCTGCTTTCAGAGTCTGCTTGGATCTATAGTAGTCAAGATATATAGATCATTTGCTGTCTGTGCAAACATTTTCTGTAATCTGTCAATTGAACTCATATGTATTGTCAGTCATGCTTTAAAGGCCTCAGCATTCCAACATGAATGAAGTAAAAAAAAAAAAGCAAAGAAACTAAATCAAGTTTAAAGATGGCTTGCATTAGAAAGCATATTTTCGTATCTTATTTAAAAACCCAATGAAATAGCAAAGATCGTTTGCCAGTTGGTACTACTACAAGCAGTTTAATTTCAAATGATCAATCAGTGGTTTCTCAGTGAAATTATTAAGGAAGCAAAGGACAATTATATTTAGGATAATCAAAGATAAAGGGTAAATGTCAGGCTAACCAAAAGTATAGAAGTTTTACAGATGTCATCTAAGGTTTTATTTGCATGTATCAGTGTAATCTGTATTTACACATATTAAGAAGAATGGCAAAATTACAAAGACTAGTAGTATACTAACATCCGATGGCTTGTATTCATCTTGGGTCATTGACAGAAGCTGCAAAAAGCAATGCAAGGACAAATTATTAAAGAAGCACAGCTCAAGCATTAGTAAGTCTAACTTTTTGAATACATGCATGCACATATGCTGACTTTTGGAGATTTGCACTAAGAAATTCAGAAAGAATTCTTAAAAAGCCAGCAGAATTGTACACTACTATAAAATGATACTGATTATGTCATAGCATTAACATAATTTGACTGTATGTTCCTGTGAATTTTAAACCAAAACTGAGAATGTTGCATTGA
>JAOXXN010000395.1:99477865-99501623 GCA_026770055.1 Myrmophylax atrothorax | reverse complement strand
AAATAACTGTGATATGCTTGAATGTTGCATTGAAATTTTGGATACTAGGTCAAAGAATTAATCAGTATGGCATTATACTGATTAACTGCTTTCTAATGTCTTTCTAATGATCCAGTGCTTAAAAACTAAGTTTTTAAACAATCATTAGAATTACTACAATTACAAAACCAGTTCCAATAAAATGTTGAAACAAATATAAAATGTGATACTTCATCCATTTGCCAGCTCATTTACCATTACTATTATTATGGTGGAGTTCTGGACGCTTGAGTATATGTTGGCTCAACAATATGTTCATATACTCCAAATGTGACAGCAACTCAACAAATGAAATTTTGCACTGCAGCTGGTGCAGACAGATTGTAGAAAGCTGGACCTTTCCAGGAGATGTTACACAACTGCCTTAACTGCCTTGCTTTGTATCTCCAACAAAGTCATCAGTACGCTTGGAGGAAGATAAGCTGGCAGTCCCCACTTACCAATGACAGCGCTAATTAGCAGTTACAAGGTGGATCAGATCTTTACATCAGGTTTAGCTCTCTGACAGACTTTCAGTTTTGCACAAAGATAATGGCCCCATGCCAAAAGCCCAGCCCTAAACTTCTTAAATGTGGAAGCAAAAAACATAGAACATCCTTTATTAATTTTTTTGCCCTGGCTCCTAGTTTTGTTTTATTCACTTTTACAAAATTTATTCCTCTCTGCCACACAGCCTTGATACTGTATCTGATTTATATAATCACATGGGAAGCTCTTACTTGCAACTTATATAATGCTGCTTCCCTTAATTTCAAAGTAACTGCGTAATGCAGAGACCCTTCCCCCTCCAGCCTTACTTTTCTTTCATCTGTTGTATAGTGGCTTGCATACCACAGGCTGCGTCTCCTCTCTGCTGTCATTGGAACTGGACTGCAGGGTATTTCTTTGTCATCTTCCCTGCTAACAGACTTCTCTTCATCAGGCATCTGCTAAATGACAACAAATGAGAACACTAACTGTGGCTCTGCAAATGCAATCTTATCAGAGGAATTTACATTTCCCCGCAATTGATGCTCCCTCTTCAGAGTATGTCTTTGAAACATCTTTTAGTGAGTAATACACTCAGTTCATGAAACATGACTCTTACTGTGATGACATTTTCAGAAATGATGATAGAGTTGTTCTATAACTGCTAGTTACATGACACCAGAATTATACAGACCTCCACATACTACCTTAACTTACTACACAGTCATACCACAAGCATGCATAAATACATAAAATATAAACCCCATAACATATAGATGTTTAATTTTCAAAGAAAGAAAATTCACTCTTCTCATCTGTTTATATATGTGAAAAGCCAGTTTTGCTTCACTGAACAGAAGAATGGAAAAGATCAAAACCCTTTAAGCACATGTATCTACCACTGAAGATTAACCTAACTCACCATACCTCAATATGTAACAAACTAGTAAGTGCTAGTCATCCACTTAGGCTCGGCTAATCTTGTTCTTGAGTCAGAAAATACCCGTGAGTGCTCACACATAAAACAAGATAAGTGGCAAAAGTTGATACAGGTTTACCAAGCATAGCCTGATTGTTTTTTATGCTGAAACAGCTGGGTGAGTGGATGAAGGGAGAGCTGTGGATGACAGCTACCTTGATTTCAGCATCTTTGACTATTCTTCCACAATATCTTTGCTGACAAGCTGGTAAGATGTAGACTTGGCAGATGGACTACAAGATGGGTGAAGAACTAGCTAAACTGTCTCTAAGCAGGGTAATGGCTTAAAGACAAAAAGGTAGTTGGTCATGAGTGGAGTTCCTCAGGGATGAGCCCTAGGTCTGGCAATATTCAGTATCTTCAAAACTATCTGGATGGAATTGCACCCACACAAAATGAACTAGGAGGAGGTAGATGGGCCAGAAGGAAGAGTCACCATACACAGATTGGACAACAAAACATGCACAGGGTTTAACAGAGTCCTGCATCTGGAATAAACCCACATAAAGGCTCTGAACAGACTGTGTGGATTAGGCTTAGAGGGTGCTGGTGAACTGCAAGCTGAACATGAGCCAGCGGTGAACTCCAGCAGCAACGAAGGCAGACATGTCCTGGAATGCATCACCAGGAGTACTGCCAGCAGATCAAGGGATGTGATTATTCCAGTGTACCTGGCAACTGCCAGGCCATACCTGCAATTCAGTTCTGGCATCCCCCATCCCCCAGTTCAAGCGAGGCACAAAAAATCTGGAGAGGATGCAACAGAAAATTGTCAAGAGGATTAGAGGATTGGAGAAGTTGAAGGATGCAGGAATTAGGCTTTTTTTTTTTTTTTTTTCAGACTTAGAGGATCTAAACTGTAGTTTTAGAGAAGACAGAGGTACTTTTCTCATGGGGAGACATGATTATAAGACAAGAGGCTAAGGACATAATTTGCTTCATGGAAATGCCTTCTGGATATTTAAAAAGTATATATACTTCATCGTGAGAACACTGAATCACTGGCATTGGTAGGCTTTGCTGGAAATGTCCAAGATTCGGCCCTGGACAATCTAATCTGAAGCCCTGCTCTCACAAGAAATCACATTTTATGATTTTCCTAAGTCCCTTCCAAATTGGACTGTTCTGTGACTGCAGATGTCTCTGATCCAAGCAGTCTATTTCTTCATCTGTCATGGCAACTATTATCACTAAATTGAGGAGGACTGCAAATGTTCTGGTCTTAACTCCATCTTAATTCCATGGCTCAGCATTGGTATGGGGCCTCTCTAACAGATTTAGCATGGATGTTTTAATATTAGAGTGTCAAAGCAGGAGAACTGCATGTGTGTACATAAACCATGCTAGGTTACAACTCCTTTTTGAGTTCCTCCAGACCTCTTTCTGTACTGTGCCTCCTGAGTGGCAGGTAGCTGGTGATAACTGTTCTCATTGCTTATGCAAAATTGCCTGATGCAATAGAAGAATAAATCAGGATGCTGAGCAGAGGTCTGCAAAGCTACCCACAGGAACAGGACATCAAAACATCCTAGCTAGTTTTGAAACTCTCTCCATTCCAATCCTAACAGCAAGGTCCTATTTTTTAAATCTTGACTTAGATAAACAACGGTTATTAATTTAGTTTCACTTCTCATAGGAAATGGTAGCACATTTCACATACGATTTTATATTTGATTGTAAAATGACTTTCTTAGCAAATCTGTAAGATGAAATGAGTTGATTCTGTGCTTAAAATACTTGTCACTGCCATCTGAAACCTTAATATAAGTGTGAACCATAAAGAACTGCTTATCAAAGACATTTAGTTTGGCACTAGGGTGACCAAAAAAATACGAAAAAACTAAGATACATACAATTATTTCAGTAAGATATTTTTAGCCTAAGAGACTACAAGGAAGTGTAGGAAATCTTGTTTTCTCTTTCTCAGGAGAGGAAGAAAAGTCAGAAAACACAGTATTAGTAAAAACAAGTACAATTTGTAAGAGTCTTTTGACTGGTCTAGTTTTTTCTTCTAATACCTGAGCAACTCTCAAATACTTTTTAATTCAAACAATTATAAAAATTCTATGAGAGGACTCTACATTCCATTGCTGTAAACTGTTGACTCCTGTACTATTGCTCAGTACTCATAGGACAGAATGAATGGGCTCTATTCATACATTCAGTACTGGCACTTACAACTACGAGCTGAAATCTCCAGAGGCAGATCACCTCTTCTTATTTGCAGAGGTAGTATTTCACAAGACTCAATGTTAGAACAAATCAGGATCCAAAATAGCAAGCATAAGTAAAGCAAAACTTCCACTGACTGCCACAGTCATTTTGAATAAGACCCATTCAGAATCCCATACAGAGACCATACATGGAAATCTCTTACGTGCCTTACTTTGGCATTGTGGCACACACACAAAAAACTACACCCTGAAACTCAAGATTTGAAGTGGGCACTGTTCCTGTAAAATTGTTCATCAGTTGCAGTATTTAGAGACAGTCTCAAGGGGATCTGTCTCAAAGACACTTCCTGCTGCAATCCAGGAGGAATTTTGCCGACAGGAGGAGCCCAGAATGTAATCCACACAAGAAGAAAATCCATCAGGTTTACAGGTCCTAGTTTGCTTTTAGCATCTGCTACATCAGTGTTATATTCAGCTTATGTACATCTTTGAGTCTAAATAAATATTTCCCTATGCATAATCTATCACACATATTTTGTTCAAAACAGTTTTTCCTCAAGAGACTCTTTTGAGCAAAATTTCTAAGATGACTCATGTCTTACTGCACAACAGCAGTACTCAGAGAACCAACTTTTTTACGCTAAACACTACATAGGATATTGTCTTTGCCATCCATTCAACTATAGGCAGGTTAGTGGTGATCTCCTAAATACAGCGCAACTTTGAAATCACTGGAGACTGCAAAGGCAGGTTATATACTTAGTTCCATAATGAATCAAATGCACTACAAATTGACAAGCTAAAAAACATTTAACTAAACCCTAGAAAACAACTATTTCTGAATCTAAATAATTGAGAATGGAATTTACCAGTGGAAAGCTAATAAGAAAAAGATTAATTCCTAATCTATGGCACCACTAAATTAACACAAATTGCATATAGACAAAAAAAAAATCTGTAAGGATGAAGTGTGTAAAATACAGCAAAATTTTGCAAATCTCAGCATCACTTTCTAATGACAAATACTTGAATCACTACATCCTGTGCATCAAAAATAAGCATTAATGCATGGGTATTCTTTTCTTTACAGTGTTCTCTTTTTTTAAGCATCCATTTATCTTTGCACGGAAGCATCATTTCCCTGACATCTGAAGTTCTCATGGGAGTGCCAAGCCTTTGTATTGCCTCTCATGTAATCATGGGTTTGAGAGACATCAGCATTTCTTAAATTAATGTCTTTTGATACTTACTTGCTCCAGCTCAATTGCTTGGAAAGCATCTCTAATTTCCTATGTTGGCAGTTCCCAGAGACTGATTTTAGTGTCTTATGGGAATATCTATCTGAGACACCACACAAGTAGTCTAAATAAAAAGAAGGGCAGGCAGCAAGACCACTATAGTTCCTCTCAAGTCTCTGGAGGAACTTGCAGCATTCCCTCTATACTGAGACAGAAAGGCCCACTTCTATCCACTGAAAAAGCTCGGCAATGAGCTTAGTTCCAAGATCAAACTTTAAGATGGTGAAAGCTAGATGAAAATAACCCAGGGACTGGAAAAGAATTCTCAGAGTTTCTGAGATCACACAGATCACATTAACTGCATCTCACTCCTCTTTGAATAGTTCTCATGATTTTATTATGCAGTTTGTGAGACGTGAAGTTTTAGTTACTGCCCCAGTGTTAAAATCTTATTATTAGCTGGAAATCTCAGTTTACACTTAAGGAAAGAAAAAAAAAATCAAGTTTACTGATGCTGCTGCAGAAAAAAATAGGAAAAAAACCCCAAAAATACCCAGTGCCAGAGGATACTGGACTGCAATCTTGTTACTTTATAAAAGACAGTATTAAGATTTCTGGAAACTTAAACCCCAATTTTTTTAATAACTACAGCTGACAGTTCTGGCATCATTTACCTTTTGAAGCCCTCTATATGTAAAACTCAGACATCTCAGTTCAGAGATGTAGGTTGCCTTTTTAAATGTTAAACTCTTACATTATCCATTATATGAAGAAAATCCCTTAAAATAAGAAAAGCTTCAACAGTTTTTACTTGCTACTATGAACTGCACTAATTCACAGCAGTCATGAGTATCTTCATTGTGGTTTACAAGCACTGCTAAACCTGAACTCTAAAACTGGTGTCAATCCTAAAGGGCTTAGGATATTAAAATAAATAATGTCTAGGATCATCCTTTCAATAACTTTCAGTTTCTAAGCTTTTAAGATACCTTTGCATTCTTATACTCCCATTTTTCTCTGAAATTGGAAGAATTATAATTTTTTCCCCTCCATGTTCTCTTGCTCTTAAACGAAAGCTGGGATTTTCACTCAGGCACATAGAATCAGGAGGAAAGGTTTTAAGAAAATTTTTCTGTATCTGTGACAAAACTGCAAATTTTTTTCTTGTCTTACAGTATTCTGTGCCAGAATGTATCCTACTTCAGTTTTGCTAGACAAGCCCTAGATGTTAGCATTCCACTTGACAGCACCTAAACCAGAATCATAGACTCAGAATCTTTTAGGTTGGAAAAGACCTTCAAGATCATTAAGTCCATCAAGTCCAACCACTACTTGATATCAATACCTGCTTTCCAAATCAGTGTATGCATTAAGGCTCTGCCATTGCATGCTTTACAAAAATAGTCTTGATGATTTTAAGAAGAATACCCACGTCACCCTTATTAGATTGGATTCTTGAAGACACTTAGCAAAAAGATGAAATTCAAAGTACCACTTTGCACTTGCTGTCTACTTCCCATAACTTTCCTAAATGTTTGCACATCTGTTAGCAAGTATCTGAACTGGCCAGGCTCACAGTCATTAGTCATTAGCGCTAGAAGAGAGAAGGAAGTTACCCTTACAATGGGCTCTTGTAGCCAGAGACGAATAAGAGTTGCGAGGGTGTAGTACATCACCAGCAGTAAGATTGGATTAGCATGGTGATACCAATGTAACTCCTGATTTTTGATGATCATCCAAGTGCTTGAGCAGTTTGTCTGAGTAAGAGAAGTGACTCCGAACAACCTGTAAATATAAAAAAACAAGCTAACCAAGTCAGAGAATGAGTACTAAATCTTACAATGCTTAAAAATATTTTTTGGCAATTTTTGCTTACCTATAATACCAATTGCTCTGTTCAAAAATAGCATTTTCCATCACATCTAAAATGCAGTGAATAATTTCATTCCACACACTTGTTCAAAAGAAATGTGTTGGGTTTTTTTTTAATTGGTTTTCAACATAAAAATAGGAGTATAATAATTTTACATCTACTATGTCCAATAAGAGAACTTTCAAGGGTCTGTGCCCTGTAGACCCAGAGCTACAGAAAATGGGGAGAGAAAATCTGGCTGTAAATCCATTTGGCAAACCACAGCAACAAGACATTTCAGAGCAATTTAGAAAACTGATGTACAATACCATTCCACTCACCCTGCCAGGACAGAGCTGTAAACTACATCTCCTCAGCACATGGAACAGTTTACTGATTTTTTTTTTTATTTTAAAAAGCTAATACTATTAATAAATTTCTATCTAATTATGTCAATGTTAATAAACATACAGAATTCTACTGAATTCACAGCTGTTATGAACAAAAATTGAAAACATTCAGAAAAGTTATTGTTTCAGATCATCAAATAATTGAGAATAAAGGAGAAAAATTAATTTGCAGTATTAATTTCAGTTATATGAGATATTTGACTATTTCTGGAAAAACTGATTCTAAGAAACAATTAAGGAGAACTATTTCTTAGTAGAACAATAAATCCCAATCTATTGTTCCTCCGAAAGAGTAAACCAAATGCATTGATTAAAAAACCCCCAAGACAACAAACAAAACACACAAGTTTTTCCACTGGGGGATTTGAAAATAAAGTGTAAGTATCTAAAGGTTCAGTTCTTCCTTTACCTAGTAAGACCCATCCTGAAAAGCTGAATTAATTAAAAAAATAAGTATGACATTGAACAGGGATGTGCTGCCTGAAATCTGCCTTTTGGATGCTGTAAAGTGAAAACCAATAAAAAGGGAGACGTTATACCTGTTTGTTAACTGGGTTTGCGGCATGGGCATAACACCATCAACTCCCAGAATGAGAGCTCTACAGCATTTTCTTAAACAACCTATCAGAACTCACTTCTCATTCTGATTGTCAACACAAGCCAAAGGCTATAAACTTTAAGATTTCAGAGTTTTTGAGTGGATCTGAGGTTGGGAAAAAAAGTAAAAATCCTGTATACCAAGTAAATTGCTGTAACTTAAAAGCAGCTGACAGAGCTGTGTTTGGAGTTGACCCAAACTCAAACTTCTGTAACATTGAAGGACATCTAGAGCTGATGTTACCGTATGGCTCCATCTCACTGAAATTCATGCTGGATTGTATTTGGTTCTTATTTCTATCAGCATAGAGGAACATCTTGTTTGTCTGCTTTCCTCTCTGCCAACTGACTTGTCATTTTTGCCATCAATGATCAGAGTTCTTGAGTTCCCATTAGTTTTATCTTCTACCTCTGTTTCACAACACAGCTCTCAAGCTTTATTTCATTTCAGGCTTTTCTATGCAAGCACAGTAAAATCCACCCTATTTCTGTTTCATAAACATCAGAATCAAAGTAAAATCCAATTCTTACTAAAGTAAGAAGTCTTTCCATTGACAGTGGTAAGTATTTTCTACAAAGATGAGGGAAAGTTCCTGAGGGTTCTTGCACCCTTCTGCCAAGTAGACATGACCTTCATATCACATATTCCATTCCTTTCATACATTTTACAATATATTATAGCTATAGTCAGAACAACTTGTCCTTTACTTTTATCTCCACTGACAAGAAAACATTCCATATCCTCCTAACAGTTAGGAAATTTTATAATGTTTCAGTTAAATTCTCATTCTCTTAGTTTCATTTGTTGGCTTCAAATTTTCCATATGGACTTAACTCTGCTCCCTTCTGGTCCTGGGGTCACCAAATAAGCATAAGATAAAATGCACCTTTTCCTCCTTAGTTGCCACTTGTCCAGGAATGTACTTCAATGTGTTTCACTTCATTGTATCCAATGTATTTTGCTTTGTCTTTTAAACCATGAACCTAAAGGAACTGCTCCTCATTTCTGATTTCTCCTTGGGTTTTGAGACTTGTTAGTCAAAGATATTCAATACAACATCCCCTGTTTATCAAGTTCAAAATACACTGTTCGTCTTGGGAGTGCTCACTCTGTCTGTTCTGGCCTCCAACAAGGCTACAAGTCACTACTCATTAAAGTTATGCTTCATCTTTATCCTCCATAGGAACTGCTGGTGCTGAACAAAATAGAGTAATCTTTTCTTATTCAAAGCTTTTAAATACACAGGAATGGCTGCCATGAAATGTATGAGCAACTTAAATTAAGGCATTATTCAGTTCTGCATACTCCATTCTGCAAAGATAACTTTACACTCAGTATTGATCACAATTCAGCTGAATTTGCATCTAAGTCTGATCTTGGTGTGACTTCATCTTAGCCCAGATACATATATGTCATCAGTAAGGTCAGAATGAGTCTTAAGTGGGAAAAAACCAAATACCAAACAGGACAAGTATATGTGTGCCTGGGTACAGAAGGTAAGTAAAACAAATTCTGAGAGACTTATTCACTAATGGAAATATTTTGCTTTCCAAAAGACTGCTTGCAACAGCAAAAACAACTGGTGATTTGCAAGAGGTGAATAGACTTACATTTCTATTCTTGCAAAGAAGTAAAAATTGGGTTTTTGAAAGACCTCACTGGCATTCTGAAAAATCTATAGCAGAAAGAATTTGGAAAAAAAATTTATAAACTATGACAGGCTAAGAGGAACTTGAATGTCTGACTGAGAAATGCTTTGAAGTAACACAGTGGAAAACAGTTCTTAAAATAATGGTGGCATCTTTTTATCCATTTACTACCCTATAAGCTTGTTTTCCCAGCAAAGCTTCCTGTTGAATCTGAGTCATCCTTCTAGCAGATATACTGTCACCTTTTGTGACTTTCTGACAAAACTGTAAGCTGTGACAATAAAAAAATCCCACTTTTTATAGTAAACATTGAAATTCAGAAGAGCAATTTCAATCTCACTTGAAAACAGGAAAAAAAATTCCTTTTGTACCCACAGATATTTCACTGAAGGAGCTGCTGAAGTTGGTAGAACTTTACATGGCTAAAACTTCTTGACGGCATTATTTAATTAATACATTGATGTAGTATAAGAATTGGTGTTAGTAATTAGTCATGGTATTAAATACTAACAAAAATGGCTATGTAAACAAAAAAGATATATTGCATATATGGAGTTATCAAACAGCAATTACAGATCTGTGATTAGGTCTTCGAATTTTGCATGCAGTTAAATTTATATGAGGTTTTTGGGTTTTTTTTGTAAAAAAATATTTGTCAGTTCAGGTTCTGAATATACTGATGTTTTAGGAATTGATTTCAGATGAGGATTTGCCTCATAACTTCTAAGGCCAGGAAAGGAAGCACACAGCATAGGATACTTTGTGCACAGTGTAGGACACACAATAATTCCTCTATTGAACAGAATTCTATTGTTGAATTTCAGTTTATAGTTTAAAAAGGCATCCAATCTTGATTTCAAATGATAGCAAGGCTTCTACTGTCTTACTGCTTTTCTGCTGGATTCAGCTACTATATTAACTTTATTGAAATGACATTTCAATAAAGTTGCTGCATCTTCCTACGATTCTCTGTACTACTTTACATACTATTTTTCACTACCCAGCAGAGAAGGTAATTTTTCTTTATTTTCTCTAAGCTTTCACGAAGATTACAATTTGAAGAAAGTGTTTGTGTCAAGTCACTTGAGGAGATGCATTTCCTGATTTGGTATTTATGATTACATGGACTATTTTTCTGGTGCCAGCATCTATTCCATAGTTATTCACAGCAATGGCATCAGAGCATTCTATTGTGCTGAGCTGGATTTGGGAAATCCATCTTTGTAGAACTTCTGGATTTGTGCTGAATTTTATGAATTGTCTGAATCTTTATTTCATCTGGGTATCTTCTCTTGCATATTTATTTCACTCTCCTCACATGGAAGGAGGCAAGAGTGGTGCCTGAAAGTCTGGGTTTGGAGGATGTAATACCAAGACTGACTGACATTTGAATAGCTGAGCACTGAAATGGAAATGCTAAAAGTGACTAAACAAGATAAGAAAAAGGAGGAAGAGGTAGGTGAAGAAGATAATGGGGGAGAGGAGAGAGCAAAAAAAGAAATGACAGAGAGAAACTCAACAATAAACCTCCAGTAATGGGAAACAAATTAGCATATTTGAGGAGAGTAGTTGTGGTAGAAATTTTATTTTTCTAGGGGAAAGAGGGCTGACATACAGGGAGAAAAGGCAGAATGGCATGTTTCACAGGACAAGTCCTGAAGAGTGAGATTCATTACTTTGTGAGAAATTTCTCTTTTCCCAATTTTAGAAGATGGCAATAACCTATGAAACAAAGGAGATACAACAGAAAGGGAAGTTTTATTTTCAGTGCATGATGGGTGCCTCAAACCACAGGGGATCTGGAAGCCACCTTGCGTTCAAACCTCATGTCTTTTGTAGTCTTACAGAGCCCTGCCTGTCTTTGCCAGATCATGCATATTCACCAGTGCACTGGTCTTGCCATAAAAGGTGTTTTCTCTAAGGGAGGGAGGTGTCATGCTCTTTTTAAATGGCTGTGGAGGATTCTTCACACAGGATAAAGGGTCTTTATTGTTCACAGAACCTGCCACGTGGCAAAAGAGGCCTTTGTCTCCTATATTTTTGTTTCAGGTACTTTGTAGCTTCCCTTCCCCTTCTGTAACAGCCCCTGGTACCAGGTCCAGACAGAATCTGGTACCTTACATTCTTTGTGGTACACCTATAAGTTCCCCATAAAATCAAAACAACACAAAAAGAAAAAAGAAACCCCTGATTTGGTAAAGAAAAAAACTGTCATCTTGGCTCAACTAATTGTGCTTGTAATGAGACCATGTTGGTTTATTTCTCACAACTTGAAGTACTGGAACAACTGTGTCCCAAACTCGAAGCACTGCTTGAAGAGTGAACATTTTTTCAAACATTGTCTTAAAAGAGGTTGAAACTTGTCACGTTTGAAATATTTCTATGGATAAGATGGAGGAAGGAGTGGAAGGAGGAAAAACTAGCATACAAAAACTATCATTCCTACATAGGCCCCCCCTAAAAGTCCAGAGTCCCATTCATATGCAAGCCATCCTGTTGGATTTTCTGTACCTGCATGGTGGAGCTACACAAAAGACATGATCCATAAAACTATATCCCTAACTTCTCTTCCAAAGGAATGCTGTGAGCCTCCTCACTCCTTTTCAGTACATCATTTGGCTATATGCCAAAAGAAACACATACTGTTGGAAAGGACTCAGCCAGTCTCATGGTACCTCCAGATTCATTCTTGCCTTCCAGAAGGTTGTTACTCCCTCAGCTATAGGCTGGGAATTCAAACCATACTGGGGCTGATGCTCCAGGGTATGTGGAACCAAGACAATGTTTTTACAGAAATAGCATAGCACAGGGAGGAAAGAGGTGAAAAAGTTGGCTCAACTGCACTAAGCACCCCAAAGAATCAGTGTTTCTAGGCTTTCTAGGGGGGAAAAAAGGAATGAATGGAAAAATCGTCTTTCCAAATCACGTTATTTATAAGATTCTACAGAGAAAGAGCTGATCCTTCCTGCCTCCTCTTCAGCTCAGCAGGGCAACTGTGTAGGGAGATACTGCAGACACAAACCTCAGGCCACAGTTGGACGAAAGTTATTAAATGTATCCATTTTGGAGTGATACAAGCTTTAAAATGCATTGCAAGTATTTTTAGCACTTAAAAGCCCTAGACCTCATTTTGCTTAAGACTTGGATGATTCACAACTGGAGAGATGGAACTGTGCCATATTAACGATAATGCAAAAATTTGACTCTTTGGGTTAAGAAGTATTATGATAAATTTCAGCTTAACAGTTTAAAACATTTTTGGAAGTATCTGTAAATGTAGACTAACACTGGAAATGTTTTCCTTCTGCATGTTGCTATCCCAACACTATAATACAGGTGTGCACACAATGAATGTAGATCTTGGTTGGTAAGTAGATCGTTCTAACTTTTGGTTTAATGTCATCATATTTCTATAGCTCTTTAGCAGATGTCTACATCCTTTTTTTCTACCAAGTCTTGGTTTCCATAGCTTCTATTGGATCAAAGCTTTTCTGGCAATGACAAAACCAGCCCTGGTGTATCTCACACTCTCTTCGGAACATGGGTGATTTTTCTTCTAAAGGAAAACTAATTTCAAATGTGTAACTATAGCATGAGAAACCTCATGAAAAATTGAATAGTTTAAAACTTGTATGCTAGTATCACCTATAGAATGAGGACTGAGAGAAATAATGTGCCATTGATCAGAAAGATGTGGAGGAGAAAGGATAGCTTTAAGGGCTTTGATTTACATAAAAGCTTACAAAAACTGCAAATACAACACAAACCTTAATTCAAAGAGAAAAAAACAATCATAGAAGCAGCCACAATAAAATCACTTTGCTTTCAAGTGAATTAACAACTTTAAAATAGGATGATAAACAGTATCTACTATAAAAACGGTTTTGGTGGTTTGGTTTTGGTTTGTTGGTTTGGGTTTTTTGGTTTTTTTGGTTTTTTTTAAAGTAGCAAGATAATGGAATTTTCTCTGAGGCTGTGTGACTGGAAGCTGTTAAGGACTGGATATGAATTAAAAATTACCAAACCAGACATTAAAATACTTCATATATCTGAAATAAAGAAGCTGCCCTGAGTGGAATTTAAGTCTGAACATAAAGATTTGTGAGCTCTATAACAAATTTCATCCAATAATTGAGCTTTGTACTTACTTTCTATTACAAAAACTTCCATTGCCTTAAAAGCAATATTTCCCCACTGTTATCACTAATGATAAATGTGGGTCTGTTAATCCCTTGTTTACTGAATCAAAACCCATCTTCAAAAGCCTTAAATGAAAACTTATCCTATCAGCGGGTTTCCTCTCTGGATCCCCAAATCTCTTCATTACCCATGACACAGCTGAGCTGTGCTCTGAGTTTCTGGTAAGCAGTAATATTGATGTTGCTCCTTTTAGCACATCAGAGAGCTCGAAAAGCAGTCTGTTGTCTGAACAGCACCACCTGAGTAAGGACACCACCAAACAGTGTGACTAAAATTAAAATTATTAATGCTTTGTTGGACTTTCTACTCAGAGATACAAGTAATGAGAAAATAGGTCCAGGCTTCTAAGGAGTCATGTGGAAAGCAGGACACGGAACACCAAAGGCATGTTCAGAAACATCCATGGGCACAAAGGCTTCTCCCTGAGAGTGAACTTGGACACCTCGGCGCTGAGCAGGAGGCACAGCTTTACAAAGGCACAGCTTAACAATGCCTTTCTGTGCCAATTAGTAATGGGGGTTATTGGTTTTTCAAAGTGAGTTGGCAGAGCCACTGAAAGAAAAGGAGCCAACAGTCCCACCTTAGAAAGTCTCTCATAGGCAGAGCAGCAGACAGTCTGCTCCCAAAGCTCCATCAGCCAGTGCAGCCTTGCTGTTCTTAACTCAGGTGCTGGCAGAAGGACAGGTGTTTTTAGGCTACTGAGTGTAAAACTTCAGCAGAAATCATCTAGGAAGCGGAGACCATGCTCAGACAACCCCAGAGAGTTTCAGCATTTAGAGGGTGGTGCTGACCGGAACATGCAAGAGATCTGCTACAACTAACCATGCAACTGCCTGCCAGCCTCAGAGATTTACTGCTACCTCTCAGAATAACATGTGCAGAAAACCGGGTATTGTTGTAAAGTGTAGCTTCATATTCATTTTAACTTTGAGATAACTTGGTCTGTAGACAAGATTTAGGACTCAGACTGCAGCCAAAAACCTTGGACTTTTATTCCAAGTTCTGGCTATCTCAGAGGGTTATGTGATTCATCTAGCTTCTCTGTAAGGGAATTTTTCCACCTTTGAAAAAGAAGTGATGATACTTTTCAGTCACATTGGGACAGTCTGCTAGGTTCAATGATGCATGCAGAGGATAAAGAGATTTTCCACTTACTCAGCTGGCGATGAAACAGACTGAAGAAAAAAAAATCAAGAGTGATTGATTCCTACACTGAGAAATTCTGCAGTAGAAAGTGTGAGCAAAGAAAACATTCTTTTTTAGCAGTGAATGCACTGAGGCAGAAATGCAAGCTACAATTTCATTTGGTTTTAAACATTAAAAAAATATAGCAGGATATGGGAAAGAAGATAATGGGATAATGAACAATTAGGCTTGGGAAATGTGTGGAAATTGCCTAATTTCAAAACCAAAATGGTATAACAGCTGATTTTAAATAGGTTATAAAATGAACATGATGGGCTCAGTTTTTATCAGCAAGTTCCAAACTTCAGCTAAATGAACATAAATAAGAGATTCAGCACTTCCACTCTGAGCATTTAGAGAAACTGGTGTAGACTGCCCCTGCAAAGACAAGGACTATTTCCCCTGTGCGTGCTTGATTGAGGTTAGTCAGGACTGCCTTTTGTACTTTCAAGGAATGTGGTACAATTCATATGTCAACCTTGATACATTGAGCTGAAAACATGAAGTGCTAAACATTCATCAACACAAATTCTGGTCATGCCAGAATATGAAAATAAATGTTGAGCAGGCCTCAGAAAAACAGTGAAGACAAGCTTGCAATGCCAAGAGAAGGTTGCTGATTATAGTCTGTATCTCCTAATACAACAGAGCTATAGCAATATAGATCTGATAGGAGGAGAGGACTTGATGTCTGTCTGTCCCTGTTTTCAGGCACTTGGTCAATGATCGTAACCATATGAAGAGAAAATTAAAGGATCACTTCTTTACAGTCATCCTCTGCATGTCTACACAGGACAGCCTGTGATGGGCAGGCAATCTCTTCCAGTGTCAGCGTGAGGATCAGACATATACAGGCACGTGCTGTGTATGGGGGAGTGATCTCTCTCTCCCTGACCACAAGCAGAGTTTTTGTTAGCAGGTAGGCATGCTGGTGACACAAGAATCAGCTGCCCAAGTGGATGCAAAAGTGGGAAGGCTGTTACAAGACCAGTTGCACTCCCAGTTCAGTTGAATCAGAATGAGTAGGCAAGTTATCACAGTACATCAGCAGTTTTACAGTCTTTGTTGCTTCCCTCTGTCCTTCTCACCTCGATACTTCAATGCATCCAAGAAAGAGGTACCTTTGGCTGTTCTTACAGCAACACACAGCTATTTGGGTGCAGGAGACATGCAGGAAGTGGCAATTCACAAACATTATGTCATGGCAATATGTCATGTCATTATGTGATGGAGAATGATTTTTATGTTTGCAGCTTACACTTGGTTTTCAGATGCAGCGTGCTCATTGTTGGGAGCACTAAGGTTACTCTGTCCCTAGTAATGGGAACCCACTGTGGCCAGGGCCAGCCCCACCAGGCTGTCAGGGCACTCGCCAGTGGCAGGCTCACCACTGCCAGAACTCAGCTTGGAAACTCGTCTGTCCCATGTGCAGAAAAACATTGTTTTTAAAAGGTCTCAGTGTATGTCTCAGTTTACATCCCTTTCAAGTCCAGGGGAAGACAGAGGAGATGTAAATCACCTGTGGTACAACATCAGTAACATAATACAGTTGCTCCTGCTTCTTCTAAGGTTAAATTTGGCATTTGATGCAGGGTGGTGGTTATGGTGAACGCTGACAGCCACGCTGTGGGAATGGAAAATTGCTGCAGTTTACTTACTATTTCTTCTGTTGCTTTTTTTTTTCAGAGGGTTTCAAAGTTGCTTGAATTCCTGGCACAAACAAGAACTTGCTGATTTTAAAGAACTGCAGGATGTAGCAAAAAGCGATGGCTATTTACAACCATGTAAAGAACAGCAAGGGCTACAAATCTTCCCTAGTAAAGCTGCATAAGTTTACACCAATTTCCCTGTTGTCACCACTGGACTTCCACCAAAACCCGAGGTAACCATTTTAAATCAATATTGAGTACAACTCTGCTATAAAGTGAGCACAGCATGAACATCTACTACATGCCCGTTGATGAGTGAATCTCTGAGGAATCCCTCTGAGTAAGTATTGAAAGAGGTGAATTCCTTTTGGATGAATCTTTGAATGCCCATGTGGCAGAACTAAATTGGAAATCTCACAACAGAGAGTATTTTTGTGATGTTTCCAAAGCTTTCTTGCTACAAATGTTTGAGAACTCCGCCACTGGCTCTCCTATCACATTTGGATATTCCACACAGTGCTAACAGAATGGTTAAAACTGTGAAATACAAAAGCAGTCAAAATCATACTGACATTTTTCAGTCCTGAAAAAAAGTTCAGTTTATAATAAAATTCTGAGTAGGGTTCACTAAATAGGACTCTTTCTTTCCCAGTCATTTTGCCCAGTTTCTAGTATATACCACACCAATTTGTTACAGTGAAGTAAAAAGCTGAAAGGGAACTATAGAATATGCAAGGCTTGTTAAAAACCAGTAGACTTCCCTCTTAAGAAGGAAAAACAAACATAATGGAGAAGATTAGAAGATGTACTATGAATTTTCCAGCACTCCTTGGTTCACCTATATTTTCAACTGTTCTGCCATACTGTCATGAAATCTGGTAACTGCTTACCAACATAGCTATAGGCGAGAACCTTTTTTGGACACCAGATATACATTATTAGGTAGTTATGAAAAAAAAAGAAGAAGAAGATTTGCATAGACTCTGTTGGTTCAGTAGAGAGTCAATGGCCTGTTTACTGTTCAGTACAGAACCATTTCCTAGCACGATACTGAAAAACTCACTTTATTGGGTATACAAAATCCTGGAACAAAATATCTTGTGCAGAATCATAATACAATTCAGGGGAGAACTTAGAAACACAGAATCATGGAACAAGTCAGTTTGGAAGGGTTCTTAAAAAATTACCTTGTTCAACCTATAATGGGAAAGGGAGCCCTGGGCCATCTCATAGTTTGGAAAGAGATTTTAAGAGCAAGGACGATTATTATCTTTTGTCGATGGGAGTCCGAATTTGCGTTTCTAAACTGTTAACAGAATCACTCACTTCCTTTGCAAAATAATTAAAAAAAAAATTAAGCTGAAGCTAAAGTTCTGAGAAAGCATACAGGCTAAAACCTTATAAGTATAATTAAATCTCCTAAAATGTGGCACCTTATAGAGATAATATGAAGCTCAGCTGCAACATTTCTGCAAGAGTAAGTGTGGGTGAGGATGGATATGAATTGTGGAAGAAGAACATTGAACCTGACACCCTCCCCTCAGGAGGGATCATTGTTTAAAGACTAAGAGACTGTTCTATTGTTGCTTCTTGGGTTTTCTATGATTATTATAGGTTGGTTGTTATATTAAACGTTTCCTTATGGAATGTTCAAGAAAGTTTCCCCTATCCCTCATGGCTGAACCCTTGTACCCTCATTGGTTTTTGCATGTTCTACCCCCAGCACTTCCCTACTTTCCTAATGGTCGCTCCCAAGCCTACATAAGGCAGAGTGCACCTCAATAAACTGCCGTTTCCACCTTGTTCCTCTTGGACTCCGGAGCATGCCTTTCTTTCCTGTGCATTCAGGCCGCAAATAAGGTCAATTAGCTAACTTTTCTTCCTCTGCAAGAGGGAAATAGTGGCTCTTCAGCCTAATCTGGTCATCCTAACCCACATGGTCGCAGGGCTTGGAGTACACTTTGTAACTACAAAGTGTGGGTTTGCTGATAAAGGATGATGGAAACAGAAGAGCAGTGTGGTGTCTTTACATGGGGATTATTCAAGGGTCTGAACTCTGCCCTGGCAGTGGGTGCTGCAGTACCATGGTGATAAAGTGGCTAAAAACATCCAGGCAGAAGCATGAAAGCTGCTGCCACCAAAGAGCAGCTCAATACGGGATACATAAATGAACTTTAAATTCTCCAACTTTTCAAACCCTGGCTTACGAGTTAAAAGGCAACCCCAAAAGCCTCAGAATTTCTTGCAAGCCTAAGAATGTTCTGCCCCTTAGAGGTGAGTCACCTTTAGGACAGGTGTTTGCAGTGAGGATTAACAGTGGCTGCAGCTCAGGTGAAACATGTTGC
The DNA here is from genome assembly GCA_026770055.1 of Myrmophylax atrothorax. Taxonomy (NCBI): domain Eukaryota; kingdom Metazoa; phylum Chordata; class Aves; order Passeriformes; family Thamnophilidae; genus Myrmophylax; species Myrmophylax atrothorax. The sequence continues at coordinate 99,482,837 of JAOXXN010000395.1, read as the reverse complement.
CCAAGTCTTGGCTCCAGTGGAGCTACGAAATCAGCAGGAGAGGAGGAGATAAGTGCCTTGCCCTGCAGAGGCAAGACACTGCCAACAAGGTAATCAGTTAGCTACTTCTTGATATTTTGGCAGTACCTGCTCTCCTTATGGGATTTACTAATTAAAAATTACAGCCTGATGTCCCAACCTGATTTGACAACTCCAGGAATATTTTTGAAACTGTGCTTAAGTATTTATAACCCTAGTTGAACAGAGTATTTGGGCTACAAAATCTGTACCTGTATCAAAGCTTTCACAGAAGTCCAAATGGAGGATTTGGGATTGGATTTATCTCAGATTAATCTTAAAACAAACTCAATAGGCTAAATCTACTACCTGTAGCAAATATCAATGCAACACTCTCTTAAAAAATAAAACAGTCATTTAAGCGAGCTTATTACTAGTTACTGTAAAACCTATTTAAAAAGTCCTGCTTAAAGAGATTTAAGATATTTTTTCAGATGAAAATTTTCTCTTGAGAAAAACACCTTAGATTAGACTTCCCAACTCAGATACCAACAAAGCAATTGGTTGTGTAATTCCAAATTCCCATAGACGAAACCATTTGTATTTAAACTATTTTGAACATTATTTGCCTGAAAACTACAAACAATACAGGACAGATCTTAGGAAAGCTCATAGCTTTTAATTTGTACAGGAGTGCTGGATCTTTAAATGAATATGCTTATAAGCATGATTGTGACAGGAATAACTTTACTGACTCAGGATAAACCTCATACCACTGCATTGATCCTATTTCTTCATGTTGGTAAGGCTTTATCATTTCCCCAATTACATCATTTTGCCAAAATAAACAGTATGAGGAAGAAATGAAGCAGCAATCTGAAAAATGGCAAACATTTTATTGTGCATTTTTTCAGGCTGTGACACTGTGTGCATAATTTCTAAAGTCATTTTAGCTCATTGACTTGTTTTTATTAACTTGGGAAAAAAAAGGCTTTTTTGGTAGAAATATGATATTTTTTGAATTTCACTTTACGTGGATATTTCTTTTTATCATTTTCCCATCTTCATAAACCACCAAATTCACAATATGGCAGCAAGCCAACACAGAAGTTACCTACTATAAATGAAGTTAACTGAGTGTGGACATTTTAGTTGACAGAGATCAGTTGGTAATTACCCAGTGTCAATATATGCAACTCAGTAAATCCTACAAGCTCTGCTGCTGGTGTGCCTACCCGTGGCACACTGGCTTTACTTCAGCACACACTATATTTCCCAATCTGCGTATTGTAGTGCTCACTCAATGGCATTTCAATGTGTCTTTGTGTTTATGCCACTTCTATCTGCACATGAGAAAACCAGAAAGCCACAGCAGTAGATCTTAAACTTTGTAGGACATCAATGCCTTCACATGTACTAATATTGCTATTATTTGCTACACTATGGCAAATCCTTAGGGCTATGTTATCACAATTTCCTATTTTTTGGGGAGAAGTACTATGTTCACAGAATTCCATAAAGTTTTGGGGCAAAATATGTAAATTCAACAGATTTCAGGTTATTCATTCCAAGAAAACTGTTTACTTTTGGTGACACGGTTCAGTCACTTCTAACTCGTGCTGAAATTTTATTTGAAGGTTGTTAAAAAGAAGGAGCAGCACAAGGATGATGCAACTCTTAGCTGACTGATACTGTTAACTTGAGAATTGTCCTGCTTGTTTGGGTATAGTTTCATTTAGTCTGCAATCAATCGATACACTGACAAGCTGAATGCATTACTATTCAGAGAAAACACATTTTTTTATTGTACATTTCTTGTCAGCTTGAGAACTCAAACCCAGAAAGCAGCTTTTTAAAACAACAGACAATCTGCAAAGAGAAATACCCTCCAATGGGAGTAGTGTTCACATTGGCCCTTGTAACTGAGGAGAGCTTATCCTGGGGATCAAGCTCTTAAAACTTTAGAGAGAAATAAAAGTCCTACTTTTGTATAGAACCATAGAATCATTTAGGTTAGAAAAGACCTCTAAGTCCAACCATTAAGCTGTCACTAAATTGTGTCCCTAAGTGCTATGTCTACAGATCTTCTAAATATCTCAAAGGATGGTCACTCAACCACTTCCTTGAGTAGCCTCTGGCAATACCTGACGACCCTTCTGGTGCAGAAATTTTCCCTAATATCCAATCTAAACCTACCCTGGTGCAACTTGAGGCTATTTACTCTTGTCCTGGCACTTGTTACCTGGGAGAAAAGACCAACACCCACCTCACTGCAACCTGCTTTCAGGTATTGTAGAGAGTGGTAAGGTCTCCCCTCAGTCTTCTCTCCACCAGGCTTCTTCCTGAGTCTTCTCTGTTCCAGAACAACTCTAGTTCCCTCGCCATTCGTCATAAGACTTGTGCTCCAGACCCTTCACCAGCTTCGTTGCCCTTCCCTGGACATGCTCCAATACCTCAATGTTCTTCTTGTAGCAAGAATTCGGGGAATTAAATTATTTTCTCAGCATATTATTTACCCATGAAAGCCACCTACTAGTATTAATGGAAACTCTGTATATTTAGCACAGTTTCAAACCAAGATGGTACATAAAATAGAAATGTATTGATTTTCTTCTAGGATGAAAAATGCTAAAATATTTTTTCTGCACCATTCCAATACACGTTTCTCGTTTTTCCTCCTCTAGCCACTGCTTATCTATCACTAACTCCAATGATTAAAAATCATTAGTGGCTTCTTCTCACACTAAGATTTGCACTTCCAGTCACTGACAACACCTGTCTTGATGCTCTTCAAAGGCATCTCCCTGAAAGTAGATCAAAGTGAATGCACAACAGAAAGAACTGCCAACAAAGAAACATGGAACTCTGCACCTTCTGATGCCACTGGTGTTTTGTATATTCAAACATAACTTCCTCTGTAATTTAGAACATCAGCCCCTCACATGATATCCTGTGTAAAAGGCAGAGTATTCAGCAGTACTAGTTCAACAGAAAGTCTGCATCATTTTCTGCCTACAAAAAGGTCAGTACCTACTCTGAAGTCCAGCACTGGGGCTTTTTTTAACCCTTACTCTGAAGGTGCTTTTCAGTTCTACACTGAGGCAGAGGCAATTTCCTTGCAATCAGATTTTTTAATTTCAAAAATTAATGACTAAATTGAAGCAGCACATTGGTACTGAACGAAATTTTATCATAAAATGAAAAAACACACTATTTGCAAAAAACAAAAATTACTAAATGTGGACAATAACCTTGAGACTGAAGTAATTGAAACTTTAAGCAAATAAAACTTACAGGAATTTAAAATTAATATGAAAAAAATACTAAAGAGAAAAAAGGGATGTCATGAATGATGCATATGAAGAGAGTTTCACATATTCTAGCAAAATGGTATGAAGCATGTAATTCCTTTCCTTGAGAAAATGTTGCTGTCTGGTGCTAAAAATTGTGAGTTGATATCCTAATAGCCAAATAGTTGAGAATTTTAAAGCCGGTTTACCTTTTTTTAAAAAAAAAAACCACAGAGACAGTAATATAAAGGGTTTAGTGTTGTGAGCATTTCAGCTCCTTGGCACTAGAAATCATCTATTCTCCTATACTGACCTCTAGGTGGCACAAAAGAACCTAAACAAAGCAGGTCTTTTCTCCTTTTCCAGGTAATGTTATGCCCCTCAATTATCCTCCTCAAGTCACTAATTCTGACATCACAAAGCACACATCTATTAACCTGTACTAAATAAAATGTCAAAATAAGTACTAAAGTAACAGCTACTGTAGCTAGACAGCTAAATTTTACTGCTTTTAATGGTGCATTGAGATATAAACCACTAATTGATTCTCCACAGTACATCTAATTTCCTTTCACCTTCAACTTACAATGATTAAAAGGAACAATACATTTACTAGAAATAAAGTTAAGGTTTACATTTAGTTTAATGTAAGGATTACTATAACATTAAAAATAAAAAAAACCAAAAAACAAAACCAATTTGCAATAATAATCCAGCAGGAAAAAAAAAGAGTAATGAGCAAAATACACGCATTGATTCATCTTATTTTGGATTACAGTATGTGTAAAACTAAAGTGCCAGTGAAATTACAGCAAATCAATGTTTACTGCAGCTGTAACCAGTAATGCTGCTTTTTTACTTACGTGATGTAGTTATTGGTATGAATATAATACCAGCATGTTTTGTGTGACAAGAGCATTTTTATATTAAGTCTAATTTATGCACAGCACATGAAGTATCCCAGCAGCTCTCAGCCTCTGCATACAAGTATGGCACCCAGTCAAGACATTATGACATTAGACCTCAGAACATTATTTTCCTCTACCAAAAGAGCCAAAAGTGCATGTGTACACTGCCCTTGTATCAATGCTGCCATCTATTTGCTGTATCTCCTGCCTTAGCCAAATCATTCACACTCACATCTCAGGATGTTGACCAAAACCAGCATTACCTTCCCCTTCTAACCTTCTCCAGCTCTCTGCATGCAGTTGCCCAGGCTGGACTTTTACCACTATCATTCAAATCCACTCCATCTGAAATGCTTTGACTTCCAAGACTGAACACAAAGCTGTATGTAAAATTTCTCAAAGCATTATGTGGAAGATCATTTGCACCAACATGTGGTAACAGAGCACTGCATCGTGTGCCCACAATTAAACAGGAAAGGAATTTCTCTCACCTGGCATAGAAATCTTTTGGTGGAACAACCTCCTGAAAGAACTGTAGCTGGTACAGATAAAGTCCAATCAAGTGTCCCGCACTGAATATAGCCATTAACACACACAGACAGCTGAATATCAGCGGATCAAATGCTTGGCAACAGGACCACCATGTACACAGGCCCAAAAATACAAAGAAATACACAGCTGAGGTCAAAGATGGCACCATCATACCTGTAAAAATAAAAACGTGGAGGGTTGGAAAAGTGTGGCAAATATCAACATTTGTTAAACCTTAGGTTTGAC
>JAOXXN010000395.1:99464634-99477814 GCA_026770055.1 Myrmophylax atrothorax | reverse complement strand
TTTGAGACTAGAAGAGTAGGATCTTTTTTTTTCTTGTTGTTCAATTCACTTATTCCAGATCTTAGCACTTAGAACACATCCACTCTCCAGACCTTCCTCTGAGGTGGAATCTTCTCTGTGTAAATACATTTCATAAAGCATGGAAAAAAATGTAAAGGTTTCTGCAAGGCCAGCCAATACTGCCTGAGACCACTGGAGCATGAATTTTAAGTACAAGATGCTAAAAATGTCATGATGGATGAACAGTGAAAACCCTTCTCACAGAAATCTTGAGATATCTTGAGTTATTAAAACAACAACAAAATAAAATCAACAAAACCCCCTGATTCATATACTGAAAGTAAGAGATTTAGGTAAAATCTACAGAATAATCAGTAAATGTTTAATTTTTTAAAAAAATTTTAACTCCTAGAAACTTGTTATTTACATATGACAACGACTCTCCTGGCTAACCCATGCATATCGTTTTTGCTCATGCACATATATGCACTTGTGAAAATGTCTAACTGGTGAAGGAGACCTGATGCTCTGTGAGCAGCCTACAAAATAAAGTTAGGTAGCAGGAAAGACATACCTGTCTAAGAGTAACAACAATGACAAAATGACCCAAGAAATTGCAGCTAGCACAGCAGCCCAACGGACTGTCTAAAGTAACAGTACCAAAGCCAGAAGGGGTGCCTGCCTCAGTTTATTTTAAGCTTTTTACTTGGACATGTTTAGGAGCCGCCTTCCTCTGGACAGACCTGCAGGCTCCTGGTGGGCCACAGGTCCAGTGCACCTGCTGGCCCTCCAGCTGAGCCAGCCACTCCAGCAGGAGGATTTGCCCCTTGCCACGTGCTGGGTGATGTGTCTTTTGGAGGCAGTGCTCCAAGGGTCAGTCCCTGGTTGAGTTGAGTCCAGGCACTGTATTCACAGCTGTTTGCCCACGCTCCACCATCATATCTTTCACATCATACTTTAGACCAAGTCCCTAACCTATGGTGCTGTAAAACTTCACCTAGTAATTTGTGCCTCAAGCCTGAAACCATTTCCTTCCTTTTTTCAAAGAGACACTTCATCTTTATTTAAACACTTTTGGAGAATGAGAATCAACTATATCCTAAACTACATTGTTTATTATGGTCAATTACTCTGGCTGTGAAAAATAAGAAATTCATTTCTGGTCTAGAATTACCTAGCTTTACCACCTCTCTGCTGGCTTCCATTATTGCTTCTACTAGATCAGGTATCTTAAAAAATGGAATCACTCTGTCAGTACTTTCAGGCTACAGTCAAATCACCCTTCATCTTTTTGGCATGGAAAGTAAGGAAGTATTTAGCTTAATAAGCTCAAGGTCTCTCTCTGGAATACAGGCTTCTCAGTCCTCAAGTCCTTTTTGTAACTCTACTCCAAACAACCTCCCAGTTCTTGGCTTGCACTGGAGCTCCACAGGCAAGCTGCCCGTCGACACTCCGAAGAAATTGTCGCCTGTCACAGCTGCATGATCCCTCTATTTCACCCTCCCTGGATGATGTTCACATATGCACAGTGACATCAAGTTTTTGGCTTTTGTTTGGTTTTTTGCCTTTTTTTTTTTTTTGAATCACATCTCTCTTCCCCCATGTCCGGGCCCATGGTGATCTGCATTTTTTTTTCCCTTTTTAGATTCATTACTTTGCATTTGGCTATATATAAGGATGTTAGACAATCTTAACCTTAAAGAAAGAGTCTGCCTTACTAAAGGTGCCACACCTGACCAGTCCTCATCTTTCTGTATCAAACATTTTTTGTACTCTTGTTTTGTACTTCGTATACTGGTATAATTATTTGTTAAGTATACAGTTGTACTTATACTTTATGTGTAAATACTCCATTCAAACATGTAAGTAAGCAGGTAAACACTAGTTTACAATTCCTTGATCCAATTTTGAATTCAGTATAATTATAACCTACAGTGCTTTGTACACTTCCATTCTGGCTGCAGCTGATTATGTGTTACTAAATCAAATGTCTTATAGAAAGGTTGGCTATATCATATCAAAACAGCTACTTTCACCAACACCATCAAAACCCAACAGGAAGTCTATTTATCACTCTTTTTACAACTACATGGTCAACCAAATAAATATTTTCTATTTTTTTTTTTTAAGATTATGTGAATACAGTTCCTTTTTACACTTGGAAATTATGGAATCAAATCTATAAATTCACTGTAAAAAAAGAAATAAATATGTACATGTATATATATATACACACAACATATATTCACTAATTATATGTCCCCTTTCAGCATTTGATTATAAAAGTGACTGTGAAAATCCTAAACAAAATGACAGAGCCACAAAGTATTGGTACAAAAAAATGAAGCAACTCAGCATATTCCAATACCTGCCAAAAATTTAATTTAAATAAAATCAGCAGCAATTTCTTTTCCTTTAAAAATTTCCATTGTTACTCCCACAGGTGCTAAAGTGCTGAAACTCATTTGTTAAATGCATAATCTAATGGGCTCCTGAGGAAATTTTTCAATCGCACCAACCTGCTGAACCAAGTAAAATTGTAACAACAACTTTTCCAGTGGTGATTATCATGTTGCCAATAAACTCCCTCAGTTTGGATGCTAGGGAGGCGATTCTACGCAGCAGTTTTAATTTCATGGTTTCCTCAAATTCTGCTTCTCCACAGTCTTCATCATCCAGATCTTCTTCATACATCAAAGCGTCATCTGGCTCTAATTTTTCTCTTACAGCCTAAAGGAGAAGGAAGGAAAGAAAAACAGAGAGAGGGAGACACAAAGGAATTTGAAATTAAAAACCACGCATACATTATTTAACAATGAAGTCTTCTTACAATCTTTGACTACGCCAAGTAGGGAGAGCTAAGAAAAAATGTACTAAAGCTAAAATTGTACATTGATGGCTTCCACTTCAGATCTGTCTCAAAAGAAAAGGATGTTAAGCATTGTCTCTGAGAAAGGTTGTAGTCCTCACACATATGCACAACAGGCTGCTGTTCATTTTTATATGAAATTTGGTTTGGTTTGCTCTGCATTCTTAGCAAGATAAGCATCTTGCTATCTATTATCTTTTAACTGCTTCTTTGCTTCAATGGCTTCAGTTACAAGCTCCAGCAAGCACAAGTCCTTTTGTGGTTGATATTGCTCAATAAATCGCACTTTTCAAACCCTTTTCCATGAACCCTTTCTTCAAATACAAAACCTAGAACAGGATGAGTAGGAGTGATCTGAGACAGGGCAACAAGGCCTGAAATAATATAACAGAGAGCTCACTGGTGACTGAAGGAAACATTGGGAGAGAAAAAATACACTAAGCAGAGAACTGGGGAGACAGTGAGAAATGGTGAGATCAACTGACAGTGAAAGAAAAGGTGAAAAAGTGAGCAAGAAAAAAGTAGTGTAAGCTTGAGTGATCTACAACAATTTTGCAGGGGAAATGAGGCCAGTGGCTTAGAACTACACAATGGAAAAAAGAAAAGAAGGAACATGTGAAGGCCCATTATACTTGAGCGGTTTGTTAGGATTTGGCAGTGGTTTTCACCATGAAGTCTTCATTGTATCTTGGAGACCAGAATGCATACACAGCTATTGAGTGATGCAGACTAAATCATCACCACATAGTGAAAACCTGCAGGATTAGCAAGAAGCCCCCACAAAAATACAATTTATGGAAAAATTAGTTACTCACAGAGATGCAGGGGCATATTTAAAAAAAAATAGTCATAGTTTTGAGCCAGGTTCTCATTTGGTGTAATACAGAATAGCTTCTTTGGCACTAATTCAAACTTGTATTAGGTAACGTTAGTTCTGGCCAAGCCATACCTCTGTATGTGAAAGTAAGAGAGACTATTGGTATTTTTCATCAAAATAGCAGTTTTATATTTATTGGTGACCTTTGGCAGAAAAAAATTCCACACTGGCAGATAAGATTGCGATAGGAACAGATGAACTCTCAGCCTATCTAACCAAATTCTTCTGTACTACTACATTGTTTGAATTCCCAAAGGAAAAAAATTCCCTGTAGACTCTTGCGTTTCACCTCTGAGCTTACTGCCAGCTATCTCCTTTTACTTTAGAGGATTAACATGTTGTGAATGCCCGAGGTGAAACAAAAAAAAAGCCTGCTTATTCTCAAGAGTCTCTATTTTACAGACAATGAAACCGGTATTAAGTACGGTAGGGCTGATCTGGGAAATCTACCTTTCTCTTGGACATATCTGGTTATTTCTTTAGCTATACCTATTTTAAATATAGTAAAATTTCAATTGCTTTCTTATTGTCACCATTCACTTATACAGCTCTGAACATCTGAATTATTAGATCCTCATGCAAAACAATAGAGTTGCAGGCAAACACGCAGTCATCACATTTTGAGCCATGCAGCACAAAGAGGTGTTCTGTCCATTCATCACTGCTGCTCATATCTGAGCTCCTATCTGAAGGACAGGACCTTTCGTATCTAAAGGATAGGAAATATTAAATATTCATAAACAAGATCACAGTGGGCTGAACAATACATTTTGCCCTTACTTTCACCTCTTCAGCTGTTTCAGTCAAAATTAAACAAAAGGCAAAAGTTATGATCATTTCTGCTTGTGTCATAATTACTAGATTAACCTGTTCCTATCTAGTCCTTTTGGGTCCCACCCTGCTCCTCCTGGACTGGTTTTAGTGCTCTGTGGCTTGAGTTCAACACGACCAGTGAACAGCGAAACCTTCAATAGTGTCCATATCCAAACAAAGAGAATGAGTGAGGCCAGTGGACATTTAAAGGCTATGAAATGGCACGCTTACTATACATGGGTCTATGTGATGGAGGCCTTTGCTTCTTCATCTAGTGCATTCAGGTTGCTGCAGACAATGTGCATTAAAACATAGACTTACTTTAAAAAGGTATAGGAATCATTTCAAAATAAAGAAGTTATTTCATGGGAGGCTGTGAGGATTCACATCTTTTGGAATGTTATGAATCTATGTAAACATGAAGACAGGATTTATATATTTATTACAGCTTAAAATTGCTGATATAACACTTAATTATATGTAAGCAGGAACAGGAAATAAAAGTCTGAAAAGTCAAAAAAGAAAATAATAAAATATTTTCCAAGCCAAAGGGAAAAAGTGGGGAAAATGAACACAATCAAGATATTTTTAAGCATAAATTGGAGGAAAACACAAAATACCTTCAAACAATAAAATAAAAAAAGAGGACACAGAAGGAAACCACATAAAAACATCCCAGTGAAAGGTGGGACTTGATATCCTTTTCTGTCTCTTACCCCCACCTGCTTCCCAAACCTCTATTGCCAAATTCTCAAATTCATACCTTCATCTTCTCAAAATTGGTCTTTGGATATTCTATCATAATTAGGACCATATTGTTTTAACTTTACCAGGCAATCACTCTTGCTTCATTGATCTACAGAACCTTTAGACTACATTTGGACTTAAGAGTTCAGTATTAATAATCTAGTACTGACATGTATGACACAGCACGCCCAGGGAGAAGCATTAGAGAAGAGAGTATTTCACTGGACAAGAATATAACCAAAGCTGAGGAGATGACAGTCCAACTTTCCATGGACTGAGGCTTATGCACTTTAAGCATAGTTCAAAGCTTGGAAGTTGCTGAGTTGCCAAACAAGTTAACTTTCCTTGGTTTTCCACTTTTATTTAGATATTAAAATAATAATTCCAAGTTCAGCAAGAAAGTTAGGATGCCAAAAGCATTCACAGGGAATGCAGAAAAACTTCTGGTGTTACTGAGATCATAGAAGTTGGAAAGAAAACTGCATTCAGAACCTCAGCAAATATCAAACTCATTTCCCCAGTTTTCCTTCTAAAACTGCATGTCTGTTGCAGGCAGAGTTCTTCAACCTCTCTCTTCAGTTTAGGACAAGCCAACAAATGGGGTCATCATCAACAACCACATTATGCAGTCCCAGAAGCTTTTTCAGAGCAGGTACAGGTTGTTCTGCAACTTTTTGGCACAGCTGGAATTATCAATGATATGGCTGTGCAGGGACTGCCTGGTTTCAGATACTCAGGCTTTGCACTAGCGTACTACCTGTAAGATGTCAGTTAAATTCCTCATCTCTGTCTTCCCTATCTGCAAGTTCCTTCAAGAACAGTACCATAGTCCTTATTCTGTCTCTGTCATTCATGATTCAGTTGATGATGATTTCATCAAAAAGACTATGACAGTTAAACAACTGTTTGACTTTTTTTATATATATATGAACCTATCTGTTTGTAATTCAGTATCCAAGATGAAGAGCCATGTCCCTTTCCTGAAGGAGCTGAAAGGCCGTCTTCCAGTGTATGCCAAAAAGACAAACCTTGGATTCTCCCACTTTCACATACACCACCCTCTGACTGGATTATCTGGACTTGCTTTCCAGTTTCTCACATTGAGCATTTCAAATTGCTGAAGGCAGGCAAACAGTTAACAGTTTTTACATCCAACATGGTGATAATGTGCTTCTTGTTTTAACATTTTCTGATGATTAAATAACCATACAAGTATGCGCTCATCGCAGAACACCATTATTCCAGTCAGCCTGTTTTGCAAAGCTCTTTTTTACTATGTGGATTAATCTAACACTACCAAACCCATGCTACATAGGCTAGAGTTAAAAAAATACTTTTACTTCCATAATAAATTACCTATTATGCAATTACAGGATCCCAGTGGATGCTGATTAAATCAAATAAACTTCTCCATTCAAGGAGTATAGAGCATTTGTGAAGCCATAAACATGTGTTTTCATGACCTTTGCTACACAGAGCAGGGCCCCAGGACTTTTTATAAACAAACTAAATGCAGTTTAGGTTTTTTAGCAATCATGTGGAAGTCCTGGGAGTATTTATGTACAACATTTTTTTAAACTGCCAAATTGAGATAGAGAACAGGCAAGGGAACAGAACAGTTCCTGTGGCAGCTATGGCAGCTACTATTGTAGCCAGGGCCAGAATGTCCATTAGGTACTTTGGGGGCTGCTTTTCCAACATTCAACTTTTAAATGTTTCATCTGGTACAGTATAAACACTACTGCACAGAGATATCCTCTAGCCCCAGAGATGTATTTACTAATGGGAAGCCTTAATTCCAACCTAAAACCCATTCTTGCTTCAGAACACTCCTTGCTTTGTACCTACATTTAATGGCATACTGTCTGTAATATAATAATACAAATTTTCTCATTTATTGATTTTTTCATTCTAGAGGAGACAGGAATGACACCCTTCAAAGATTCAAACAATAACAGCAACAAAATTTAACTAACCAGAATTATTACAACTAAGGATATGCTAGTCTCAGAATGGACACAACTCCTGTAAATGCATTGCATTAATTATCGGGACCTCTCAAGCATGCACTGCTAAGTTCATGAGAGTTCAGGTGCTTCTTCCTTCCATTTGGCTCATAAATGTAAAAATAGCCTCTTTTCAGTATTTTGACATCTCCTCCCACCCAGAACCAGAAAACAAACAGAGAGGAGTGAGAAAATGAAAGCTAAGCCTGAGGAAAACATGCAGTTAAGTTCACCAAGCCTTACCCAAACCACTACAGATACATAGGTTTGGCAGGAGGACAGTCATACATTATGTACATCATGCTATGTATTGCTGGTGGTACCAGAGATGTGCTTTCATGATCTAGATCAGCTTGAAGGTGCATGGTTTGGCTTGTAGAAAAGACAACTGTTCCCACTCTGCAAGGATACAAGAGCAAGCAAGCCATAACACAACCCTCATGGTCTGATCTCCTTCTGAAAATGGTAATTAATCCTCACAAGAACTTTTCTAGCTATAGTATCCCAGACATCAGTATGGACTTCTAACCCCTGCTGCTGATAGCCACACCAGTTTCTTCAAACTGGGCTGGATTGTCTCCATGCAGCCCCATAGTTTACATGCCCGGAGGCACACACAGCATCCTGCTGACACTGCTGCTGTAAAAACCATGATTGTCCAAGATACTGCTTCCTATAACTATTCCTTTACTTCTAATCAGAGATCATATTTTAGTTCCACACCTGTGATAAAGCAGCACAGATACAATTAGACATCTTTTATATGACTGTTCAAGGCATTACTATGGCCAAGTTTCTGGACTTCATCCTCATTTGTAAAAACCCACATAATGAACGTCTTGGTTTAGGAATGATCTGAGACAAGCTATTTGATCCAAATACACCAGCAGAACAATAGAAATAGACTCTCTCTCCTTTCACATTGTTTTGGTTCAATTGCCTCCATAGTACCTAAGCTGCTGCATTCAATCTATCATAATGTGACTGTGTTTCTACTTTTAAATTTGCTCTAAAAAAATGTCACCCCCTCCAAAAAAAGGAGGTCTCCAACCTTTATCTTTAAATATGTGATAGTTACAGAAGTAAGAGGAATTAATTACCTAGCTGCCTTTAGAAGCAGCACATACACGTGTTCACACAGAAAAAATAATCAAAATAGCACAACATTCTTTAGACAGACTCAGTTGTAAGCATAAAATCTGGAAAAGAAATTTCACTGCTACTTCTTTTACCATCAAAGGAACTGCAAGCCCTTAATGTGATATAAATGATTGTAGTTTTAACCTGCAGTCAATACTAAACCATGTAAAGGCAATCATTTATTGAATTTCCAATTTTGCAAGAAAGCATAGAAGAACTTCCTGTTGTTCTGAAAGGATCAGCGTGTGAGAAGCGGATGTCCCTGCTTTTCCTGCCACAGAATAGTTTCAAACATTTCCACATAAACAATTCCCATGTCATTCAACTTGATCCCTATAGAAATACAGCTGCTCAGCAGAGTATGTCTTTAAGGTCATCTTGTGTGAGGGCATGTGAGGTGCTCACAAGGAAGCTTGGGCAGATCTACAGGAATCCAGAGGGTAACACCACACCACACACCCATGGGGTTGAGCAGGGAGGGAAGGCTGCTGACTGCAAGCCAGGATAGGAAAAGAAAACTGTGTGACTTCGGGGAAACATCCTGCTAAATGACCTGAGCTAATCAAGTGTGAGACTGCAATAAACATTTTGATAGGTGTGATATTAATGAGCTAGAGTAATTTTGTAATTTAAACAGTTTATTGTAATAATTTATATTACTCAACTGAATCATTGAAGAGAAATATCCTAAATTAACTGTAAGTCATACAGATCTTAAAGAAAAATTTTATCACTAATACATCTCAACTGTGATAAAGCTTGGGTTAAAGGCCTACACAGTACTAGATAAATTTGCCAGTGATGTACTATTAGAAATAACTTTTGATGTGTTTGCAGTGTTTTATAGTAATGAATGACATACATACACTTCCACAGTAAAATCTCCTGTGGGAAAGAGTCATTCATCACAAAAAAAAATCATCTATTTACCAGAAGCACATAGAGATTCAGAGGAAATGAAAAATAAAGATAAGCACAGTTCTGAACTGTGATAACAGGAAGGTAACTCATTAAATCCTGTACACAATACATATTGTACTGAGAGGGCCAAAGATTATTTCACTTCCCAATGTACTCATTGCACCTAAGCAAACATCAAGTGGTTTCAGCACAAGACTCACTTTGCCAATATGCAAACACAGTTTCACATCTTGACTTCAAAAAGCTGTCAGGCATGTAAGCCAAATGCAAAAGAGAGGGGCACTCACAGGCAGAGTTTGGTGGTTTGACCTGAGGAAGAATTGGGTTATGACTACAAGGCACAATTCAGTACAAACTCTAAATAAATTAGTGCAGGTATGCAAAGCTGCACAGCACCCGTATGGAGTAATCCCTGGCCCAAGGAATACACATATTGTACCACTATGCGCTGTGCTAAGAAGGTTGATAAACAGTCCAACTGTGGTGCTGTGGTTATTTTCAGTATTGCCTCAGCTCATACTGAAGTGGCTTGGGTACTTTAATTCTCCAGTACCACTCTGAAGAACCTCAGATTACTGGGATGAACAGAACTCCTAATCTACAAGAGGATCCAAAATTACTTATCTTCTTTTGCCTTGCAGAACAAACTTTAAAGAAAGATGTTTGGGGTTTTTTCTCCCAAACTCTCACAGAGATAAATGCTAGAGAAGGAAATGGTGTACGTTGAAGCAAAAGAGCAGAAAAACTAAAAGGTCTATAATGCAGCTATGAATACATGTACAATCTAAGTTAGATGTTTTCTAACCACCAGTAAAGCAAAATTACAGAATAAAGTCATTTCAGGAGCAATGGGGTGAAGAAAAACTGCCCTGTTTTCAAGATGGTGCTTCCTACCTTCAAGAGGGAATTGTGTGTACAGCTGCTTGCAATAGCAACAGACTAAATTCCATGAGCCAAGAGATTCCTTCTTGTTCTGCATTGTTCATCACTTAGGCTGTCCAAAGGCACTAGTATTCCAGGATTTTCACCTCCTGGTTAATAACTCTGCATCTCAAAATATGGAAAACTGTTAGTAACCCCAGTGAAGAGTGACACAAGAAGAACTGCATCATGTCATGTTTGTAACCGAAACAGGACAAGTCCACGCTGAAGTTTCATGCCCAACATGCTAACAGCATTTGGTGATACATAATGCACTGCACTATGTAACATTACGTAGCTGTAGCCTGCTGTTGTATAATTACGTATTTCTGTTAAGACTTATCCAAAGACATGTGCATCAAACCAAGAAGCTAATGTACCTTCTAAACTTTTGACCCTTGTTAAGATGAGATGCATGAGAATTGTTACTGCGGGAGGCAGCTGTGTAAGGTCTGGCAAACTTCACCACTACAAACATCACAAGCAAAGAGATAAGAGAGCCTCATCTACTCTTTTTAAACCAGAGAAATAAGGTATTAAATCCTACTTACACCATGTTCAAAGCAAACTTAGACCAAGTGGGTTTGGACCTGCTCTCCAGAGGTCACAACCAAAGTAACATTTATAACCAACTGAAAAAAGGTCAGCTCAATGCTGTGCTAGATATAGATGACTATGAAAAGAAAAAAAGATGAGAAAGAATAGAGGTGTCATCAGGAAGCTCAAAGAAGCCTAAAAGTTCCAATTCTCTCTAAGAAATTCTTTTCCCACTATATTTCTGACAATATCCAGAATTTTCTGTCTCTGAAGAGATGAAAATACTGAAGGAGAAAAAGGTGCATATAAAAAGATGATATTTAGAGAAATCAGGGTCAAAGGGTTCCAAATCACTGAGAGCTGATCAGACCAGATGAATATTTGATACTAAGAAAATCAAATTAACTTAAGATAAACACAAAACGATAAACCATCTTAGTAGAAATATTCCTATCACAGGCTTTAAGAAAAATGTGATGGTCATGTAGACAAGGTCATGGGGACCACTGTATACTGCTCAAAGATGATCTCTGAACCTGAAGGAAAGAAAAATGGCAAGGTGCTAGCAACTGCAAAAACTGGGACATCAGACCTTTCTCAGAGCTGTGCTCTAAGCTGAACTAATTATCCATATTGTACAGGATATCCATGTAGGTGATACGCTAGTAGAATCGTTCAACTCCAAAATCTCTGAACCTCATACCAAATGTCATAATATTATAATTTCAATCCACAATAAGACCTTGCTTGAAATGTTGAGAAACTGTGATCCCTGTAGCTCAAAAGAATATTTCAGAACTATAGCTTGTTCAGAAAGAAGTAACTAAAATGACAGAAGAAATTGAAAAAAAAAAAAAGAAAAAAAGAACAGAGATCCCTTGCCTTTAAAAGGGCAAATATGGAAGATAATAAATACATTTGATTTCCCTTATACCATTTCAATCTGTTTTATAACATGTAATACAAGGGACCTTCCATAAAATTGAAGTGTTAAATTAAAAATAAAATCAGAGAGCACTTATTAAATTGTGGAAGCCCTTACTTCATGATGCCACTGAAGCCAAGAAATTAATGAGCTTTTTAAAGGGTCTGGGTAATTGTATGTTTAACAAGATTATCCAGAATAGCTATAATTATAAACAACTTTTTTGGAAGGGATTTGAAGCCACATGTTTTAGGATTAAAGTCATTCTCTCACTAGGAGAGCCCAGGATAAATTTTAATGTTGGAGATGGGGTGAAAAGGATATTTTCTTACTTGCTACTGTCCTTATTCAGCAGGTACCACCTACTTTCAGGATAAGGAAATTGGTCTAAATGAGCAATTTCTAGGCTAGAATGTCCCTGGACAATGCATGGGATGTGTGCAGTTCTCAGAGCCTGTCTGTTCTGTTCTGTATGTATTACAGTTACATTTGGAGGCCTGGACCAAATGAGAGCTCTCGATGTACTACGTGCCCAGTGTAGGCGTAGGACAAATGGCCCTGTCACTGTTTACAAAGACAAAGATAGGAAAATGAGCATTTTTACTGCTTCCATGTTCCAAGGGACACAGAAGCAAAGAGACACATGAAGTAATAGACTTGAGGACATAAACCAAGTTTGTGATCAAAGTGAGAACCATGCTGGTCCCCCTGATTCCAGCCCAGTACCTTGACTCCAAGCCAAGCTCTCCACACAGCCTTCTCAAACTTTAGTTAATTTTACAGCAATTTTCTCTTTTCCTTTTTTTTTCCTCTTTTGAGATCCCAAACAAATCTCTGCTTTCTGCAGAAAAGAAGAGGGGTGGAGGCTCTGGAACCAAGCTTGCCTCAGATTACAGGACAAAATACAGACCCAGTGGTCCTATCTGCTTTCTAGCAGATCACGAATGAGAAACAAGCTTGAATGGGCAAGGCAGAAAATGCCATGGGAAGAAGTTGCATTGAAGACTACAACTGTTTTATTAAATTAAGATCAACACCTCTTCTAAAGTTTAAGTTGTGCAATTGCAGAAGGACTTTCCTCCCTGCCACTGTCACTTAGAACATTAGGCAATTCATCCACAGTCTCAAGTAAAAGCTACTTCCTTTCTAATACCTATCAAACTGTATATACTGTATCTGCATTTTGGCACATAAACCACCATCTGCAGCAAATCAAAAATGTCATACTTTCAGCTGCAGCTGTGAGTTAACTGTTCTTTCTCATTTTCTTCCACCTTTTACACCTTGTGACTGGCATTTTGCTTTTCGGCATTTCCAATCCGGGCCTGTCTCCAGCTGAATTCACCTGCTTTAAATTTTCTGAGCCCTAATAAAAAGGGCCTGCAGACACGTTTGCTCCAAGTGTGCAACCATTTAGGGGTGGT
>JAOXXN010000395.1:99442983-99464558 GCA_026770055.1 Myrmophylax atrothorax | reverse complement strand
GCTTATTCCTGGGATAGCATTACTTACAAATAATTGAGAGCCTCACTGCCTCATAGCCTCCTCCTCCCAAGTTCTGTTCTGTAGAATATACTTTTGTGATGGAGTTCTGTTTCCCTTAAAGTTGGATGCAGGGTAATGGAGAAAGACATCCATTTTTCAATAAATCCTTGTTGTCCTTAATTTGGATTCTGATACTTTTTCTTATTTTGAATTTCATCTCAATTCATGGGCAACCTGATCCATCGTACTCTATGGCTGGTTTCTGGAGATTACTGCCATGGTCACATACAGCACATAACTGAGTATCACAAACTGCTACTCAACTCCAGCCATTTTTCAGTATGCCCATATATCACCTGAAACATGAAGGGTTCACATAGACCTTTGAAAAGGTCAATTTTAGCAGTACTCAACCAATTATTTAATAGATTTTCCTATACAGAAATTTTGGAAGGAGCAATAGATTAACCTTTCCTTTTTAATTAATTTTGATAGTATTTCATTCTTCCCTAAAGCAAAGAGGTCTGAGAATCATTCAATGCAAATAATTTAATGCAAAAATTAAGACACACTGCTTTTGACTGAAATTCAGTGCTGATTTCTTGATTTATAGAACCACCTGTGAGGCCAGGCATCTAGCAACCTGAAAAATTGCCTCCCTTATGGCTCTGCTAAGTCCATTCAAATCAGCTGATGCATTCTTAACAAAATCTCGTTCCATGAATCTCTGGTGACTGGTGGCAGGGAGCCTCAGCAAAAGCTCTTCAACTCTAGAAATGGCTATGGGGCTGTTCTAACAAACTTGGGCCTATTTTACTTGGAGGCACACATCAAGCTCAATAATTTTCCTGAAATGTCTCTTTGGAGGACAGTTGTTGCTGCAACTCCTTTTGTGTTTTCTAATTCAATGGAGTTCCAGCATCAGGTAATGAGCTGCAACAATATACAGTCACAGGCATCAGTGGCTAATGCAGAATTCAAAGAACTACTCAATTACCTAGTCTTCTCTTTTCCAGTGTAGTCTACCAAGGAAGAATTGAAAATTATGTGAAACCTACACAGTTTGGACTCATTTTAGATCATGCCAATATTCTCCCAAATAGAGAAGCTCAGCTGCATGCTCTGCATATGCATTAGGTTCCTTACAGTCAGTCCTGCCAAATACATATGCCTAGCAGATTCAGCTGCTTCTGCTGCCTCCTCCTAAATAACAGAAATGATTCCAGCCACTTAGAAAGACAAAACTGAATTTAGGAAAAAATGTGTTTAACAGGTATTTACTTTTCCACTCTCCATTTCATGTGCTCTTTAAAAAACAAGCAGGTTACTCTGATGCAGATTCATCATTTCAGCTGTGAAGATCAGAATTCCTAAAAGCATTTGGGATCAGCTCACACAACAGAAAATATTATCCTTTTTTTTTAGAAATGCCTGTGCTAGAGTTTTGGGTGTCACTAAATCTAAACACAGCTGCTGTGTTCACTAAATATGCTGTAATACACAGAGTTTACAGAACATGAATAATATTCGCTGGGTTTTGATGTGAAGAAGTAAAATATATTTACACATGTTTCTATTTGCCCAGTATAAATATTTCTTTGCAGTCAGAGTTTTCTTCTCCCTCCTACTCTTCCTTTATGGAATAGTCTTGACTGTTTATTTGCATTGGTGTATTGCCTTGAGGTTGCCAGTCCAGGACCAGTCCAATATAAAGCTACATTCTGTGCCATGTAATCAGTGTTTGTTTGCTCAGGTTTTTTTCTTACACTCCAGTGAAATGACTATTGCACCTTGCCTGGAAACCAGCACCCATCTTCTCCAGGGGACTGAGGTTCCTTTAACCCAGACTCCAGGCTCAGGCTCATCTCTGAAGCAAATGAAAAGTGAGTATCTAAACATCATCTAGGTTCAGAGGAACGTAAGCATGGCCTTCTATTTTTCTTCTGTATTTCTGCCATCAGATTATTCCTGTTTTATATATGTGCATGCTTTCTTTTCAGGAGATCAAGAGCTTCAAAGAAGTCTGTTAGAGCCTACTTTAGTAAAATGAAATTCTTTTAAGAGAGCTGAACACAACCCATGCTAACAAGCCACACTTCTTAATACTTCAGACATCTCCACTTCTGAGTATAGCCCCAGGTTCTGGCCTGCTGCTAAATCCATTTTGCACAGCTCCAACGATAAAGCAGATTTAAAGCTGATAAAACCAGGTTCCAGAAGACACAAACCCTTGCATTCGCTCATCAGACCAAGCCTACATGTCCTCCAATGTGTAGTTAAAAAGCTGCAGCCTTCAGGCAATCCTCAGCTGCCAGGACAGCCCATAAGAATCCCAACTGCAACTCAGTATAAAGCACAGTTCTGATACTGATCTCTCATGTACTCGAAACCTGACCAGCTTCTGGCACTGCCACAATCCAGACAACATGGCAACATGCAGAGAGGCCTCTTTTTACTCTGTATAGTGGCACCAAAATGGGCAACTGATCTCCCTAGATATTTTACCCACTTCAAAGTTCAATTTCTATTTGAAATGAGCAAGCTGAAATTGTCTCCCCTAAAAATGGAGTTTTGAGCATAAAGAAAAAAAACATTCCACCCATATGTAAAAGAAGACAGAAAACGAGGCCCAAGGCATGCTAGACAGTCTGATAAAAACCACGTTAAGATTATTAGGTAAGAATTTCTCTGCACCCTGGGCTAAATTCCCACTGTGGCTTTTTATATTATAAAATTGTTTTCCTCTTTCTGTGGATTTTTCTGCATTAAGTATCTCTGCTACTCTTCCCACTAGTAAAACACACAGCAGACATATCAACACTTCCAGCTAAGTCACTCCCCAGTATCATCCTCAAGCTCACTCAGTATGACTACTGTTTTAGGTAACTTCTTCCATGAACTTCATACAGTCTTTCTTCCCTTTTCTTAAGAATGATTTCTGATAATCACTCAGATACTCCCGTTACTCTTGGATTAAAAAACTTGGAAATAGGGATGCTATCTAAGAAACTAGGTACTATGTGTAGCAGAACAACCTTGTCAGACCTAACCAGCAGCTCTGGTGAAGACCAACTAGTGATTGACTGTCATGATTGTTTCTTAATTCAAAATTATCTGAAAAATCCTGTGGCACACTCTGCTTTGTTTTCTCAAGATAATAACTTTAACTTTTGCACTTTAAAACCAATCATTTTGCTTCCTGAAAGTAAGTTTGCTTTTTAGCATACCCAGTCATCATGATACCATGACACGTTTCAGACAGAAATGTCAAAGCTCACTAAAAGCCATACAGATAGAAATAATGTATTTGATACCATTTCCTCATTTTCAAATTGCATGTTGCACTGTGCTGCATCCTCCGTTACTGGCTTCTGAAACATGTTGCGGCAGAGGAGCCATATTGTCAGACTAGCAATGAACATCCCAATGTCTGGTACAAATAGTCTGATCACGTTCCCAGCATCTGCTCCTTTCACACTGTATGGGATAAAAAAAAAAAACAAACAACGACAAAAACAAAGAAACATTTGTTACTTCTAATGACATTTTCAATGGTAACAGAAATTTAGCGCAAGGCAAATTAAAAATCCCAAACCCCCAGTAATAAGAAATCTTGGCAATATGGGAAATAGGAAGTTGATCAAGGAGCTCTAGACAGACAGATATTTTTGCTCTCCAGAAGTACAGAATAAGTATTTATTCTCTGGGAGTTTGCATATTCATATTTTAGTGATACTAGTATTTTGATTAACCCCATTCTGAAACAATTTTGTTGAGAGCAATGCAGAAATTCAACATGAAAGTTTTCAGCTGAGTACTAGAAGATCCATGTGTATGAAGCCCAACCCCTTTGCTGGAAATCCTTTCAAAGAAAACAGCATCCAGGTCCACCAAGGATGAGGATGTCCACCCAGACAAGACAGCATTCATGTCACCCCTAATTGTGTCCTAATCCTACTTCCTGGCACACAGAGGAATAACCAGAAAGTCTTTAATATTTTAACATGTTTTATTATGTTAACTGTTTATACATTTTAATCAAGCAAGCTACCTTAATACCTTTCTGGGTATTTAAGTGCAAATGTTTAATGCTAATTAATGTGTTTGATCCCTGCCAAGAAAACATTTTTTCTCCTCTGAAAGATTTGTAAGGCATGATGATTTTTATGTAGGAAAAAAATTGCACTGTTTTATTATACAGATTTAATTGTTTATACTAGGAAATATGACTTTATGGATGACTTCATGTGGTGTCTGAATGTAGTCCACTGTTAAAAGGGAGAGCTTGAATTCTGGTTTAGTGACACCAAGAACAGTTTTATTAAACTGCTGCATGCACATACTAAGCTTTTAACTATTAATGAGAGGATGTAATATAAATTACTTGAGAGTGTGAAGTTAACATATTTTAAATATGCCCTCCAATATTAATTTTATTTTTATAGGTCTTTATGTCTGAGGACAGCGGAGGAATCTGTATAGTTCCCTGGGCATAGTTGAGTGCCCTAGAGTAGCTCTTGACAGACAGAACCGGTAGAAAACTTAATACGTTGTTTTATAGATGCAAAAGAAGAGATCACCTCTATCCTTTCTTCACCATAACTCTTGCTGCTTTGAAACCTCAAAAAACCTGGTTTTGAAGGAGTTACATGCAACTGGTGTGATTAACTGCAGGCAGAGAGTATCAAAAAAGTCTCCAATGTGATTACAATACAACCACTGTCAGGAACCTTTTTGGTCTGCTCGTGTGTCCAAGATCAAATCCAACATTTCCATCCCTGCTGCTGACCCAGCTTTTCCACTGATGTATATCTTACAAAACAACATATGCCCAAAGTGGGAATAAGGTAAGTGATCAGAAAGCTGGCTTTAATGTTTGTTTCAAAAGCTTAACCCTGAATGCACTATATGGCAGTTAAGTAGCTTGAAAATATTTTGCAATTGGCTTTCAGTTCTACTGAAGCAGAGAAAAAAAATTAAGTAAGTAATTGAAAGGCTTGTAAAACAGTTAGATGGCAAAGTCCTTGCTGGATTTTTTACACACTTCTTGTGGCAGTGCTACAAGCAAAGCGTGCTGTAGAGCCAAGTGGCCGATGAGAGCATAGCTAATCTGGTTAACATTACAAAAAGTACCATCTTGATGTGAGTCCCTGTTCGTTCTGCAGTAACACGGCTCTTAACCGTCACTGAAGATTGGCTAGTCAAGGCTGCACTCCGGCAGAAAATGGTAGAAAGTACATGTTTAATGAACATAATTCCCAACAACTGTGTATCCAGGTTTCACAATAATATCAATGAATTTTTTTAATAATCCTGGTTGTTATTCTGAAATCTGCTTATAAAGCAGTTGTACTAAACATCTGGTAAAAAAAAGAATCTTAATTCTTGATTCTGAAAGTTTCACTTAGGTACTTTTTAGAAAGAATTGCAATACACCCTGAATGTGGTATTAATTAATGTAAGAACAGTATAAATTTTCTGGTCCCATATTGAAAAAAAAAGATCAGATTACTTCTACATAATATTTGTGTAAGTGATTTTTTTTCTGTACACAGGTCTGGCATCTCATCAAAAATCAATTTTGCGTTATTTCTGAGGTCCTTCACATTCAACCACTCATATGCAAACAAATTAAAAGGAGGTAGCCTTCAAGTACCATCACGTCTTAGCTGCACCAGGTTCTCCTTCCTCACACTGTACTCCCATGGAGCCATGCTGGGTCTTCCTTCATGTATCCCGCTCCCCAGAACCCAGGAGACCCCTGTGGGAACCCTGCCTCTGATTCAGCTCACATTTCTTTCCAACCCAAGAGTTCCTGATCTTTCAAAATCATTTAGCATTTTGTTGTGAAAGATGTAACATACAGTTCAGGCTAGCAATAGAGAACCTGAACAGTGATACTTAACCACAGAGCAGCAAAAAATTCTACACATGAATAGTTTATTCACCAAACCCAGTCACAAATTAATGCCATTCCCATTTCCCCAGGAAAAGGAAAACAAATTGACCTCAATGTGATAATTAAAAAAAGAAACAAAAGCTCACTTGAAAATAGAGAAATGTATATTCTTCTGCAAAGCAGAATAATAAACTGCTTCATTCCACCCCAAGCAATTTGCTCCCAGTTTTTCACAGCATAAGCTAAAACAAAAATCAGTTATTCGAACTTGTTATCTCTGGCAGTACAAAAAAAGAATGGTAAATACTGCATCATTCCACAAACATTTCTCACTTTATTTTCACATTCACACATGGTCATATTTTGCATTTGATAACAGACTATGCATTGTGCTCTTTACTCCAAAACAGACTTTCAAACTACAAAGTTAAAACAGAAGAACAGGAAACCTATTCAGGAGATCTCCTAGAGCAACAGGGTTTTTTTAATTCCTGCAAGAATCACAGTGTACAATGAATTGGTCATAGCCCTTGATTTATGACTTGTAAAGCATAATTTATTCATGTAAACTAAATAATTTATCTACAGGGCAACTTTAATTGTAGTAGATACCACTGACTGAAGCTTATAACTCAGCCAGAAACATATTTTGAAAAGTTATTACAGTAAATGGTAGCTTTAGAATTATTTTCCATGTCTTTCCTTCTTTCTTACAGGATGCAGAAGAAAACAGGACACCTCTCCCCATCCCCTCCAAAAAAAAGGATTTCCGGTTTGAAGTTTTTTTTTCCCATAACAAAGTAAATAAAATTGCACATAATTTTTCAAGACAAGAGACTACTACAAGTTAGGATTGCAAGAGTACCTCTATAACAAAAATAAAATTCCTTTTGTCGTACAAAACTTATGACTTTTGCATCAATATATGAAACTGTTTTATCATATCAACAGACTCCCAACAGAGCAGTTTTCTCATCAGACAATCTGTGTTCCCTTGCTGTTTTCAGCTGTATACTTTAAATTTTCTACTTTAGAAAGGGATCATCTTCATTTTCTGTGTTTATGCAGAACCGTGTGACCCTGGCCCATTCCTAAAGTTCATTGATGCTGAAGAAACTAAGTAAAATTTCTCACTTGATCTGCATTAAGAATAGAGATAGCTGTGGACATATAGGTTAAAACCGTACTCTTACTTCATGCACATTCACCAGTAGTCAAACAAAAAAACCCTCCAAAACCAGATACCAGCAGAGTTTAAATATTGCATTCTTGTTTAGTGCTCTAGAAATCAACATTTCAGTTTTCTGAAAATAAAATTTTCATTTTTTGTCTTTCTAGAATAACTGTTTCTCACAAATTACAATTACTCAACTTCTACTGAATGCACAAAGCTTTGGTGAAGAGTGAAGTGTTAATACTCCCATACCTGGCCTGATTCCATTTCTTTTAGAATGGTAGACACATTAACTTCCTCTTTATTTCAGGTTTATAGAATAAAACCAGAAAAGAAGCAGAGCTAATAGAAGTTAAATTGCAATGGTTTCAATAGATAAAAAGAGTAAAATATATATAACACACATGTAAAATACCACGCATAATATATAAAATAGTCCACATATAGAATGATAACCAAGAGTCTTCAAACTCTAAATATTTAATATTTTGTTACAAATAAATAAAAATGGGAAAAAAGAACAACCAGGCTTTCTTAAACTGAATGCAAATTAATTTAGCATCAGCAATGTATCACAACGTTAAATTTATATTATACAATAAATTAGACAATGCTTCCAGTTTAAAGAACTGTAGAAAGCTTGATTTTATATTGAATATTGGGTTCACAAAGTATTTTAAAGGTTATTTGTCATGGTAGTTTTAAAAACTTATCAGAAGTCTTATTCATGCATACTACATAATTCCATACATGCATACATCTTTTCTCCCTTCACAGGTTTTCTATAGCATCTGTTTACTTTCTAATTAATTTAATTTTTTAAAAAAGGTAACACTGTATTAACCATTCACAAGTGGTTAACTAAGGAAGAGATACATAAATGCTAATATTTTCCATTTATCTTGTTTGATCACTGTAAAACATCTGATATTTCTAATTGGATCTAATATTTCAGAGTAATTTATGCATCGCCGAACATGTTTACAGATGAATTCCCATGGACTTCATCTGCAACTGTAAGCACTTGGATTGGAGGCAAAACAGACCCAAGAATCATATGGATGGACCCCTGGAAACAAGGACTGGCAGTATTACACAGATGCCATGCAGCACTGTGAGTGATTCATCTGTTTATCACTAGTACCTCTCCGTGATCCAAAACCAGCGGAAACTTTGAGGATACCAAAGGTTACTAACCAGATGGCCTTAGAGATGTGCTTGCTGATACTTGCTGTTGGACATGGGTCTTGGGGATGATTGCAACCAGAAACTAGTCGAAGAGGCTCCTTGTCCTCCCTCAGTTTGAACTAAGAAAGAAATACCTGCTTCTGTACTTACTGTGCTGGGAAACTCACACTTAACTTATCTGAGTCTGAGGACTGCAGACCCAGTCTGAGCCACAACTAGCATTTCAGTGAACATGGGATGATCACAGTCTACATTCATGGTGCCATGACTTGTCCCTGGTGGTTCAAAAGACAAGTTTGCTATGATGTTGGTTCACATGGCAACCTTGACACATCACATTCAGGGCAAGCCTGTGCTGTGTGTAAAGTACACAAGTTGCTGATCACTGGCAGGTCTGTCTTTAGTCCTTTCCTTATCTCATGTTCAGTCACAAATTGAAATAAATTAGATTGCAAAACTAAAATACAAATTTAGTAATATTAATATCCACAGTGCTATGTATGCTCACTCTTAATCCTTTCTTAATGTGACTTTCCACAGTCCACTGTCCAGTTTACGCAGAGCCTGCCATGTGTTTCACCCAAAATACCTGAAGGTGCACTTTCAGAGAATATTGGCTGTGCAAAGTAAATGTGTGGGAGAAAGAGGGAAGCACATAGAAAACTTATAAAAGTATTTAGCATGCACTGACCTACCCAACACACAAGTTCAAACAGCTCCTGAAGTATGTGTAAGATTTAAATCACTGCTTACAAACTATGTCTGCATGGATTCAAAAACCAAAAGCACGCTTTGCTTTTTCAGGAAAGATACCTTTCATGCTCTGTATTGCAAAAGTGCTTAACCACATATTAAGCAAACATTTGCTTTCCAAACATTGCTATGCAGACAGAGAGCAGCTATTTGAAACTAAATGTATATTGCCAAGATTTTGGTGTCTCATTACTTGCATAAAACATACAATGTTAAGAAATTACGGATATCTGCATTATGTAAAACATTGGTTAGTGGCAATTTTTCTTATTTTAAAGAACCCATTGTTTCATTTTGTTCATTGATCTTCTAATAAAGGTCAAACTCCAGCTTGCCCAGGGCAGCATGCAGAAGACATACAATTCAGCAGGGATTAGCGGCTACCACGCAAAGCGCTGAGCTGCGCTACTGCCAGACTTGTGATAGCATGACATGCAGCTCGCTTTGCCCCTGTCCCACAGCTCCAAATGTGGAGCATGAGCTGCTGCACAGCCAAGAGGAAGTGAGCACAATCCCCTCCACACCCGCAGTGCTGAGCGTGCCATCTACTCAGCACGGTGGTGGAAACGACAAGCCCGTCTGCAGCACAACTTATTTCAAGTCAAAATGGGAATGCGATCCTGTATGGAGGAAGAGCCAAAGTGAGTAGAAGGGACCTGAGGACACCTCAGCTGTAACTGAATTTTGGTCTTAAATCTTCAAAGAGACTTTCTGTTGCAACCATGCACACTTTTCACACACACTTCTCACATATACATTGTATAGAGATTTGGCTAAAGCACTAATTCAGTAGTCATTGATCACTGCAAAACATTCTCAGTTAAATCTGCCCATAATGCTCATAAATACTTGGTAACTGACAGCAAAATGTTTACATAAAGACACACAGATATCCATATGTTCCACAATATCCCTGACTAAAAGAAAGTGCTGAAAAGTTTGAAGCAGGCTGACATTCTCTGATTATTTCAAAACATATTTGCTCCCTATATCTGCAGCTTTCATCAGTTGGAGCATGAACAAATCATCACTTCAGAGTACATTTCATTTCACTATATAGCTAGTATATAATTACAGAAAGTAAAAGATATGTTTAGATTTTCCAGTCAGCTGCAGATGAGAAGGGAACATTTCACTCAATTGCAGCAAGTGACATTGAAAATTACTGTCACTTAACAAAGCCAAATTATCGTCAATACAGAGGAAAGGCACAGAGAAACTAGGAAATGCCATGGTTAAAGCTGTAGTGACCACTGCACTTCAGTGTTTGCATATAGGACCCCTCCAACCCCCAAGACCCATTCCTTATTCAAAACTATCTAAGTGCCACATTTGCAGGGATGGGATCACTCACAAAGATCCTCAATTCTTCCACATGAAACAGCTCCCAGTTTATGCTGCCTGCTCTGGACATGAAAATCTTTCTCTTCACAGTGTCAAGCATCAAGTGGGACAGGACACAAGGCAACATCTAGCCTTCCTCACCTACCTGAAAATCCCAGTGGTTTAGAGGCAAAAGCACACAGACATTGCTGGAAGCTACTCCAGTCATCAGAGGCATGTGCACAACATTTCCTCTCAACCCCCAGCTGGTTTCCATTAAAACTGGCCAAAGAGACATCTATATTTACCCTTGATGCATTTGTTCAATTCTACAGCATCAAGTCAAAAAAGAAGAGCGGTAAAAATCATTGGCAAACTAAATATCTCAATGCCATTAGAAGTTTCTTTTTCTGTAAATGGAGCCTATGACACAATCCTTGTGTGGCAAACACCCCATATACATATGGGAGGAGACAGTACGAGTTCCCTGCGCTGCTTGATGCTATCTGCTCAATGGCTGGATAAGTGGCCATCAAAGACCTCTCTCAGGTGTGGGAGGCAACTGTGGTGTGTTCTGCCAGTGTGAGAGACTCTTACCTTGTCTAAACATTGGAAGAATAAGGGTTGCTCAGATTCAAATTGGGCAAAAAGCAGCTCAAGTGCTCCCACCTTTACCTCCAGGCTGGATGGGCACCCAAGGTCAGCACACTACAGCAGCCTGCTCAGACCTGGCACATGGTACGTTCTGTACTCCACTGGCCACAGCCTTGCTTGCACTTCATCTTACAATTGCTATTTGGAGAGCTCACGTGATTTATTTATGAACAAAAGCCAACAAAAACAAAATAAAACACAAATCCAAACTGTTCAACATGCATCCTTGAGAGCTTTTGGATACTACTTGCAATGCTGATTGCTCTCCAGATTAGAAGAAAGACTGACTCACATTCTGCTGCTGGTGAGTTTACCACTGTACTGCTCCCAGCTACCACTGTACTGCAGGAGGCTGAGCTGTGCCAAGAAAAACACTGACAACAGTCTCACAGTTCAAGTGCTCAAACAATGCAGGCCATAAAATATCTTCTATCAGTCATCCTTTTCCTTTGAATCTCTAGGTTAAACAGCATGAGAAAAGTTAGCTGAAATTAATTTGGCCGAAAAGAAAATAAGCATAAGGGATGGTAGGAAACGAGCAACCTGAAAACAACACAAACAGTCAGATAAATAAGACTCCTCCTGAATGGAGGGGACTTCCAAGAGGGCCTTATGCTAATGCTGAGACAGACCAGACTATCAGATCAGCATGACACAATGACATGCTTCCGAGGTGCAAGGATTCTACACAGGAATTGTCCAAGTGCAGAGAAACTTTCTCCTCATTTGCAGTTAGCAATGAGAACATATCTGAGGTTCCAAATCTAGCAGTACTGATGAAGCCTCAGTTAAAGACTGCTCTGTCATCGCTTCCTCCCTTCTATTGCGTGATAGTCCTTTACTTGTCATAGCATCTACTAGTCTGTAGGTACCTAAGTGACATTAGATTGCCCTTCTTTTTGCAAAGTACCTAAACGATGGTAGCATGCTGTTAGAAATGACACAGAGTAATAATCACGCACTTTTTGGTTTTTGGTTTCAATGTGGTAGAATTGAATAATTTTCTTTTTAAGTTATTAAAAATATCCCTGTTCTACTTCAAGCTTCATTCCCCTTTCATCTCATTGGGTTGCAACTGCACTTACACTGCAGTGATTAGCAGAAAGTAAATTTACCTATTTGATTTACATCCCTGTGCCTCATGATCTCTTATTTGTCTCTCCGGTTTTATCTCAGCCCCACCTGTGCACATTATTAAGTCTTTTTGTTTGTTTAACTACTGGTGCCACATAAAAAAAGATTAAAAGCTGCCATCATGGGATTTGGGAATTCTCCTGTCATAAATGTACAGCCAATATAACAACCCCATAGCAAACGCTGGCAGAGAAGTATCAGAATGAAACTGTGCTCTGCTAACATTTGCCAGATTGATTGACTGCCTTCCACTGTTCTCTCTCTCTTGAAAATTGAAGTGTGTGAATAGAATAGAATAGCAAAGACTAGATTAGGACAGAACAGAACAGTTCCATTGGAAAGGTCCTGCAATGACTTTCTTGTCCACCTGCCTGACCACTTTAGGGCTGACCAAAACTTAAAACCTGTTACTAAAGGCATTGTCCAGATGTCTCTGACAGGCTGACAAGTCCTCAAATGCTTCCCACAGGACATTCCTTCAAGCCCTTTCACCAGTTTTGTTGCCCTCTGAACACATCAAGAATCTTAGCATCGCTCTTACACTGTGGGGCCTGGAACTGCACACAGGGTGCACAGGTGAGGCTGCACTGACACTGAATACAGAGGGAAATGCTAGGCACACAAGCCTCTTTTATTTTTTTCTGAAAGCACTAATTTTATTTACTGTCATCTTCCTGCCACAGACTCCAATGCTATCTACCTTAAAAATAATCCATTTATTTGGTTTCAGACCTATGGCTGATCATACTAACAAGAGGAATCACCCTCTTTCTGATCACTAATGAAAACTGTCCTCACATGGTCATATTATTAATACGCCATATAAAACTGAAAGGGCAATCAATGTTTTGCAAACATGCACAAAACTGAAGTTGCTAAGTTAGAACCTGTAGCAGTCCCAATGAATGAGAAATGGGAATGGCATAAAAAGCCTCCCTGAGTCCTTCTGTTGAAATTGTACTGTTTGCTTCCACAAAACATCAACACTACCAGTGGAAGTCCTAGAGTGGAGACGGGGCTGAGGGAGCAGCTGGAGCTGAAGATCTGGTCTACAAGCATAATTTTGCAAAGGAATATAGCAGCATGTGTGTCATTTCTGACTCAGCAACTATTCTCTAGAGGTTCTCTCCAAGCACCTTCACCTAGAATACAGACTTGAAAAAAGATGATACAACAGGTAAAAAATCATGACACTGTGATTGACAAAGCTGTATGTCAGCTCACATGGATTCCCACAGCAGTTTCCAAAAAACCCAAGGGATAACAGAAATAATGAAAAGAGATTGACTAGGAGACTTAATGAAAAATTAAAAGAGATACTTGTCTTTCAAAGTTTTATCATCTCTTGAACAGGAAAGGGTAGGAGGATAAAGTTCTTTGCTCACTTATTTTGCCATGGTAGGAGAAAGACAGATGATCAGCTGATACCAATTAAAAATTATTGGTCAAGATTGCAGAAGGAAATGAAATACGAGGGAGACTGATCCAATTTCTAGCAGCACTGAACTGGAGCAGATGTGAGCAATGAGTACTGCATTTCTTCTTTCCTCCCAGATGTCTTTTTCTCCTCTGAATGGTAGCCCATGAAGGGAAATCTTGACTCCTCAGCAAGTTCCCATAACTCATCTAGGTTTCATAATATCAGAACATATTCCTTTGCATTCTGACAGCATGCAGAGGCCACAAGAGTCCCCAGTGAACTGGGGGTGCTAACCTCCATTCCACTTTTCTCATCATATACATATGGAAAAGAATATTTACTGGCCGCTTGGAAGAGTCAGTACAGACCATTTGCTTATGTCAAAAAAATGGGGAAAATGCTATATTGTGGAGGTTTCTTCCAGGGTTAGATTAATTTTTCAACATAAATCTAATTTTCTGAAAGAAACCTCACTTATTTCCTCCATTTTTTTTCCAATTAGCTGTTTACCACTTTACACTACAACTTCACATTAGCTCACCTTTTGCCCAGAACATGTTTACTTTTTAATACAAAGTCTACAAAAATTTCCTGTGCATTCAGCTACTTCATCTTTGTTGTTTTGTTTTTTTGTTTTCGGGTTTGTTTTTTTTTTTCATATGGAAACCCCCTTACTATATCTGATTTTATTTCTCTTAGTTGTCTGGTCACTGAACATTTCCAGAGCCCTCAAAAAAAAAAAAAAGAGTTTTTGATCACTCTTAAAATACATTTTAGGACTTGTGCACAGTGAGGTTTTTGTGACTAGTATATCATGATGAGCATGATTTAGGTGCAGAGCTAATAGGTTTTTGTACTTTCAAAAATCAGGTTTTTACTTAAAAAAAAAAACAACAAATAAAAAAACTTTGTAAGCTTGAAGAAAATTATTAAATGAATGTTATGACATCCATTTAGTTCATTGTATGAATTCATTTAATTCATTACATGAATTGTTACTATTACAGAATGCACAAATGTATTCTTTCACCTTTGAATTATATCAGGCTTTATAACTATATCTTTGTATGACTTCTTATCCTTCTTTTTTGCATTCATGTGCTTTATTCTCTTCACTGATGGGTTTTTAATGTAAACGTTACAGCTGATTTGATTGTTCATTCACAACTGCATCTGCTATAGCCAATGTCATCACTTAACAGCAGAATGCAGTCTGATGGCAAAAACACGCATATACTCCAACTATAAGAAGATTGCAAATAAATAAAAAGTAATCAGAGCAGGTTTATACATGCTGAAGCAAAAGAAAGAAATTTTATGACGCTGCAGTGACAGCGGTAGGGAAGGGAAGGAGACATGTCAGATTCAGAAGATGATAGATATGCTGCCGTTTGTAGCAATGTGGAACAAATATAAAATCTGTACTACTGTTTCCACCCTGGCAGATTGGCTGTCTGCACTGTGCAGAGTCAGATCTCTAACAGTTGCTCAACTCATTCTCACAGTACAGAAATCAGGCTGGCATGCGGGAGACAAGGCAGCTTAAAACCATTCCCCTTCTAAGACTGAGATGGAGTTACACTATTAGTGTTGCAAAAGAGTCCTTCACAGCTTAAATATCACTCTGATAGTTTCCAAAGCTCTACTGGGGATCCAATGTTTTCCTAAAGTTTCACCTTCTGTAGGCATGTGACTGTGAGAGTCAGCAACTCTTCCTTACAAAGAATACACATATCCATTTTCAGCCCTCACAGCTAAGAAGAAAAGCTGTGAAATGTGATGCAACTTAACTCCTAAAGGTTAGAAACCAGGAGAAAAGAATAATTTTAAATCATTCCACTTTGAAGCTATTCATGATTGTTCTCCTCACACAAAGTTTATTTATGTTTTACTTTAAGTTTGACAACAGCAGAAAAGCCATAGAAATACTTCAGTGAATGTATCTTTGTATCTGTAAAAGAAGTAATTAATGCATCAAGCAAAGAGTAAAATTGGTTTTTGTTTCTTTCTAAACAACATCACATACTGAAATACACAGATCTTTGGTATCTTCATCTGAGTGTATTCTGTAACAAACACCTCTTTATAGGCAGTGCAAAATCTGAATTCTGTTTTGCTCCAAATTGGTCTAGTAGACCTAATTTTAAAACTAGGAGCATGGGACAAGCCCATATTAACTCCTATTTCGTCCTGGCCTGTCAAATTATTCCTTTTCCTAAAAACTATCCACAGGGTTGGAAGCACTGGAAAGTAGCTTTATAAAAGTATTTGGCTTGGCTTCTGAATACACCTTTGCTCTACGGTTAAAGAAACACTATGATACATGTAAGCAACTTTCAGCCATGCTGATAAATATATAAGTTTCAGGTTTGTTTGAAGGACTTCTCCAAGTGGAGTATATTTCAAAGTTAACTTTTCTTAAAGAAAAAAACTTAAAACAGGTACTAACACTACAACATAAAGCCACATAAAAGGTCAGATCCCCAGGGTGTGGTTTAAGAAAAACTAAAAAAGTAGATTTCAGGAACACATTCATTTGGAAAATCAGAAGTACAGTGTTGATCCAGCTAAGTTTCCAGCACTTGCAACACGTTACACACAGAATGTTCACGAGCCGTAAGGATTCTTGAGTTACAAACCCAACTCCCCAAGTGACTTCAGCACTTGAAAGATGCTTTTAAACAGTTCAGAATGTTAAATTGTGTGATTTTGAGTTTACTCAAAATCCAGGAGTTCCCTTTTTTAAAAGAAAAATATTCTTCACAACGCTTTTGCAAAATGGAACAAATTGGCCAAAATGTGCCTAGGATCAAGCAGTCTTTGTATCACTGCAAGACAAAGCCTTTCGTGAGGAAGGAGGACCACTGGAAAATGTATACTGACACTCCTTGTCCTATATTAGATCTGGAGATAAATCCCATTTGATCCTCAGACCTGACAACCCCAATTCAAATAAAAAAGAAGAAAAGGAAAAAAGTGGGGAACCTTCGTATTGGTAAATTATCTTGTAATTAATAACACTACTGTGCTTCTCATCTACACAAAGCTTAATTTTAGATTTACTATAGGCACATCACATGATTAAGAGATTCATTTGCCTTCAGGATGTTTGCACACCAGCTATCTTGACGGGTGTACAGG
Organism: Myrmophylax atrothorax; assembly: GCA_026770055.1. Classification (NCBI taxonomy): domain Eukaryota; kingdom Metazoa; phylum Chordata; class Aves; order Passeriformes; family Thamnophilidae; genus Myrmophylax; species Myrmophylax atrothorax. Next base: position 99,447,872 of record JAOXXN010000395.1, on the reverse strand, counting down.
AGGCTGAACAGGAAGCAGCCTGTCACTGAAAAGCACAACCACCTCTCTAGGAAGCCCATTCCAGAGCTTGACCACCCACTCGGTAAAGAAATGCTTCCTAATGTCCCGGTTAAACCTCCCATGATGGACACAGCTCTGAACCATTCCACGTGTCCTGTCACTGGATCCCAGGCAGAAGGGCTCAGTACCTCCCTCTCCACTCCCCCTCCTCAGGAAGCTTCAGAGAGTGATGAGGTCACCTCAGCCTCCTTATCTCACAGAATCACAGAATATGACAAGTTGGAAGGGACCCACAAGGATCATCAAGTTCACCTCCTGATCCTGCACCCATTCGCAAGAGCCACATCAAATGCCTGAGAGTATCGTCCAAATGCTCCTTGAACTCTGTCAGACTTGGAGCTGTGACCACTTCCCTGTGGAGACTGTTCCAGCAACCAACCACCCTCTGGGCAAAGAACCTCTTTCTAATATCCAACCTAAGCCTCCTCTGACACAACTTCAGGTCATTTCTTTGGATCCTGTCACTGGTCACCGCAGAAAAGAGCTCAGTGCCTGCCCCTCCTCTTCCCCTCACAAAGAAGTTAAAGACTGCAATGAGGTCTTCCCTCAGTCTCCTTTTCTCCAGGCTGAACAGACCCAGTGACCTCAGCCACTCTTCATACAGCTTCCCATCAAGGTCTTTCACCACTTTTGTTACCCTCCTTTGGATGCTCTCTAAAAGCTTAGTGTCTTTCTTATATTGTGGTGCCCCAAACTGCACACAATCTTCAAGATGAGGCTGCTCCAGTGCAGAGAAGAGCAGGACAATCCCCTCCCTTGACCAGCTGGCGATGCTGTGCCTGATGCCCCCCAGGTCACAGTTGGCCCTCCTCAATGCCAGGGCACTGCTGACTCATATTTAACTTGCCATCAATCAGGACCTCCAGGTCCCTTTTTGCAGCTCTGCTATCCAGCATCTCATTCCCTAGTCTGTACGTACATCTGGAGTTGCCCCAACCAAAGTGCAGAATCTCCACTAAACAAGCCCAGAGTTTTCCACCATGCTCCATAGGACATTCCTTCCAGCCCTTTCATCAGCATTGTTGCCCATTTTCAGAAGTATTCAAGGACCTTGATATCCTTCTTACATTGTAGGACTCAGAACTGCTCACAGTGCTCAAGATGAGGACACACCAACACTGAATACAGCAGAGTAATCAACTCTGTTGACCATATGCTCATGCTATGTATGATGCAACCCAGGCTGCAGCTTGCCCTCTTGTCTGCCAGGGCACACTGCTGGCTCCTATTGAATCTGCTGCCAACCATTGCCCCCAGGTACCTTTCTCCAGGGCAGATAAGAGAATATAGCCCATATCTTGGGATAAGCAAAAGATTAATCAAATTCTGAGTAGGGGTCTTGGGCATTAACTGCTGCTGTATTTGCCCCTGGAGAGTAGGGTACTTGCTCACCTGACACAGAAAGTGTTGATACAAACATTCCCAAGATATTGGGGAAAGAATAAACAAAACACAGCAAAAATGGCAACTTCGGGAGAGATGGACTGTCTCAGAAGTTCCTTCCATGACAAGAACCAAACCACTCTGAAATGGCAGCAGCTGCCTGGCTTTATGGATATAGCCCAGGGCTGGAGTTAAATACAGAAATTCTTCATAGGCCACAGCTCTTAAAGAACCATGAAACACAAGTGGTAAATGGAATAATAGTCCAAAATGGGGGACTTATTAGTTCTATTCTCATTTCAGATTATGTTCACTCTAGGGGGGAGGGCAGCTGTCCTAAAATTATTTCTTTCTGATTGGAGACAACAAGGTTAGTTTACTTCACAGGCTACTACGAATGCCCAATACAGAGTATTGTTTGCTAACAGGCAAATAGAAGGTGCTTCACTCACAACAACTTGTGCCTGAGCACAATGGTCTGATGACACACAGCAACATTAGAACATTGAACAATTGCAATAAAATCTAAGACATTAAACCAGTTTGAAACTAGGTTTAAATTGTTTCTATTTCAGTATTTAATAATGACTAAAATATTTCAGTTGACAGTGTTGGGGAAAAAAAACCCTTCAGTTTTCTTCGTCTCTTAAACAATGTTTTTGTTCTTTGCAAATATAATCCAATTTTTATTTTGGCTTTCTCTAACTCAGACTTTTATTTCAAAGTCTCACTTTTTGTCAGAGCAGTGAGGAAAACTTAATTTAAGATAGAACCTCAAGCATGCAGTATATATCAAATGAAACTGAAAACACATTTCTTCCCCATTTCCCACACTATAAACAGGATGAATACTTCAGCACACACATGCACAAATTCCACAGTCCTGGCCACCATGAAGTAAAACAATGAGGGAAGTTTTGAAAATTAAATTAAAGCAACCTAAGTCCCCCTGTCTGTCCAGGACTCAGCACCCTGTGCTGCCCTTTGCCTTGAGACAAGTACATGCACCTGGGACACCCCCTCATCTGCTATTCATCACCCCATAAGAAGAGAAGTGCAGTGCTACAGCTGGAAGGACACCAATAGCCCTTCTGATGTAGTCCTCTGCCTACAGATTACCTATCAATTAGGTTTGGCAGCTTGGGTCTGAGGCTGAGGTAGCAAGTACCATGTTTGGTTCAGATGGGAAACGTGTGGAGGGCATAACGTTGGTGCAGTGCCATGCACCCCCTGGCATGCCTTCTGCAGTGCCAGTGTCCCTGGAGCTGTAGCTTTTGTATCTCTCTGAACCCTAACCCTATAAAGGCATCTTGGCGCTGAGTAAAAGCTCTGCAGTACCATGTTTGTCCAGGCAGAGAAATGACTAAACTGAGATATTACCCAGAAGACAACACTTCTGTTATAAGCAATACAGGCTTCTTTAACTCAGCCTCCCAAGGAAAAGTGTGGAATTGGTTCCATCTTCTCATCTCCCTATGTTACATTTGTCTGAATATATATTAATATTATTCAAAGAACATATTTAATTGTAATTACTTCAGAATAAATTTATATTCATTAACTCCTACAAAAATATGATGATCATCATATACTAAGAGGAGAAAGTATAAACAAATTATCAATTACTCGAATTTCTCTGATATGAATTAAAGGATGTTATGCTGTAGAAGAGAACCCTGCCAAAGTAAGGGGGTGCTGAAAAATTAAGCACTTGCTTAAGTGCTTTGTGGGACAGGAGACCAAAAGAATTGTAGATACTAACACAGCTATTTTTTCCAAAATGGTGACAGAGGTCCTTGGCAGGGCTTTCCCATGCCCTTTTGATTGCACTACTGCAACTATTTTTTCCTTTTCTTCCCAGATTCAAGTTATTCAATATTTGTTAAATGCATTCAAACTGCACTTTTTCTTTTAAAATAACCTCTCAAGGATCAGATTGTGCAGCCCCTGCTTGAGGCAATGCTCTCAAAATTATGCCACTGGGAGCCTTGCCCAAGAAAGGACTACAGGATCCAGCTGTATGTGAAGAAAGGGCTTGAAATTATGGAGCATGATATCAGGATAAGACTTTGTATTTCAAACATATATTTATGCCTTTCATTAAATCACTGAAGAGTGTGGGGAGAAGTGGGAGATTTCACTATAGAAAACCATATGGTACTTAGATTTCCAAGCCAGAATTGTGCATACTAAATATTTATAGAATCCAGTGATATTCTCTTCTTTCTGTTTACTCCTTACATGTCACCTAGAGAAACTCTGGCCAAGCACCAATCAAATATCCAAGCAAGTTACAGGCAATCTAAGCATGGGGAAAGAGAGAAAACAGATTGCCAATAGGCTCATAATTAGCAACCTAAACCTGGAAGGAGGTGCTGGGGAAGTGTTTCTGATGCATTTGGATTCCAGCGCTCACCGCATGTCATGAGTGGTTTTGGAAACTGAGTTCTCAGTCTCTGCAAGGGGTAGGGAAGATATACACAATATTTTTGGCTAGAGTGAGCAGAGGCATATGTGGAGCAGCTGCAAAAGCAGACATCCCGTCTGCTCTCAGAGACCAACACAGGAACAAAAACGCATCTCAACGATGACAGCTGACTTGCTCCTGGTGTCTACTGGGTAAGCTGTCTCTCCCTACCTGTGGAATGCAGGGCTATTGTGTTCATTTTCCTTCAGACAAAAACAATGCAGAGTGTTCTCCTTATCACTTTGTATTTTAGAAGAGTACTTGAAGAAGCTACTGAGGTACACAAAAGATCTGGGATATATCTAATAGGTGCCAATCCTCTGATCCAAGGTCTAGACATGACATAGAAATCCTTAGGGCTTTTCCTCTTTCCTTGGTGGTCTTATTCCCTTCCCTGCTCCTTCCTCCTTTCTCTTTCCTTTCAGTGTGACAGCTACCAACCCACAACTACCTTTTCATTTTTCAGTAATGGTAAAAGGATTAAAAAGAGCATAACAAGCTCACAATTCCATACACTGTACTTTACTAACAGAAGCAAAAGCTTTCACTGTCAATCACCCTCAGGATTACTTTAAACAGAATCTGTGATATTGCTTGTTGCACACTGTACATAGATGTTGCTGCTGTACTAAGTATGGTGCAGAGATGTCTTATTAGCATTATGTAGAGTGGAAGTCACTTACTTTTGCATTATATATAGATAACATCAAATTTATAATAAATTTTGCACACCACAAAAATAACAGTAATTTCAGAATCAGATTGAAGCCATCAATGAAACAAAAGTTGTATCTTGAATATGGAAAACTCTTTCATTTTTATAATTACATTTTATTGTGAAATTGGTACTCAAAATTCCTGTCTCTGTGTCACTGAAACAGTTATTTACTACAAAAAACATACTGTGCTGGTTTAGAGGTAAACCAGCAGGAGAAAGGAACTCCACACAAAAGAGATTATAAGTCAGAGTTACAATTTT
>JAOXXN010000395.1:99410317-99442883 GCA_026770055.1 Myrmophylax atrothorax | reverse complement strand
AGAGGGGGTAGAATACATGGCTTTGATCACCCATACACAGAGATAACTGGTCCCATCTGCTGAACTAGGACACATACCTATCAAATGTTGCCAAAACTGTAGCAACCACACATCTGTTATTCTTCAAATATATATTTTCTAAAACAGTTGGTATTCACTTAACATGTAATAACAGTTATTAAACCATTCTTAAGTCTGTTTTGTGGAACTAATGTAAAGCATTACACACATAAAGGAAACACACGGGAACAAATATAAAAAGGGAAGAGGAGTGTTTTTAATAGCTGAGTAGTTACTAGTCACATTGGAAACTACAACTCAGAGAAGCATAGTAAGAGGAAGACTGGAAGTCCTGCCGGACAATGAGTTTTAAGACATCCAATGCCTTCCATTTAAAGTCCTAAAATTATTAGATCTTTTATAGGTCATCAAATACATAATAACAGAAGACATTTCTGTAATCACTATTGAATCTACTAGACAAGGTCATAAGCTTCATCATCTGGTGAAGAAATTAGAGAAATTAGAGACATTTAGGTGTTTAAAATAGTCCTTCTGCTGGTTTTAATTTTCTATGGTATGGCAGCATTTCCCCACTTACATTTCCCCAGTGCTGGCTGTGGCTCTTTCCAGGCTCTGCACTGCAAGCCTCACCACCACCACCATGAGCTGAAAATACACTACTGACTGCATTACAGGAGAAGACCAGCTCCATGGCTTACCTGATGCTCTTTCCTTTTGAATTTTAACAGGCTTCATACATTAAGCTCTCTTTAATTGCCAGAGTAGCCAGGAAACAAGCACAGTCACTGTTAATTGTTCTTAACTGTTTCACTGGAGACTTTGAGTAAGCCTCCCAGCAACAGGACAAGAGGAAATGGCCTCAAACTGCACCAAAGGAGGTTCAAGTTGGACATCAGGAAGAATTTCTTCACTGAAAGGGTGGTTAAGCATTGGATAGGGCTGCCCAGGGAAGCGGTGGAGTCACTATCCCTGGAAGTGTTCAAGAAATGACTGGATGTGGCACTTAATGCCATAGTTTAGTTGACATGGAGGTGTTTGCTCAAAGATGATCTTGGAGGGCTTTTCCAACTTTTGAATGATTCTATCATATACACTGAGTCTTGAAAGTGACTGAAAAAATCTTAAGCCAGTGAGATGAACAATGCCTTCTAAAACATATTTTTAGTCGTTTTTGGAACAAAGCACAGCAGATCTAACTGCTTTACAGACATTTTTATGCCTATGTGTGTGCCATCTAAACAAGCCCCAATAATGAGCAATAATCCCCACATTAACATTTGCAAAGATCTACTTGCTTTGGCTTACTAAAGATTATTAAAGAAATGGTTAAGGTGACAGTTTGCTTGACATGCAGGTATCACCCATGCTTAGCATTTTAAACGATATTTCCTGTAGGACAGCACAATATAAGTTAATGGTTTTTATAATTCTCCAAATGTCTCCAAAATATTTGTCAGAATATACAATCAGAGACTGCAGTCTAGATCCTCTTGGACAAAGGTGATGAGTATCACAGTATGTTATAGTTAGCTAATTTGTAATGTCTCGAAAAACAATAACATAAAGACTTTCATTTAAATCTATCAAACCCACATACACTCCTTTTAATTGAAAACCTCTTAACTCCAGTCATTTCCTGGATATAAAGCTCCTTTACTTGAGCTCCAGCATTTTTAATTTCCCTCTCATTGAAAAGCAGCATCCTCTGCTCACAAGTAATGCTTACATAAAAGCCTCATAGTCACATCTCTTGGTGCCACAATATTTTTCAGGATATGAAGACAACAGCAATGTAAGCACTCTACTACTGCAGAATAAACACCATGTAGCCACAAAGGAGTGATGACATCAGCTGTAAATTATCTGGGCTTAATTTTCTGCAATGTAAATGACTGTCCATATCTCCTGTGCTTCCACCCAATCTAAAACAATTTGTTGAGAAGAACATTTTTTATGAATCTTCCAGTTTTAAAGCAAAGATTATTCCTCCTTAGGACATTACCTAATGTCTTTCTTTTTGTGTATCTAAAAATCTTGTTTCTTTCTGAATGAGAATGTCCTTGCTCAAAAACCCACATTCAAATGCTATTGATATTTCACAGCTAACTCAGGTTTGCCTAAGTCAGCAGTTTGCAGAGAATATGTTCTTAAATTGTAAATGTGCTGCTGCTTCTTTTCCTAGAGTTGTTACAAATAACACAAGAACAGCTGTACTGGCACAGGGCTAACACAGATGTAGCCCACTATCCTGTCTTTATCAGTGGCCAAAAATTCCTACCTAAAAAAGTAAGATTAGGGAAAGCATGTAGTGTTACATCCCCAGAATAATCTCTCAGATTTGAGATCTTCAGACCTGGGATTTCTACTTCTGTGACTGCAAGTTAAGTGTGATTTCATCAACTAAGTATTGCATATAGCAATGTGAATCCCTTTGTTTACTTTGGAAACTATTTCTTAAGACATAAAAAATAGTGATCATAAGCAATAACATAAAATATGATAATAAACAAGTATTGCTATAAAGGAGTTAACATTAACCTTTCAGTCAATCAACTTCAGAAGTGGTGGATATCCCACCCCTGGTTCAAGGCCTGGTTCAGTTTGGATGGGGTTCTGAACAACCTGGTCTAGTGAAAGGCATCCCTATCCATGGCAGCAGGGTTAGAACTAGATGATCTTCAAGGTCCCTTCCATTCTATGATTCTAGAATATATTCATGTAGTAAAAAAAGTCTGTGTTGAAAATGCAAGTAAGACAATGACTATTACTGTTTTAAAAATCTCAAATCTTAATTGTTCTATCTATGTGAAGGATTATATCTTTTTTTTTCTCTTTGCTGGTTCTCTGAAAAAGCTGGTCAGAGAACATATTTACTCCTATGATTATGCAAGCCCAAGCACATTGAAATCTTCACCCCACCTATGCTAATCAATGTGCTGCTTCAATCAGACTCTCAAGGTGCAGAAGTGCCATCTGAATGCCTTTCTGCTTTTCAGACTAGACTGGCAATAATGGCATCTGCACAGTAATCTCTTCTACATATTTGCCTCCTCTCAGTCAGGCTTCTCAGCTGCAATTCAGTCTATTCTCCATCCTTCATGTGGTACATACATTAATATATACACAGCTATTGTGGGTTGTCCTTGTTTTGACACATCTCACAAATTGGAAATTGCCAACACAGAACTTCTAATAAACTCAGTCAAAAAACAATGGACCATTTTCCATTGTCACTTTCAAATGACAGACCTAGGGTATGAATTCATTCTGGTAATCCTCAAAACTTCTTTTTTTTTCTTTTTTTTTTTATTCTGATGGAGACAAGAAGCACCAACAGGTGCTAATTCATAATTTGGGTGACGAAAGAATCAGGAGTTTACAGTAGAGCCCTTCAGACATGTTTGATATCATGGTGAATGAAATGCTCATCAAGGTACCAAATTGAACGTAGCTTGAGAAAAAAACACAGTCTGTGAAAAATAACCCTTTAAGGATAACAAACTTGAAGCCACTGAAAGTGTGTCATTTTCACTAATACCAAAAACATTGTTTAAGTGGAGAGCAGATTCTTCTGCTTACAATTTGTAGATGACTGAACATAACATTGAGCATCTGAATCCCAACATGAGATCAGTCTTTACTGGGCTTGGCCTAGTTTAATGTACAAGACAAACATATGTTTGTGGTAGGATGACCTTGTGGTTAAGTTTGTCTGCAAGAAGTTCTTGCACTTGAGGAATTTTGCATATTGAATTTTCCTCTGATGCTGAACAGCTCTCAGCCAAATTTGGACCTCTGTCAACTTAATTTCCATTTGTCAACTAATATGTCACAGGTTAGAAGTTTCATGCAAAAAATAATATGAGTGAGTGCAGTATTTTCATTCATAAGTAAGATTTGTGCTGAAATGGTGTGTTCATTTTTTTTAATACTAGCATGCTATAGAGTTGTCAACAGAAAACACTAAGAGCAAAGTTGGTATGGGGAATAAATGGCTTCAGATCAACTGACGAAAGGGAAGAGGACACAAACAGGAAAGCTGAACACATATGTGTGTGACACTGCATGAATTCCTCTCTAAATTTGAAGTCATTGATACACTGAATCAACTAAAATAAATGATTCTGCAAATTCATCCATGCACTTTTTCTTCCTTTACTTTTTACACTGGTAAGGAAATAAATTTATGGCTTACCTTTCAAAACCAATCTGCCGTAATGTTTTCTCCCACGTTGAACCTAGAGAAACAGGAATAAAAACAAACACCTTCAGTAAAAAATGGTTTTTGTATGAACACTATTCTCCTTTCCTTGTGCAGCTGGGATCTGTATATTAAGGAGATTTTTCAACCCCTACAGAAGTACTAGTAAATAAAATGTGTTTTCCCCTGAGCAAAGAACTGTTGAGAGAGGCTACCACCAGGTGACACAACTGTGTGGAAGTGTATCAGCCTATCTATCTATCTCCTTTACATTGCAAAGCAGATAGTCACTGCTACAGTTCACTGCAATTCCAAGGGTGGTCTCCTCTGCTAGAGCAATGTGATCTGTTCTTGACTCCTGAAAGTGCTGAGCTGGCATCTCACATCATGCACTCTTCACATTTCAGCTTTTCATTTTACTGTAGTGTTCACATGATTCTTGCTGAAAGCATGAAGATGTATTTCTGCTTTATTGTTTAACCCTTCGTACTCACAAACAGCTGCAAAGGCCTCTTTCTCATAACATTGAAGGACTCAGCCCCAAAAACTACTCAAATGAACAGACTCATCCAAAGAGTTGTCCTCAATATTTCTGATGCACTTCATACAAATTTTACCTAGTTATAATCCAAAATAACTCCCCACACGCTGCAAGCATTAGGCCATCAGTTGTCAACTCTTGGTAGGTTTTCTTGCTTATTGCCAGACTCTTTCTTTCTACCATTATTTAGTCATTATAAATACAGGCTAGTAAGAGTACAAATATCAGGCACAAGTCAGGCAGGTCTGAAAGGCAAGTATGCAGGAGGGCATGAAGCTGAGTCATAGTTTCCTCTCTGCCTTTCAACACTCCTGTGAGAAATGCAACAGTACTGCATGCCATGCAAGCAACTACAATTCTTTTTGAATGATTCATCTAAATCATTCACTGAAATCTCAAAATCAGAGAAGAGACAGTAATTCCAGTTGCTGATGCATTCCATCCCCTAAAGGTAAAAATAAATAAGAATGTTTCCTGGGAGTGATATTAAGTAACACCAAAGAAACTCAGAGACAAGCAGCAATGTTACCAAGAAGTACTGAGAAAGAGTGGAAACACATGAAGGAAAGCAAGTTTGTCTGATTTAAATCAGGAGAATTTCAGGATTAAATTCATAATGGATTAGATTCTTTCCATAATCCAAGTCCTACTTGCCAAATTAGTTTTGGGAAAAGTGGTGACATAATATTATCAGTCAGAAAAATCTTTGCATATGCATCCCTTAACAGCATTAGCTTTCCATTCTGTTAAAGGGATCAGCTCAGAAATCAATGACTGGCTGTGTCTGTAGTATAGGATTTATCTCTAATCTGCAACATGTTCAATATTTGACTAAGACCTAGGAAATGCTTCTCTTTGAACTTGGGACACTCCTTGCCAATCTAGATAAAGATCTAAAAACTCAACTTCTAAGAAATTTTGGGGTTGCGGGTGGGGGTGGGGTGGGGTGCGGGTGTTTATTTGGTTTTGGTTGGGTTTTAGGTTTTGGGTTTGTTGAGGGTTTTTTGTGTTTTGGGTTTTTTTAATACATTTTTAATGTAACAACTAGTTTCTTTCTACTCCACTGACTCAACTCTGCAGTTTAGGCCAAGGAGAATGTGGTAGATTTCTAATGTTATGATACAATTTCTCCATACAATATTATATAGCAAGGATTTCAAGCTCATATCCAGCAGAGCACAGTGATAAGAGACTTCAAAAGCGAGGTGGAGAAAGTTCTACATTTACTTTATGGGGGAGAAAAAAAAAGTCAATGTCTGTTCTGGAATAACTGAACAATGTGCACTCTTTGATCAGTACAGAGAGCTTCTGCTGTGGGACATGCATTTGCTTGAGGTGGGGCAAGACTTCTGCCTGCACAACTACACATGTACTATACCTTTCATCACACTGAGTTCACATTTCATAAAAAGTCCTCTAAAAACATCTGAAAGCAGGGTAACAAATATTCTCACACACACTTATTTCAAATAAATATAAAAATAAAAAATAATGTGTAGCACACGAATCATTTGAGATAAACAAAGATCTACTCCATTAATGTATTCTGTTATAAGTTACCCCCCAAACCCACCACCTTCTGCACACCCCTGGAGTACAACTGGTTTCACACAGCACTGCTGAATGAAGTCATTGTTAAAAAGATGACTGTGCCCCTCCACAGGGAAGTACAGGGCAGAGACAAGAAATTCTCCATATATTTTGTGCAATCCTGCTGGCTCTGGAAGAGTATCCAATGGGTTTTTGAAGTCTGAAGATTTGAAGAGTGCTGAAGAAAAGAAATATCAACTTCTTAAACAAAGACTGGTACTGGCATCTTTAGCCAGGGTTTCTGTGCTTTCCCCTGTTGTGTATATTAGCATATTAATTTTTCACCCCGTGACTGGCTACGCTTCAGTTGTATGATGTATAGAGAGTCCTATTGAAGAGAGAGGGAGAAAAAAAAAGAAAGGGAGAAAGTCAAAAAGCAAACGAGAAAAGGGAATTTGGTCCCAATTCATTTGAAATAATCTTTTGGCTGCAGTTGGCTAGCAGAATACTCTTTGTAATGCATGTGATTCCTCTGAAGCAATGCCTGCCAAGAACACAACTAACATTTCATATTAAAAAAGTACATCTTCTTCTATGGAGTCTTACTTTAAAATGTTTATGATCTAAACATTCTGCTTTAAAACTTGCCAATTCCATTCACAATAGTATCAACTTCTACACTACACTAATATCCAAAAGTAAATACCCTGAGGTAACAGAAGCACTAAAAAGAATAACACTACTAAAAGTCTAGGAAAACTACTATTTGATTTAAACCTTACCCATTGCTTCCAAAACATTAACCAAGTTTTAAGTCACGTAACTCTCATTAAAAATAAAAAAAAGGAGTTAGTCAAGAAGTAAAGAATCGATAGTCAAGAAGTGAAGAATTGATTCTTCTCCCCCAAAAAACCAATAGGAATTTGGCTATTCAATTCAGTCTTTCTCTCGCTGCTGGGACTGTGGAAAACATTCACCTGTCAACCTTCACAATCAATCAGCCACTACACTTGAGTTGCTGAGTTAATTTGGCATCTCTTTGCTTTCTGTTTTTTACCACCACATCAAAAATACTGTAACTGTTTATAAGAATGCCTTAATCTGGTACCCACGTAATTAAGCTTTTGTTCCAAACATTTAATCCAGAGTGCCTTTACCATTCCTGCCTATTCCCAAGATTCTGCTTCACATTAACAGCGCTAGCTTTAAAATTCTCGAGAAAGAGGAACTATAATGCAGTTCCAGAATTACTGCTCACATTTAACAGGAACAATGGCAAAAGGCACATCATGCACACGTATGCACTCAATGAAATCCTAGCATGAGAATGAGCATATAAGAATATGAAATTTAGTAAGATAAAATTAAAAACATATTTCTGACATGAAAAGTTGTCTTCTTTGACAGATAGGCTTTCACTCATATGGCAGTTTCTGTATTTGGTTTGGTTACAACTCTCTGCTTACTGTGAACTTAATATGAATGAGAGGACTCACAGTCTACTGCTAGGTTGCTCGCCTTTACAAACTTTGAGGTCATCTAGCTGCTGAAGTGCACTGGTGGGCATAGGGAAAACACAGAATAACATATTCACAGAATCACAGAATAATGGAATTCCAGGTCAGAAGGGACCTCAAGGATCACCTGGTCCAGCGTTTCTTGGCAAAAGCACAGGCTAGACCTGATGGCCCAGCTCTATTTAGCTGACTCTTAAAAGTGACCAGTGTTGAGAAAAATATTGGCTAAGTGATTTTCATCCATTCATGGCAGTTGCACAACTATTCACATTGAGCCATATCATGTCCTGTCTGCCAGTACAGCACAGATCAGTAGCTGCTCAGGGAGAAGCCTGACATGCATTGTAAATGCACAGCAGAAACACATGCCTCCTATGCCATCCCTGTGCATGTATACATGAAGGTTCCTGTGGATCCTGTGGTCCCTATGACTGTGTGCAGTGATTACCCACAGCCTGCTGCCTTCTCACTTCTCCAGAGGTAGTGGCTACTTCAAGAACTACATGCCTGTGTCTGGCCCAGCTCTTCAGGCTTTCCAGCAGTAAGAATAGTAATTCTTGCATTCTTTTCTCAGTGTGAACTGACATAAGGACCAAAGGGGAAAATACAGCTTAACTGAACCAAGAGACATGGTTTGATATTTTTCAGTAAGCATTAAGTGAGCCTGCCAGAATTCAAGTATATAATCACAGTAATATGAAGATCTCCAAAGACTGGAATAGGACAAAATATCTGTAAATTCCATTGACTCAAAGTTAAAAAGACTTTCCTGGAGCCTGTCAATGTGGTATCACTGAGAGCCACCCAGAATCTCTGAAGGAACTACTGAGGCACCAGACATACCACACTTAGCTCATCAGACTTACATGCAGGCATGACCTATATAAACCTATTACAATATGTTAGAAACAGGTAAATATTCTTGGAATAGTAACTGCATTGATCTTTAACATTTTGAAGGAAAAGAGATTCAGAGGAAAACAGCTGAATTTGTAATGGTCAGAATATTCCTATCAATTTCAAAATTTTGATTTGAAGCCTGTGACACTTACCAGTATCCTCCAGACAAAGAAAAATAAAATAGGGGAAAAAGCCCTTTCACATATTCAACAGATAAAAAGCAGCAATATAGAATACTCCAGAAATTGAAAGAAACACTTTGCTAAACCTTTCCATTGCATGCACTGCTTCTTGACTCTGTTTCTCAAACAACAGAGAATAGGGCAGAAGTTTGCCGAGTCCAGCCCAGCTGGACTAGTTGGGAACCCAAATATCTTAAAAGCACACCTTAAAGCTCTCAACAAACTGGATGGACACACTGGCTTGTCCTGCTACAATTTCCTTATCAGTAGAGACACACATACTACATAAACCATTTGAGGACTTGCAGACTCTTTCAGTGGATTGAGAAACATTGCTCTGCTGTATATTCTCCTTCATCACCTTAGTACATACTAACAAGTGACAAGTAAGTATTACTAACCAGCTGAAACGTATACAACTGCAATTGATAAAAACTGCCCTATTTGGAACATGTTTCAGCACCTTCATATATTAGCAGTCTTTCCAGTTCCTTACTCCTAGTAGAAAACTTATATCTTCTTCCAAAACCCCAAAAATCCTATGTATTTTTCAGAAATCCTACTTTTTTTCCTTTTTAACCAATATAACCCCCCAAGTTTTATGAAAACAAATTGTAGTTTTGACTACAAAAATGCTTATGGCAAAGGAAAAACTTTTTCTTACTTGCTGCACAGTACTATAGAGGTATTGTTAACATTTACTTACTTGTACACTGGCTATTCGATACTTCATTAACATAAGAGGTGACTCACAGAAATAATCATTTCTCTCATGTGAAGTGGCATCAGACAATGCTACCCTGGCATTAAGCATCTATCTGGCTATTTTGAGAAATAAATCTCTCTTATACTTCCCTTGATTCAAACAACTAGGCTACATCCTACACTCATCACTTTGTAATTTTATTGCCACAGTGTATCATCTGGGATAATGACATGACTTTATTTTAACATGGAGTCTCTTAATAGGACATATTACTATTCTGCTGTGTCCATGCTGATGTTTTGTTACAGAAATGGAGAGTATTTCTTGAGGAAATGTCTTACCATGCTTTGGTTTGCACAACAGAGTGATCTTAAAGTGCACAAACTGAATCTCTTTCACATGAAACTAAACAGCACCCCAAGGACACAACTGCAGTGTTTCAGTCACTAATGGGTTTTTGGTCTCTGTGACCAGAGCTGAACTATTCCACAGCAAACCCCACTCAAAACATCCAAACATAGCAGCCAGGGACTCTGCAACAAATGCCTCAATCCCATCACATTCTGCTGCTTGCTAAGGCAGATGCAGCTCACTCCACCACTCCCAATCCCCATCCTGGGGTGTTCCCAGAAAATCCTTCCAGTTACAGTCACCTTGAGGGATGAAGGGTTAGGTCAGGGTGCCCATCCTTAGGATTGTTTTCTGGGCTGTATCCCACCCACTGCACTTAGCAGGAGCTGTCCTACTTCTCTGATGTACAGAGCTGGACTGGATGCTCAGCACTGTCACACTCCCTATAAAACCCCAGGGAGCCAGCTCTGTGAGGCACAAGAGCAGACTACTTAATTTTTCAAACTCCTCAAGGAGAAGGAATAAGAGAAAATCTGGACTATTACAGTTTGCTGTGCATGCTGAAGAGACTAAAAACACCAGTAAAACTGAAGCTTAGGGTCACTGGTCCAGAATTTTATCTAGATGAAGAAAATGATTGCTGAAAACATACCAAGAAAGAGGTCATATCAAGAAGAAAGGTCAGATGTTCCAAGTCTTTACTTGCCTTCCATTCATACCAGCTTTTAACCAGTTTTTAACTGAAAAAATATTTGATCCTTCAGCAATAATGTCATGGGAAAGATTTACTGTGTATTTTCTCCTGTGAGGAAAATATTAAGTTATTATCATGAGATAAAGAAATTGCTTTCCTAATAAAGAAGAAATTTTGATTCATTCTATGTTAACCGGAAAAATAATCATCAAAATCACTACTTCTCCTCCAAGGAGATTTTAATGAGTGGGAACTTTTACCAATAAAATGAGCAGATGAGGGATACAGAACAAAGTGCAATAGTACTGACACTACATTTGTGTGTGCGCACAGAGATGCATATCACTTTAAAATGAGTATTAAGAAGACAATGGGTGATTAACACAGTATGTGACAGTCATCTCTTCCACCTGTGGCTTTTCTGGGAACTGTAGGAGTCCAGAAGGGTCAGCAAAGCTCCTACAAATAAGTGGGAACCCTAAAAGCAGCTGTTTCACAGGCCTAATCCATATTCTGGGATTTTGGGTGGGTTTTTTTGGTAGTAGGTTTTTGAGTTTTGGGGTTTTTTTAGATTTTGATTAGAACTTAGAACTGGAGGGCTAGGGGAGGGTTCTTTTTCAAAGTGACCATTTTTCTTTAAGATAGGTAACACAATGTGAAACACTCCATAGCGCACCTGAGACATAATTGATCCAGCATCCTGCTGGAGGCAGGGGCAGATCCTAGCTCACCTTTCGTGACGCTAAAACCAGTGTCTCTGAGCCTGACACAAAGTCTATAGAAGTAACTGGAAAGATGTGCAATGAATTAATAGGCTTTGATACTTTGCTGAAATGAAAAAAAAATAGCAATAAAGAACAGTAAAAAGAAAATTTGTTTCTATACATTAAGATGATCTGCTAATCAAACAACAAGTTGAGAGATGTGTGGAAAAAATTGGTAAATTAGAAAAAGAAAATTTGAGAAAGTACACTCTGCATTTGTTCTTTCATGACAGACTCGTTTAAAATTATACAGAGGTAATAAACCAAACTTAAATTGGCTGAATCCCTTCACATATTTTTAATTAGTTTTTTCACAAGGATGCCAGGTTACAGGTTCCATAGTGTTTATAAGAATCATGACTTCTTTTGTCTGCTTAGATATAGTATATGAGAAACACTTACAGGCAATCTTCTGCAAAACATGCATGCTTTAAACCACTCTTATTTTAAACTCATTTAATTTCAAATTTATTTTCTCAATGAGGGAGCAAAACAGCAAAACCCAAAGCACTATAATATCCTCAGGGAATGTATTTCAGATGAAACCTGATACAGCTAGTTACTGGAAAGTGGTTTTTTTGTTGTCATTTAATCTTTTATTTATCTATTAGTTTGTTGTAATGGCTGGTTAGTGGGTTTTAACCCAGATTTCCAAGGATACTGCATATTTGAATTCATTCTGCCATCTCTTACATTTGGTTTTGAAACAGAACTGCTCCCCTTTGCCTCTCACAGTAGACCATCACAAAAATGGGTGAGGAAAAGGACACAACATGCAAAGCAGAACTTTGTATGTTTCCAGCACAGAATCCCACTGCGAGAATAAAGGGGGACAGAATCAGATGGTCCCCATTTATGATCAGTCTATTATTCTTTTTTTCCAGCAGAAAACAGTGTCAGGGCTCTGGCGAACAGCCTTGAAGGAAGGCAGCTTTTCCTGCTGTTACCATGGGGGATGTCAAACTTAAGTCAGAGAGTGACTAAGCTTAAGAGCATCCAGACCTTCTGAATAAGGCCAAATAATAACTAAATGGGTCCTTTTTCAAATATGGAAGATAGCCTTTGTTTTGGTTTTCAAAGTAAAAGAAAACTTGTAGTAAGTTTTATTTTTTGATAAATGTGAAGAAAATAAGACTTTTTTCCATTTTTGTTAGCAGGGAAATTCTCTCCTCTCCTACCCCAAGCAACTCCACTCTGTCTGCTAAAGAGTATCTTGGAGGAAAGGTTTTAACTTCAGAATGTAACTGACAGGCATCCTTTCAATTTCCAGAGCTTCTCTCT
This sequence comes from Myrmophylax atrothorax, assembly GCA_026770055.1. Classification (NCBI taxonomy): domain Eukaryota; kingdom Metazoa; phylum Chordata; class Aves; order Passeriformes; family Thamnophilidae; genus Myrmophylax; species Myrmophylax atrothorax. The sequence continues at coordinate 99,430,192 of JAOXXN010000395.1, read as the reverse complement.
GCTTAGTTTTATTGTAACATAATATACTGTTACGAATAACAATGTTGAGCTAGTTTTCCTGTGGTGTTGAATGTGCACAGTGTACCAGTGCAAGGGATTTCCTTTTCATTGGCTCATTTTCTCTTTTTGTCTCATCTGAAGAGGGGGAGATCAGCAAATGTTTCTTTCTGAACTTTCCAGCATAGACACATGGGAAGGGGGAGATAAATAACAGGTGTATCTACAGTAGCACATCCATATACAAGAAATAATGGATGAGATAAATAAGTATGTACATGGACAAGAGGGTGGCAAGGAGGAATTTGGGCAACTAAAACTGCTGGTAAGACATACCAACAGCAGAGAGACTCCCATCCACTCACACCTGCCCCTTCCAACTCACAAACATGCAATTTTTGGCAGCCCTGCCAAGCCACGAGAGACAAGAATCACGCACTTCACCTCTTGCAACCTGTTCCCCTGCACACCTGGAACATCTGCTGGATTTCAAGAGCCCTGGCAGGGAACAAGAGCCACAGGTACATACTATGGATCTGTGCTTTGCTCATGACCATCAAGCCACTAGAAGTGCCCAGACAGGTTCCATAGGGATCCAGTGCTATGGGATTGTTTTTAGTTTTATCTATAATAGACTGCAGGATTGCATCCACTGTACTAGCAGATCATTTCCCAACACTTAATCAGTTTTCATTAGTATGCCACAAATAGCACGAGCACTATCAACAAATTAAACACTGGATTGCCTAATAATTTCCATTTTTAAAAGCACTCCATGACTTTTATCTTGCATGCTTCAAATAGTTTACAAATAGTTTGCTCTTTCAACTATTACAGGCTTAATTAGGAGTATTAGGAGTAATTTCTCCCCATTTACTTTGCTTGGTTAAATCTAAGCCAAAAAAAAAAGCAGTAAAAGCACTGAAACTTTCGCCATTCTCCCAAGTTATTAGATGATCAGAGTATTCTCACACTTATTTCAAGTGTGGGTTTTTTGTCCTCACTGGAATGTGTTTTATTTAAGTGCTTTATTAGAGTATTAACAGAGTCATACCTTTTGAGTAAATACTGAAGAGGATGATGAGACATAATTTTTTCCACCTCACCAGGGATTTTCATGCTACAAAAATTATGGGTAATTTAGATGTGTGACTCTCAGATGCATTCTTAAATCAGGTATTTTATTTATCCACATGCTCCTTCATTGCCTTTAGAAGTGATACTACATCAGGCCTAATATGAACAGTAAAAACACTTTATTGTTTGATTCTTTTCAAAGATACATGGCCAACAACAGCAATGCTTCAAAGCTAGCGCCAGTTGGCAAGTGTTCCCAATCCAAGATGATCTGAAGAACTGAAAGTTCCCACAGCAGGATCAGTATATGAAGTGAAGAAGCACATGTGCAATATTAGAGAATAAGCAGTTTATAAAGCATCTTCATGGGTTGTATTAAAAAACTTATTAGAAACATTCTTGTCGTGCTCAAAATAATACACAACAAAAATGCTACAGTTCAAGACAACTCATCTGAAGGATGCTGGCCCAATTTCTGCCTCATCCCAAACTTTTCCCTGCATCAGTTTTAGGAAACTAATACACTGAATATACAAATCTGGGCACCTTGGCAAAATTTTCCACAAAGCATAAATGTTGCTAAGTTTTCTTGCCTTTGGTAACTGGAATGCACTGAGTGTATTTTATGTCATTGCAAATGTGAGCTATTCACAGCAGTGGGGGACACTGTACCTGTTACACACTGAAGCAAAAACAAAAACACAGAGGAGAGTCCCCGTGCAGTCCCCACGCCGTGCGGTGTAGCGCCGGCAGTCGCACTCAGATTCCGGAACTCGGTCACCTGTTACTGGGTCCGTACCCCACAGGAGATGTGGCACGTGACAAACAGTTACCTCAAGCCTTGCAAGGTCCTTGCCCGCATTCTCCACCAAATAAAATTCCACTCGCGCTGCGTCAAAGTGAGAAGTTTCTGTCTTTGTCCTAGCCAGCCCACCTCACAATGGTATCCCGGGTTCAGCATCCACATGCCTTGGATGTATTCTCACAGAGATAAGGTCCAGGCTCCAATGGTTAAATGCATGAACATAGAACACTTTGTTGGGGGGTAAAACAGCTTATATAGGGTTTTCGGGATACACGCGAACCGGGACAGCTTTGGATAGGCTAAAGGGGGTTGTGCACGAGGCGGAGGGGTTCTCCCATTGGCTGAGAGGCGGCATACACGCATTGTTCACACAGCGAACATCAGCTCCTGGCGCCAACAGGTCTGGCTCACTTGCCTGCTTTGGAGTTCTTTACTACCTTTTTGCTGCCCCAAGGTCACCCTGACCTTGCCAGCTTACTAGCTCTCAATGTAGAGAGCTAGGCCATGCAATGCAGGGGGCTGAGGCCAAACCTCCCCTACAGGCCGGAAAGCATAAAATAGATAGATTTCTAACAAAGAACAAGTAATACATAAAACCAATGATTTTCTATTGAAAAGAGATGCAAATGTAAAATTCTGCACTAAATCTAAACTTAGTTTAGATCTAAATTAATCTAAACTTCATTAAACCGCGTTTTCTCCCGAGTGACTTGTTTGAAGACCCTTGCATGAGAGAGAAAAGTAATTCACAATCTAAAGCCTGCACATCATCTTTTCTAACTAGTATTCTGGAATGGAAATTCAATGGTGGAAATAATAATAAAAGCAATTCTATATCAACACTTTAGTACATTTCAGTTCTTACAGTCAGTGAATGTAAAGTAGTAAGACTTCACCTGGGGTTTCAGTAATATTTCATTCAGTTTTAAAAATTGTATTTTCTATGGTAGATTTCCTTGAGTTTTTACATCTTTGACATCATCACCATATCTGCACAGGACAGAAGGACAAAATGATGCCTAACTGGTCCTGCTTATGGGGAAAGAAAGCTCAGAGAAAAGGGCAGAGGGCTCCACGTACTATTAACAAAGCACACAGAGATGCAAGAAGGGCTCACTTCAAAAGGATGCTGTGGTTGGTTTTGTTCAAAGATGTTTACTTTATGACATCCAAATGTCGTGGTCTCCAAAATCAGGCTGCAAAACAGATGGTGCTGGAACACAGTCATGATCGCACCCATCACACCATCAGAGAGCAAACCAAGCTGTAACATTACCCACATCTATCCATAGCCAGATATGCACCCATTGGCACATCAGTGAAGCTTTGGTGGTGAGCAGCTCCAGGTTGAAAGCACTTCCCATTCCTCCCTACTCAGGCATCTGGTGGGAGGATAAGTCACCCATGGAGGGTGTTCCCCACTGTCCATGCAGCTGTCCATGAACTGAACCGGGCAGTCATGACAGGAGGACAAGCTTCCCTTGGCAGGTACATAACCCATCCTCACTGAAAAGTAAAAACATCAACTAAGCATAGTCCAAAATGCTTAAACTCATATGTAAAAAAATACTACAGCCATTCACTAATAATTTGCCTGGTGTTACTCATGCACATTTCATAACACATGTCTCCAGAACTCTTATTTAAAGGGTTATTGTAGATACATTAATCTGGAAAAATGTACTTTGCTCCTATGCTGTCGAGAACTGACGAGATTTACAGTGCTTCCACGAAGTCTTGGCTGGTAACAGTCAGCCTGGGATACATCAGCTTTTATAAACAGCCTATGTGTTGTCCACTGTTACAGTGTAAATCAGGCATGAAAACCACTCCCACAGACAAAGTTAACTTGAGTATCCTCATTGACAGAACAGAAAATTGTATCACCAGGACAACCACTTAGAAAATGGAAACCACAGGAACTATGTGGACCAAAGTAGATCTTGAACATATCCTTCAGAGGATTCAGAACTCCCTAATCTCACAAGGACAAATCTTCCAAAATCTGCATATATTTTTAAGGGCCAATTTTATAATAATGTTATTCATCCTTAACAAAATAGCAACATTCAATAAATGGATCAGTGTACAGCTTAGCAAATACTCAATGCACCAAAGCTTGCAAGCTACTGGTCAGACTAGAAGAGGTGGGAGCAAAAGGAAACACCCCTTGACAGATACTGGAAGTCTTTGTGAAACACTCTGTGACTGCTGGTGTTTTGTTTGTTTCTTTTAAATCAACTTTGTACACCAGAAAAGGCACCCAAAAAAGCAGCAAATGTCACTACTGCCCAACCTGTTGGGACCAATTTTATGATCCAAACATCTGAGCTTTTTACAACCTTTTCACTATTAAAAATTTACTCAAATTCACCCTTCATCTTCTGGAATTTGAGTGAACCACATCACTAATAAAAGAGACAAGTCTTTACTGCTACTGTTACTTGCCCTTTACAGAAAAATAATGACATGCCAGTTGCCACATCTTCAACCCACAGAAGAGTGAACTGCACTTCCTCTTCTCCTCCTCCGGTGCTCCTCAGCCCACCCTAATATTTAACCTCTGTAGTGGGAGGGAAAATTTGGGCTCTTCATGACCCTGGTTTGAAGCACTAGTCATACCAAAAACTAAAAAAAGCCAAAATTTTTGAGGAAAGCACAGCCAGCTTTTCAGAGGAAAACCATACGGGAACCCCAAGAATAGTCCACAAATGTCAATGGAAATCCCTCACACCATTAAGGCTGGATGTGCAGGTAGGCAGACAGATGAGACATTTATTTTACACATCCCAGTTCTCCACCTCTTTCCAAGAAGAGGAGACATTTATTTTATACATCCCAGTACTCCACCTCTTTCCAAGAACAAAGATAACTAGGTCTAAGTCCCTGCGCTAGGTCAGCCCCACCACCCCCTATTCATTGCAGCTGTGGAAGAGAAAAGGAGGAAGGGAGAAGGAACCTTACAGGTTATTAATCTGACAATCTGACTTATTTTCTCATCTGGCACTAGTTTCACATTACTTGAGATTTTAAAGCAATTTCTATCTTTAAGCAAATACTGCTCAATTCAAAATTATGTATAGAGTTAAGAATTAATTCATGAGAGAGATTTTAGGCTTTGAGTAGATTTTGTCCTATTAGTGCCTCATAACAAATTCATTGTTGAATTAGTAATACATTTATCAAACTTAGTAAGCAATTACAGTTAATAATTATAAAACAAATTACTGTTCCACTATAGAACATGAATAGCAAAAGTTTGGCATGATGTTCTAATGATCTACTCAATGCGAGTCATTCCAAAACCAGTGGGACAATTCATGTCTTAACTCCTAATGTGACCCTACTGAATACAGCTTCCCTGCATCCTGGCAGCAGACCTGAGAGCAGAGCCCCCAGCAGGATTAGTACAGGTGCAACAGCTGCCCTGTAGGCATGAAAAGCCAAGGGGAGCAAACTGCCAAATGACAACAAATGCAAGAAGCCAGATCAAGCAATTAGCTGAGGGAGTCAAACCTCTACCAGAAATAACTAATAGCTTCTTTCCTACATCACAGAGAAAAAAATAATACACACACATCAAAAATGATACTTTGTACTCCATACTGATCTGAGATATAAAAAGTCCGACACAAATGAGTGACTTGTGGCTGATAGGTTTTCATACGTGAACTATGGACCTGGAAGGATGCTAGACACTCCCACCTCTTACTAGCTCACTTTTGGCAGTGAAACAGAGACAGACTGACACTGGAGATTAGGATTTTTTAAAAACCTGTTAAATAATTCAGGGTTTTATCTGTTGCACAGCTGCTCTTCGGCAGTCTTTATGCAGTGATGTGGGGGCTGTGAGCAAAATCAGCCCTTAGATTTGAGAGGCAAAAGTAACTTTCTATTACATTGTATGCTGAAAATCATGCATTAAAACTGATAAAAATACTGGATTTCACAAGTGACAGCAAACAATTAAAAGTATTAAAGGAAAAATAAGAGTCAGTTTAATCTGTTTACATCTCACATTTCAAAGGGAAGCCAAGAAACAAATTCTGCACTTTGATTTATGAACAAGCTCATGAGAGATCTAAATGGTTTTCCTTAAGATATCTTGTATTTTGTGCATTCCTACACCAAGAACTCAATTCTCCCAGTTTACTTTCTAAGTTCAAGTAAGATATCTTTTCTGGTGGATTTACTAGCATCAGCATTGTCTAAGGACCAGGTAAATGTGGAATCCAGATGAATAGGGGGCTATAAAAACACAGAAGTACACAGAGAGTGATTGCCTTGAAAATCTGAAATCCAGTCAGGATACAAAAGCAGAAGGAAATGTTAAGACACAGTGTATGAGGAGAGGCTAAGAGAAAAGGAAGCTCAAGGCTGTGTTAAGCTGGGGCACAATACTGAATCATGATGGTCAGTAACGTGCTTCTGCAGCCTCTCATCTTTCCTCAGATTGGTGTACGTTTCTCTTTAAGTAGTTCAAAAGTGAGAGACACTGTTCATCTTCTCTAGTATCAGGCCCACGTTTTTCAAATACTCTCTCTTATTCTTTCCTCTTTGAAACTGGCCTAACAGAATGGCTGTGAATGATGGCTGTGTCCTGAAGGAGCTCCTCTGCTTGTGCAGAAATCTTATATAAAGTAAGAAAATTAGCAAATAATGACTTCTTGATTTACTGTATATCACACCTCTCCCTCTTTATCCTGTTTTCACCATTAGTACTAGAGGTCTCTGAAGAAGACAAAGTTTTTTCAGAGCTATTTCCAAGTGCTTTAAAACCTGACAGATGAAACCTCTGCCTATGCCTAAAACTTACCAGAGCTTCTGGCTGTTGGAAATGTCCTGAGAGCTTTTGGAGTGAGCTGCTGGTGTGCATGCAAAAGAATTTTTGCCAAGCACCGGTATTAGGATTATGAAAGTCAAATTACTACCAAAACAGCTTTTTATTTTTATTTTACTATCAAGAGATTCTTTCAGTGTCAACAGAAAGGGGCCACAAAAATACTCAGGTCAAATGTTTATGTGACAAACGGGTTAGCAACGGCATTTGCACTTCTGCAGGAAGTGGCAATTTTGTGAGATTCCCTGCTGATCTCAGGAAGCAGGACTCAAAAATGCAAGCAAAAGGAAAAAATAAGGTGTCCCATTACTGCAACAAGCTGGATATCTGCATTCAAAGGACAAGGGAGGGCCCTAGGATACAGCAGTACTGCAAGAGGAAACGTACTTCAGAAGAAATCCAAACACAACATGTTACGGAGATATGTTGGGCTAAGTGAGCATAGATGGAGCTGACAACTGCCACTTCCTTGGAGGTTAACTTATGTTTGAAATAGGGATATAGCAATTATCAGTAAAGAAAATTATATTAGATGAAAAGTAGCAATAATGGTACAGTGTTACACAATAGGAACTGATTTTACAGACAGAAAAGGAATCACCTGGTTTCCGTGGTTTCAGGATGAGGAGCAAATGGACCTTGCTGTATTCTGTAAATCCTCTTATGCTTGTCACTACACTGCCCTACAGTGAATGAACATGAATGTGGAAAACACTCCTCTGTCAAGGTTTGTATCTGACAAAAGCCAAATAAGCTGAGAAAGGCCAATTAACTGCCTCATTGAGGGACTGGAAACTGACCCCAGTGAAAGAAGTAGCTCCTTTTTAAGAACAAGAAGCATGCCCATCAGAAGTATATTAGATCAACAGCTGAGAGTATCTGCAGATAGATACGTATTTCAGGTAAAATTCTATAATGTTTATTCAGGACATTAAATGTTTACATAATTGGTACTTTACTGATTGTTTTTATATATCATCATAAGTCTTTTGAAGTCTTACTTCTATTAGGGGTTTTTTGGTGAAATGGAATACTTCTAGAAAAAAACACTGAGGAAGAGAAATAGGACATAAACTGAAGAAGAGGTCTCTAAGAAGACGCCTGAGATAGCTGTATGAAGTCTGCTCCTGATGGTACCAATAGAAGTATCAGGGTAAGAAAACAGGTTAGAACGTAGATCACCACACCTCATTAGTTTTACTTTAGTAAGAAATGAACACTAACATGCAGAAAAATTTCCTCCACAGTATGAAAAATCTGTCTATGCAAGGAAACTTGAAAATCGACTTTGTCTCCCAGCAACTGATCAATCTCTTGTGCACCAAGAATTTCAACTCTACATGGTCAAAGCCCACCACTCTTGAACTGAATGTATTCTTCCATCACTTGGACATACCTCCACAGCCATGATAACAGTTGCTGACAAAATACAGTCTTATCATGAGTTGGAGTAAAGACATAAGACATAACATCCGATCCTGATCCTACGTTATGTCATTGTTTAAGAGGATATTAGACTTTTGCTTTTGAACACGGTCTTAGTTGTCATTCTGTTGACAAAAACCTAATAATGATCTCAAGAAATTATCTGATTAGAGATTTCAACTTTATCTTTCTACACAGGTCTGCAGTGTTTAATGGCTTTCATACAGGTTCTGTAGATATCAACAAAGGCCCAATAGCAAGGATTGTCACAAACTTCAAGAACAAGAATTGACCGAATGCCAGTGTTTTAAAGAGAAAAGTGACATTCAATTCCCAAGACAGAGCAACAGCAGAGACAGGCCAGTCACAGAGGTCTCCCATAATAGCACAGGGTAGATGGCATCACACAAATGCTTCTAACATAAGGTACTTTTAGTGAGCAACAAATGTAATGAAGCTTAAAACAGAAGCATCAGGTGAGATACTGTCGCACCAATTAAAATTAATGTCCATATGAAATCTATAGGAACGTATGAAAATATGTGAAATGTATGTGAATGCATGAAAACATATGTGAAGGCTGTTTATTTCAAAGCCCCTATTATTTGACTCAACTCTACACAAAGAAGCACAAGATTTCCAGTAACAGAGATCATCATTCAAAACCTAGCCAAACACTGAGAAATACCCAGAGATTATGACCTAACTATGTACATCCTGGACTAAGAATTTCAAAACAAAAAAACCCACTCACATTGTTATTTATGTTGAAATATTACCTAAATTTCTGCCATTTCTGAGTTCCAAAATATACTAATGTTCTTCATAGGAATACATTAGTTATTTCATTTTAACAGCTTTCATATACAACCTCCAGCTGAGGAAGGAATAATGAGCAAACACATGTTAGGATAAAGTATCTAAAGAGCACAGTGGTGCTGGTGGGTTTGATTTACATCGGAATGGATTTAGCATCAGTATTTGGAAACTGCAAAGTCTACATTCTCCTCTCCAAACTCAAATTTTTCAGCTCATAAACCTTTTTGAGATTTATAACAGCTTGCTTAGCAGTGTCTTCTGCATCCCATATGGTAGGGGGATGGGTTTTATTAATATTACTAGAAAATTACAGAAGCCAAACTTTATGAGCACTGACCCAAATATAGAGTATTTTACCTTATTTATTCTCAGAACTAGATATTATAAATTTTCCCAATTGAGAACAGAAAGCAAGGGTTTGTGACTGCATTTGCTAAATACTCCTTGCACAAGGTGGGCAGATACTCAGCTAAGCCTTGCATTCTACCTCCATGGAACAGAATGACAATGCACCTTCTACCTGCTCAGGTAAAAGAGAACTGTTTTCATATACATAAATGCTTTAGAGAAGGGAAAAAATGAAAAAAGGAAAAATCTGAGGCAATTCAGGAAACAGAAAGGTACCAGCTGTAGGCAGTTCTCTCCTGCAAACCCAGCACTAGTGGTACATCATTGCAGTGTATGCAGTGGCTTAACTGTAGCACCAGCAATGATACATGCATGATCACCTTTACAATTTTCAGAACATGTAATTCACTGCTATTGAGATATTTATTTAAAATTAAATATTCTTTATATAAATGAATATTTTAGTAAAGTATAAATACTTTGTGGTGTTTACAATAACTGTATTACTGTACAAAATTTAACCCTTGCAAAACAATACAATACAAAACAATATTTATTGTCAATTCTTGCAGCTGCTGTTACAGAACCTTTCACATGTTACTACAGTTAAAACAAACAAAGAAAAAAAGCTACTTGAACAACTGTGAACTAAGAAGGGAAATGTGATATCATTTCTCATTGTTATCCAGATTGACATAGGATAGATGTGGAAACCCATCTTTGACTTTTTCCAGATGTTCATGGAACTGTATCAGCATTCCAGCTTTGTTTTATGTGGATATGTATTCTGTGAACTTCCTTGCTCAAGATTTTCTTTTTTTATCGTTTCTGAAAGAATTTTAACAATGTTTCAATGGGGACATGAAAAGCTATAAAAACAATTTAAAAATTCATATATCATAGATGTTGTGTAATGTAACTTACGGAAAGGCTGTTGAGATAGTAATGAACATGTGGCACTTCACTCTTAAGGCAATGCAGTTTCATGAGCTGAAATTTACTTTGGTTAGACATTTTCACAAAACTATGAGACAATGAGAGGGCCAGTCCTGCATGGCTGTAGAACAGCTACATTGGGCAGAACCATGGCTCATACCTACATGTCAGCAAGACAAACCTGTTCTCAGGAAATCTCAAAAAGTTTTCACTTACAAACTGCACAGAATTCTTAATGAAACTTGGAGGTAGGAGTGGAGAGTGAAGGTTTTACTTGATTCAGTGCTGTGGCGAAAAAATTATTTCTATATATTGATTCCCTTCCCCAAACCTTGCTGAGGCAACAAGCTGCATGAGTAGCAGCCTCAAGAACTTCAGTAAACCAAGTCCATTATGGACTCAGCCAGAGACTGGTGGACAATATTTATCTGCTGACTTTCCCCTCCACTTTCCATGTATCCACTCCTCCCATGTATTTCATGACTACCAACCATCTGACCAAGAAGTGCAAGTTCAACAAATCACTGTTGCTCAGTATATCCTTTCTAAAGAAAATAGTTATTTAAGGTGTGACAAATCTTTGCACTGTGGATAAAAATATTAAGAGTATTTCCATTTTTATAATAAGATCCCTGACTTTTTTTTTTCTGTTAAATCTCAAAAATATTTTATCCCCTGTAATCTTGCCTGGTTTATACCTCTCTGCATATTTTTGGAAGCACCCTTACTTGGAGTCAAAAAAGTTGACCTTCTATGCCATTGACCACTACAGAGCACTTTCCTTCCTGTCTAGTACTTACGGTTTTCTAAACTTTGGACAATTTCATGGAATTTTATCATTGAAAAAACAGTACTGAAATGTCCTCTTTCCCCACTTAGCAAGGCTGTCTAATTAGGTAATTCAATCAGCCTGATTCCTGATATTGCACAAGTTGCTGTGCAGTACTAAAACACAATAATCACAAAAAGCTCCTCCTGTAATGAATGAGGCTTGTGAAGATTAAAATGTGCATCAAGCATGTTTATATAAACAGAAAGAAACTGAGCACAGTCTGATACCAATTTAAAAGGCATCTCTTGCCCCCTTCACACAGCACTGATTCTTAGGGTTTCTGCCAGTCGTGTACTTTATTCTTAGACAAACATAAAACATCAAATAGCCAAGAATAAGGCAAAGGATACCTATATAAATATTTATCTCTGAAATAATGAGAACTGGAAGACCAGTAAGTTTTACAAAGTTGGAACTGTTGCCAGCACAACATCAGATCCATTTTTTTTTTACTGTTGTCATTTTTGCCTGGGATATCACAGAACCACAGATTCATAAAATCATTAAGGTTAGAAAAGACCTATAAGATCACAAAGTCCAACCACCAACCAAATACCATCAACACATCCACCACTAAACTATATCCTCAAGTCCCATATCCACATGTTTTTTGAACCCTTCCGGGGATGGTGCTTATAAGACTTTCACCAGTATGTCTTTGTAATTCCACAAGTTTCACCCTGCAGCTGTGTTTAATTACCACTCCAGGTGTATGTAAAATTTTTAGGATTAAAATCCGATTTGGCACCTGGGCTGTGATGACTGTATTTCTAAGAATGATGGTAATTTCCTAGACTCTACAATGGAGCCTATTCTGAGTGTAGTTTGAGTCTTTCAGTATGTCTACAGAGAAGGTAAGAACAAGAGTTCTCTTATGAAACATTACATTATTCAAATACAAACTTGTGAGGTCTAGATAAAGCATAAATGTCATAGAATCTGCTATGTAGCCAATTGTGGCATCACCAACAAACCACAGGGACACAATCCCATTACCAGGTCACTACCAGAGGTTACTCTGCTGACTCTAAAGGCTGAGCAAAAAATCATCTTTTTGCATTTCAATGTTCTAAATTCCTGTGCCAAAAAGAATTTACATGCCATCCTTAAAAAGCATTTGCTATGTGATATTTTTTGACCATATTGACTGTAGATAAGATATGTGAACAAAAGAGCATAAAATGTTGTTCAGTTCTTATCAGCATGCCCTTTGTACTGAGGGTTGGCTGTCTTCTTTTGAAATGTATGACTATACACTTGAATATACAAGTATTAATTAATGTACTCTTAATCACATTACTCCTGACTCCCTTCAGGAACTACTTCTACACACTGTTATATACCCAAAAAAAGCTCGATAAAACTCTTGTCAGCCACTGGCTGCAGTGTATGCTTTTTGGTGTTTCACACCACTCCAGTGTGAAAACAGTGTTAAAATGGTTTTCAGTTTTAAAATCATCACTTGGTGACATCTGATGGTAGTTGAAAATCAAGTTCATTCTCTTAATCACTTAGAAAGATATACAGGGTTCTACTCTTCTTATTTCTAGATGTATTAAAATAGGATTTACAGTTTTTTCATTTACTACACCTTTCACTGATGCTGCTGAAAGGCTTTCTGTTTTCAGTCTAGATGATGACATCTCTGAAATCTAGTTCATTTATTGCTTTAAACAAATCCCTAAAAGAATGTAGAATGACAAAATTCGGCAGTAAACACAGTATACATGGGAGGGAAAGGTGCAGGGCTCCAGACCTAGATATCAGGAAAATACTAGAGTTGAAATGAAAGAAAAGACTTTCAAGACTTTGGAAATCAAGTATACTCTTCAAAGCTCATATAATGAGTTTTTTCTCCTTCCAAAGATGTAATGGGTATTTTTTATTCTTTTGTGAGTGTTATGGAATTTTGCTTATTTATTTTGCTCTTTGTTAAGCACAATCATGACAAATGTGCTGCGCATTGTTTATGCAAAAGATGTAAGGTACAGCACTTTCTGGCATCTTGTGTGGTTACTGATTCAGACTCATATGTCTGGCAGAACTTGGAGGGAATTTTAAGACAGATTTTCTATTTAGAAGTAAATTCAAAAGTGTGCAAGTTCACATTGCATTTGAACCAGGTTTAGGACTACGTTTTAACACACTGATGCAAGAGAGCCCACCAAAGCATTTCAAGCCCAAGCCCTTGAAGAAAACATTTTTTTTTCCTGTTGGCTCCAAGCCATGTTTATGTGAGCAATGCCTTTCACTTTCTGTTACAGGATGATTTATTTTACATCACAACTTCCATGAAGGGCTCAGTAAACCTCAGTCCTTTCAATTTAAGGTTAACCTTGACTCAAGACCTGGGTTTTGTCCCCAGCAGCCTCCAGCTCACACTGCCCAGGGAAGCCCACCCACCAGGGATGCTGCATTGCCAGGAATGACCCCTCATAGCTGCCACCCCCAGATACACCACCTCACTTGTCGTTGCAGCTGAGACACCCAGCCAGAGGTCCAGCCATGGCAGAGTGGCTGCCATCAGTGGCTGTCATCATCTCATCATCACATTTGCTGTTTGCTTCCCAGCTGAGACACAGGTCATGCTGCTGATGTAAATCACCAAAAGGTGCAAAAAGATCAAGCCCAAGACCTAGGGACAAACTCCCCCTCAAACTTATAGTGTGTGCACAAGCACATGCAAAGGCTCACAGTGTTACACTACTGAATCAGGTTTTCTAAAAGTAGAATCATAGAATCATCATAGAATCGATTGGGCTGGAAAAGACCTCTGAGATCATCAAGTCCAACCCTGGTCCAACTCCAGTCCATTTACTCGATCATGGCACTCAGTGCCACATCCAGTCTCAGTTTAAAAATCTCCAGGGATGGGGAATCCACCACCTCTCTGGGCAGCCCATTCCAATGCCTGAGCACTCTCTCTGAACCTGTACTTTGTAGGTGAGAAACCCTAAAATAAAGTAGAAAATGGGTCAACACATAAAAATTGAGCTGGTAGGATTTTATCTTTTATGCCATTTTTGTATACATTAATATGTTTGTGCATGTGCAAAGGAGCAGCATTTGTTTGAGAAACAGCACAATCCAAGGTAGTTGTGTTTGAAAAGTTTGAATTCAAATTTCTTGAGGAAACTATTGCTTTGCCCTTGTATTTAGATTATCCAAAGCCAGTGTTGCAAGATCACTCCTGCTCTACTCCTCTCTCTTGTATTAGTGAAAGAAAGCAGTTTGTGAAATATGCATGAACAACACCCTTTAAAAACATCAGTTACTATACAGCAATGCAGCATTCCTCTGCCAAGAGGGATATACCTATATCTGGTATGCCATATGCTCCTAGACTTTAAAGTCAGTGGATAGAAATAGGGCACAGGTCAGAAGGAACTGAAAACAAATCAGGGGAATCACAGACTTGTATCAGAGAAGTCCCAGATTCCAGAAATCATAAAGGTATACACAGAGAAGATAAAACAAAGGGGAAAAAGTCAGAATAACCAGATGGAGAGCTCCTAGCCTTGTCAGCTGTCATGTGACTCAAAAGATCAATCTCTTTTTTTTTCCTTCCAAATACTATATTATAAATACTATATTCAGATTTTAGAGGGCCAGGCTCCCTCCAAAACTTAACCCAGTTTGTTTCACCTTCTCCAGCAGGAAAGATGTCTTTCCTCCATAAATCTGTTTGTTATTTATCTCCGTTTTTCAATTCAAAGTCATCTAGGTGTGTCATTGAAATTCCATATCCTTATTTTTAAATGAAGGATGTGTGCCATAATTTTTAAGGAGATCTGTACTAAACTGTGTCCTATAAAATAATCTCACATAACTAGATATCTAACCAGCAGTCTAAAAGGTATCTTAAATGGCCTTGCTAAAAATGCACTTCAAACCCAGAAGGGTATATAGTTCATAAATTGTGAGCAGCTACTAAACTGTTATGCAAATGTATTTGCAGAATGGGGACTTTATAAAGAAAGAGAGCAGTGATTTTATTCTCCTAGGGATTTGTTAAAAAAACCTGAACACATATAATTAGATAATATTCAGGAACTGCATATTATTCTAAGCTATTCAGAATCCAGGCTTCTTAGGGAATACAGAAAACTTCACATTTGTTTTAATCACCACTACAGATTCTACTTCCTAGTAATTTGCCATGAAGAAATGGAAAGTAATTAAAGACAATCTTTAGTACTGGGAGAGAAGAAAAGAAAATTTAACAAAAGGTAAGAATTCTGAATGAATATTGAAAAGGAAAGAACAACCTTTTCTTCTATTTTAATTTCATTAGAAAGTTTTTTGCCTTTTCCTTATAAAAGAAAAAAAACCTTTGAAAAATCATTATTCTAACTATAGTTAATTATAATTAAAAGCCATCCAAAACCAAAATGTACTATTTAGTGAGCTGCACTTCAGGTAGTGACTGTTTAGCTGGGGATTTTTCATATTTTTCATAATATTAACCTTCCTAAAATACATTTTACTTCCAGACCAGTCTTTGCTGCGACCTCATTATAATTCCTGAACAAACATACAACTCTTTTCTTTCTGCTGAGGGTGCTCCTCTCTGTCCTAGGACATCCATCTCCCATCACTGTAGCTGCTCTTACCTATTGGAATGTTTTTCGCACAGGTGGTAGGTGTATTGGCACACACAGGTCTGGAATCATTCTGACAGGTAGGGCAGGTGTTTTTTATAACTTTCCTTTTTTGTAATGAAAGATCTGTAGTAAGATTTGTCTCATACAATGACTTATGTGATCTAGAAAGCTAGAAGGTTTGACTGTAGGTTTGAGATGGTGTGACAACCCACCATGAATCAGTCTTTGAAAGAAAATCTCTATTTTAAAAGGCTGCTCATGAGGCTGTCCTGCTTCCTGTTTCAGTGTCATGAAATTCCCATTTCAATCTCATGCTGCAGTCTGTACCTGCTCACTGCAACACATTCCCCCAATTCCTCCCTCCTGAAATGGCAGGACATATACAACCAATCTTAGCTTATTAAATCTTCCAGCTATTTTATCTTTACCAGGACTTGACTCTACTTTCAACCATTCAAAACACATTTTTCCTAATGAAGACCCAGCCCTGTGGGAAATGAGGCCCAAATTTGCCCATTGCAGCTGTCATTCACTCAGGTACTCAGCACATAGCATCACCCCAGACAGGTCCAGGTCATGAAGGAATAGCACAGAGCAGCCTATGAGTGCCAATTAGTGTTCAGATTCCAGCTGACTCAGCTTCAGGGACAAGACAGAATCCAAATTTTTTTGTGTACCAGCAATTTTCTGCTTTCTTGTGGCTATCCTCTAGCTATTACCATGCTTCACTATTAAGACCTTTTTTCTTCCTCAACTCCAAATATAACTACTGCTTCCTTAGACTTCTGCCTTTTCTTACTTTTTGTCTAATGATCTGTCAACTAATATTAAATTATTTGCTCTCCTAATTGCCTATTTTCAAATAATAGATTGTGGAGGAAGGTGGCTACCTTAGCACTTTCCCTGTATATTTCAAAAGAAGAAGGAATTGATACATTAAAAATGAAAGGCTCAAACCTCAAGACAGCTATAGTCCTACTTATTACTCTCACATATATTTCAGAATATTAAAATATTTTACAAAATTTCTGCAGTATTTATTTTTCCATTCCCTTCCAGTATCAGTTACTTTCATTCCAAAGCCTATGAGTTTTCCTCCTCAGATCAAAAGTTCAAAGCATCCTGAAAATTTAATAGCACCATAATGCTGCATTTCAAAACATAGAGGGAAAAAATATGATTAAGTGCACTGATGTTTTTTCCACCTTGTAAGAATTTTTCCTGTATGCCAATAAAACAAAATGAAATCCAAACCACAGACAGCTGACCAGGTTACCAGTTTGAGATCAGTTCAGCTGTATATCACAGGGGCTACACAGATAATAAACTTAAGAACAAAATCTTTCCAAAGCTAAAGAGATTAAACTGATGAGGCTCTCCCTGTAGAGCAGGAAAAATGGAAAAAGCCAAGGTGCCAGTGGGATGAGGGCGTAGGGATGCACACATACACGAAACAAGGTCCCCTACCTGTCTCCTCCAAATCCCATCATTATTTTTCTTGGATAGATTTCTGCTCATGTTTTCTTCAACCCCTTTCTGGACTCTACAATGAATCAATTGCACCAGTGGAGCACTCTGGTTACCCTGCACTTCTGAACAGACTGAAGGTGGAAAAAGACATGGAAAAACACTGACTAAAGACCTGGTGGCAACTCACTAGAGACACATTGGA
This sequence comes from Myrmophylax atrothorax, assembly GCA_026770055.1. Taxonomy (NCBI): domain Eukaryota; kingdom Metazoa; phylum Chordata; class Aves; order Passeriformes; family Thamnophilidae; genus Myrmophylax; species Myrmophylax atrothorax. The sequence goes on along the minus strand of JAOXXN010000395.1, from coordinate 99,412,837 downwards.
AGAAGCCAAGTAAAGCTCCTCTCTTTCAGACCTTTCAGGTTCACAAAATGAATTTGCCTCAACACTCCACTGAGAGCTTCATCTTCATTCACCAGTGTACGGCAATCCAACAAAAAAAAAGAATGTGTGGGTTTGGAGAAGAGAGAAATTAGACCTCACATTGTCACAGGGCACTTTCAGAGGCAACAAGGAAACAGTTTTATAGAACATCAGCTATAGAACATTTGTGGCATTAAACCATTCACACCACTATTCTTTCCTTTTTGCTAACCTTTATCTCTGAACTTCAGTGTTTTCTCAACAGAAGAAAATTCTAGATTGCATGGCACTGAGTTGAACCTTGTAACATCAAATATGTATGATTTCCTCAAGAAGCTAATTAAACTTTGCAAAAGGGCTATTACTACAGAGAGATAGTTCTACCAAAATTATTCCTGGTAAAAAATAAAATTCACTTTAAAGACTATTATGACAGATGGTTTAATGCAGAACACTGCGTAGCTTTCATCCATTTGTTTTAATTATTTTACTCTAAAAAACTCAGTAAAGCCTCAAAGCATTCTCAAAGATTTTAGTGATGTTTGACATTAAACACATAAACATATTAGATATAGCATGTTCATCTATGCCTAATATTTATTTTTCAAGATAGGCAGAAAAATAAAGCACAAAATAACCAGTAAGATCTTAACCCAATATAGGCAACCTGAAACTTTTAATGGCAAAAAAAAAAAGATGGAATAACTTTTACATTAGGAAAAATAGATAACTTTAAATTTCCTTTTAGATGACAGTTAATTGCTAACAAAAATATCTACATCTGTCAACAATTAACAGTAAGTGAATATAACTTCCCACAAACTTAGCTACAGGATGTTTCATCTCTAACCTAATTATCTAATCAAAAGATGTTAGAGAAATTCTTGCATTACTTGTACCAGCCATTTGGTCTTTTAATCCATAAGTGTGACAGATGATCATCGAATATCCATTTTTATATGCTTGCATTCCCAGTAGCATATAACACTTTGTGGATCAAGGAAAGTGCCCTTATGATCAGTCTGAACCATGGACTGATGGCTCTTCCACAGGACCTACTGTGAGGGAAATTGTTGATGAAAAATAACCCCTTTTTTAGGCAATGTTTTGCTCACATTCTTAGAACCCCATTTTCTAAGTGAGTAGCAAAAAAACAAGAGAGATCCTGACATTAATATTTACTACATTACCTATTCAACTGAGAAAAGCACCTCCCATTCTCTTGGAAACTCCAAATTAGCTGTGGTTACTGGGAGGTCACAAAATCAGAGGTGCCAATGGGAAAACACGTTCCCTGTCCATCTCCTCAAGTCCCCCTATTTAGGTGGGGGTTTTTTATAGATTCCTTTCCTCCACACAAGCATTTTGGTCTGTATTCTGCACAGTTTTTTCGATCTCCCTTTTAGAGCACATTTCCTTTTAAGGAGAAAAGAGCTTGAAGATATAGTTCTTACAAACATAGGCAGGTACTGCACAGAGCCAATGGATAATAATGATTTAAAAAATTGATTCCAGTCCAGCCTCAGTGAATGAGTTAAAATTCCACTAGGAATTAAGTGACTCCAATATGAATTTGAGTTTGGGCAGAGCATCAAGTAATCATGAAAAGCAGAAGGCCACCATGCTCTGACCTTATATTTTTGTGAGTTTTTCAAGTCATATCATTTTCAAGTCACATCATTGTGACTGTGAGCTAAAGCCAGATGTAATCCTGTTTTTACTGCCATGGAGAATAATAAAAGAGAGGCCATTAGTCTTTAATTTAAGGTTTACGACACAGAAAATTTTAATGGACGTTAAATTAACTATTGACATTTATCACAATAATTTGTTCCATAGCCTCTGACCTGCAAGACAATAGCAGGATAATAAAGGCTTCAGGACATGACTGAGCTGGGAGAAGAAAGTGCCAGTTATCAGATGCAAGAAAGCAGCTTGTCAAATATGAGGCTTCTTGTTTTACAGACACAGAAAATCCAGTGGTGACTGTTTCATCTTTGAGATATATTCACACACAAGCAATCAAAACAACTTTCATATCCATTCATTTCACAAGTATATGCAAAATGAGGTCCTGAAAAGTCTTTTTAAAGGAAGAAAGCTAAATTGCCATTGACCATTACAGCATACAAAACAGCCAGAATGATATCCTCTGGAGAAAAATGCTTAAGAACTTTAAAGATGATTTACACATGTAAGGTTAAATTCAAAACCACTGTACCATATGAAGGAATTATGTTTTAAACATATATTAGGTAGGGTAATAGAAAGGAGATCTCAGACAATAAAAAACAGTCATTTTGACTTAATGGTTTGTTCCAATTATTTTGTGAAAAACTGGAATATTGTGGCATTCCTTTCAAAATAATTTTTAACATTAGCTATTAATAACACCGCAGGCAGGTCTATATTCATCCAATGTAATTTCACTGTATTTTGCGTCATGGGTAGGTAATTGTAAATGTATTTCTTTAAATATTA
>JAOXXN010000395.1:99393968-99404881 GCA_026770055.1 Myrmophylax atrothorax | reverse complement strand
AGAATAAATGTAAAGATTCATAGAAGGTCTTTGGAAGGATTACAAGTATCTATCCCAACTCCATTGGTCCTACTATTTGATGTATAAGAAAAATACCCAGAAATATCTTAGATGCTCATTTTTGGTATCCTAACAAACATTGACTACAACCTTAATTAGTGAGTAGTTGAACTATTCTAAGTTGCATTTCTCATGGACAAAATTACTGTTCTGGAAGAATAAGCATTTCAGTAGATCCATTTGCAGAAATCAAGACCAAGAGATGGTAGTCAGCCAAAAATAAAAAATGGAAGTACATCACTATGATGATGTGAAAAGAAACCAGTGTAATTTTAAACACAAGAAGAAGATACAGAGTATTATGATGAGGAATAATTGCATCAATTTATTGGAGCTAAAGTTTAAAATTAACATTGTGGAAAACATTCCTGCTGGTAGTAATGCCATTTTAAAAGATGTTTAGAACTAGTACTAGGAAAGAACTATAGCGTGCATACTGAAGAATGCAGCTCTCTATTACCTTGTGATCTAATTTTCAATTGCCTCTCTCACGGATTGTATTCTCAAAAGATGCTACCTAATCTACTAATCAGAATTTTATTCTATTGGAAGTACAAACTCAATGAAATTGTATTACTGCATGAATATTGCTACGTTTCAAGATCAGATTCTTTGTTATATAGAGATAACATCAGTGAAACCAGACTGATTACCTAGTTCTTCATGGTTTAAGATTAGTCCAGCTCACACTCTACATATTAATTCTTTTCCTTTCTATACAAACTCTGATTTAAAAAACAAGCTGTCTGGGAGGTATTCAATGTTAGTTCCAACACTGAGGTTGTGCCTAACCAGAAATCTTTCATTAAGCAAAACAAGGACTATTAAAAACAAAATTTTATTAGTGCTAGGCAATACTCACAAGGCTCTTTCAAGAAACAAGAACCTTCAGTTGGCCAAACATATTTAAATACCTCTATCAATACGCCAACATAATTTAGAGAATGCTGTAGCATTTTATAGCCATCCAGAAAGAGAAGGCATATGAACTCTAAAGGAGGAAGGACATCAAAAAAGTAACAAACCAAAGAAGTTAAACATTCCAGGACTTATCCTAAGTACCATCTATCAGCTGATTTTGAATAACAAGAATCCAGGATAATAGCAGAATATTTTTAAATGAGCCTAAAGTTCTACATGTCTGCTTCACATTTGCAGATGGCCCAAATAAAACTGCTTCTAGATGTAAAAGATAAAGACATAGTTGTTCCTCATTTCCAGAATGAAACTACAACTGTATAAGGTTTAAGAGGTGATAGTCTGTATCACACCTCTAATTTAAACATTTCTCAAGTGTTTATGTTACCAAAATGAAAATATTTTCAGAAGCTTTAATACAGCAGTGTGAAAAGAGAAACTAAAACTAGAAAATGCGCCTTTGATTCAGAAGTTGGCATTTGAAAATACTGAGACAAACTAACCTACACAATTTGAAGACAAAGGTATCCCACTCTCCCATTTCTGCAAATGTCAGGAGTTAGATTGTTAACTACATAAAGGCAATAAATACATTTTTTAAAATGGTATGGAATTAAGTTGAAACATTTCTGAGGTGAAAATTATGAATTTGTAGAATCAACTAATTTCCCTAAGGCTGAAAGCAAGGGATAGAATAATCACTAAAAGAACACATTAAAATCTTCCACACTTTAACATAGGTGAAACAGCCAATTATATATACACCAAAGTAATAGCAATGTTTTTCTTCTTTCTGCTATTATACTTTTTAATCTTCTCTTTATCTTCTCTTTTTACTCAGCCTAGAAATTAACACACTTACACCTCATTTACCTGTGGGCAGCATACAGAATAGAATGGAACAATTCAATTTTGAAGGGACTTAAAATGATTGTCTATTTCAACTGCTTGACCACTTCAGGGCTGACTAAAAGTTAAAACATGTTACTAAGGGCAGCATCTAAATGCCTCTGACAGACTAACAGGCTTGGGCACAGTCACCTGTCTAGGAAGCCCATTCCAGAGTCTGACCACCTTCTTGATAAAGAAATGCTTCCTGATGTCCAGTCTGAACTTTCTCTGATGGTCATAGTTTTGAATTATTCCCAGGCATCCTGTCACTTGATCCCAGGGAGAAGAGATCAGCACCTCCTGCTCCACTTGCCCTCCTCAGGAAGCTGCAGAGTGACAAGGTCACCTCTCAGCCTCCTTTTCTCCAAACTAGACAAACCCAGTCTTTTGCCGCTCTTCATAGCTCATTTCTTCCAGCCTTTTCACCAGCTTTGTTGTCTTCCTCACGTACCTGAACATCTTTAGTTGTGGGGCCCAGAACTACAAAATGGGATCAAGCTAAGGCCTCACCAACACTGAATACAGTGGGCTAATCACATCTGTTGACCAGGTGGTCAGGCTGTGTTTGATGCACCCCAGGATGGGGTTTGCCCTCTTGGCTGCCAGAGCACCCTGCTGGTTCCTTTAAAGTCTGCTGCAGCGCTGCACCCTCAGGGTCCTTTTCTGCAGGGCTGCTGTCCAGCCATTCCTCTTCCATTTTATGCTTGTGCCTGGCATGACTTCATCCTAGGTGCAGAAACTTGTTAAGTTTCATCCCATTTCTCCTAGCCCAATGCTGCAATCTTCCCAGATCCCTCTGCAAGGCATCTTGTCCCAAACAAAACACCTCCCACTTTGCTATTGCTGGTACCCAACTTGCTAATGGTGCACTCAACTTCTGCACCCAGATCATTCACAAATATATTGAACAGAACTGCGCCTAGAATTGAGCCCTGAGGAGCACCACTGGTGACCCGTTGCCAGCCAAATGTGGTCCCCCTCACAACAACCCTTTGAGCCCTGCCCTTCAGCCAGTTCTTCACCCAAGCATGTCTTGAACCAGGTGACATTATCATAAAAGGATATCAAAATAGTTAAATGGACTTTCCCTTTGTGAACCTGCATTGACTGCATCTGATGCTTCCACTGTCCTTTAAATGCCTTTCAGCAGTACCCAGGATAACCTTCTTCATACTTTTTTCAGGAACTGAGGTTAGAATAACAGGTCTGTATGTTCCTGAGTCTTCTCTCATGCCCTTTTTGTAAATTGGATAACACTGGCCAGCTTCCAGTCAGAAGGAACCTCCCAGACTCCCGTGACCTTTGGTAGATATTCAAGTGGGGTCCTGCCATAACATCCACTGACTCTTTCAGTATTCTATTGTTAATTTATTTAAACTCAGGAAGACACTACAATTTCATCAAAATCAAAACACAGATTAAATTTAGAGGAAAATCAAACTATTACACTCAAAACCCCTTAAAAGGGTATTTGCAGATGGTCCCTTTTAGAGGAACCACTAGCAAATGAAGAGGTAAAATTCAGAACAATCTTGATAAATAAAACCATTTTGGAAAAAAAAATGGGCAAAAAACCTTCCACTACACTGTAAAAATACTCACCTACAAAAAATACAGGATTGAAAATAATGGTCTATTCTTCAGGAAAGGATTTGTCGGTTTCAGTGAATCACAAATAAAGTGTAAGACAGGATTATCATTGCAAAAGTACCATACAGTAATGCATGAATAGGGAGTGTCACTTGCAGACACTTGGGTAATTGTTATATTTCACAGTATGCTATATAAATTCTCATCTGAAATACTGCCTTGCTTTGGATACTGAACTTCAAGAAATATCTGGAACCTTTAGAGAAAACAGAAGCAGACCAACAATCGTAAGACTAATCTCCTTCCTAGAAAATATGATGCATGAAGAAAGTTTGAAGGGATTCACGCTGTGTAAAAAGAAGAGAATGAGAGAAAAGAGTACATATGACAGATACGACTGCAGCCCTCAAATATGTAACAGGTAACCATAAAGACTAATGGAAAGTTTTTCCTCATTTCCACATCAGGCTGAAGGATGCAGGCAGGGTATTTTGACTAATGGGAAAAAAATTTCCTAATGATAAGCATCTGAAAAGACTTTAGCTGTAAAAAATGTGTTATTAATAGTTGATCCGGGTCTGGATAGGGAAACAGAAAACTCCAGTCTTCCAGTCTACACTTCTGAACTTACTATTGAGTAAAAAGAGTTGGATAAACACTAACAGCCAAGTCTGAAATGCAGAGATCATAACACTGTGCAGACACTTTGGGCAAAGTGCTGTCATTTCTCCAGCTATGGCTTAGCACATGGCTGCAGTCAGTTTTGCAAAGCACTATTCATATAGCTGGGGAACAGGAAATACACTGGGGCAGTGGCACCAAATAGTAACAAGCAGGAATACTACCAAAGGACTTTCTGGAGTGGGAATTCTGTCTTCTCACCCACACAGTACCATCTATGCTCTGGTGCCATTTAGTGACAATAATAGATCTTACTGCCTGATCCAGCAAATGCCTCAGCCATTTCTATCCCCTGCATTCACAATAATCTTAATACTTTCTTTAGCATCTTCTTCAGTACCTTGGGGGTCCAGCATCCATAATGCCAGTATCACATTGCCCTCTTTATTGGCCTCACCTAAAGCTCACAGCCTACAGCCATACCAGTAAACCAAACGGTGCCAGTTTACTCTGCAAACATATTCAGGCTCTGAAATTCAACAGCCACATTTTTCATGTTGTTAAACAGTTTAAAAAATCTTGCAACAGCTTTTGTCAGTCAACTTCTCTCCCAAACAACCTGGGCACAGTTTGGGAGTTCTCTGGGACAAATAATATTCCTAACAGGCAACTTCAAACCACACTCTGTGCCCAGGAACCAAAGAGACCTTATGGCGAGGGTGTGGGCACCTCATTTCAGAGAGCAATCTGAGGCACATTTAATGTAGTCCTACAGTTACACCCACGGTCCTGTGAGGCCCCAAGGAAGGAAATCATTATTAATGGCAGCTAGAACATAAAGTGTTGCACTCGAAAACTGTGAATAAACAGACTCAAATGGTACATTTCATCCTGAAAAGTGGACTCTTCAGGATGAAATAATTATTTTCATTCCCACTGCAGACCCTGGTTTCCACCACAAAAGGAGGAAAAATTCAGTGGTTGCATCTCTGTCTTGGACAATTAGGAGCTCTCTACTCATACAAACGGTGACTAGATAATGCAATTACTCCAATCAAACTAAAAATTACACTTTATAAACATAAGACCGCTAAACACATACAGGAAAACAACTAATCTAGTTCACTCAATGAATGAAACAGATTTTTGAAAATGTATTTTTAGACTATGAAGGCCTGATTTGATCCAAAAAAGCCCAAGATATTCCAGTTGAAACTGGTATTTCATGAACACAATTATGCCTTTTACTTTAAGAAATTGAAGAGGTTAAGGGTGAAATGGTAATGCTTACTCCAAGTTTCCCTAGGATTTTGTTACTTTAAGTCAAATGCTTTACTTCACATAAGGTTTCTTGTGTTGAATTGTAGTACAACTGTTTACTCAAGTGGCAGCAGCATACTTTGTGATAAATTAAATGGACATTTATCAAAGGTAAGTTGACAGGTTTAAATGTTAAATGCAAGCACTGTAAGACAAGTACAAATAGTTTCTACCTGGAGGTTACATATCTAAATCATTGGTTAGATATTTTAATTAACTTCTGCACAATGAAGAATATTTGCTTTCTGAATTATTGGACAACATTTCCTGCGAGAGGAAGGTACTAAATGTCATGCAATATATTTTTAAGTAGAGTTTACATACAAATGAAAAACTGAAAATCCTTCTTCCCATACAACACAGGCAAGAAATAGACAAGTACTGTTCAGAAATATAATTTTTGGAGTCAAGACTTGAAGTTAAATTAAATTAAAAACTTCAGAGAGTTATGCCACAGAGAGGCATAATACATGGACAGAGGGGGTTTCATTGCTATATCTAATACTATCTCTTAGCCCACTGAATTATGATCTAATAACACAAAAATGTAGCTACCTCAGGTTCTGAGGTGATTTTGAGAGCCTAAAGACAGAGACATACAATAGTCAGTGGAAAACTCAAAGAAAATGCATCTCTGGTAGGAATAAAATAGTTATATGTATATATGTATATGTATATACACACACACACACACACTTCTGTTGTTTCTTAAACCCATCTAGTCTTCTTGCCCTAATAACAGTAATTCTTAAGGTAAAAAGCTGTAAAACAGAAGCAAGCTGCAAACCCACAGGAGCACAATGCAAAGGGCCTTCTCATCAACCCCTCACCTTTCAAACCACTGAAGCATTTAGACATTTAAAATGCTAATAAAAACTAGAATCTTTTACTCACAGTTAAAACCAGGCTCAATAGTTTTTCCAGCTTCAAGACTGTTTATCGTAATCTGAAAGATGATGTGCAGCAGCAGAAATGATAGACTGGTGAAACACAGAGACTTTAATAATCGTCCTGTATGCCCTAAAAGACAAAATATACATACATATAATTGGTGAATTTCCTGATCAAGGATATTTCTACAAGTCAGTTCCACATTAACCATGATTGTCCCTTACAGTCAAAATTATAGCAAAAGTCATACTTAAATTACAGTGTCTTTGAGTACACTTTAATCACAAATCCCAATGACTGCTATTACCAACATTTTCTTTTTGTCTTTTTTTTAAATAAATAGAGAAAGTTTCTCAAGTCTCCAGATAGCAATTTTACATCAATAATAATAACAACATCACAGTGTTTATCACCACATTACCTGGTATGAAGATAAAATATGAATTCTCAAAATTTCTACTTTTGAGAAAATAAAACCCTGTTAATCTAATTACTCTTTACAAAATAAATTACATGGATGGGGGGATAACAACACAAAAACCTCAGTGGGGCTCAGGATTATAGACATGTTTTCAATGAATGCTTTGCTTTATGCCCACTGCCCTCTTTATCTTTCCTCAGAAGTTCTGAAAATAATTTTCAGTATACACTGAAGAATCTTGTGCCAGACAGATTTGGTCATGGTTTCTCTAAGATTTACAGGGTATCTATTCAAAAGTCAATAGAAAATGTTTGATGAAGATTTAGAAATACCTTACAAATTCCCTAGGAAACACTCAGCTTAATCATAGGGAGCCAAACTTGCAAGGTATGATCAAATAAAGTAAACCATTAGTATTTCAGGAAACATGCATCTTCAAGACAAAATTGATTTGCTGAGAAAAGACAACCTTAAATATCATGTTACCTGGCCTATCTGCAGTACAAGATGTATTTCCAAAGTATTTTATATGCATTTAAGGGTAATTGTTTAATTCACAGATTAAAACATGGAACTGTTGGAATTCTTATCCAAGGCCATAAATAAAGCCAAGGTTATGGAGGGCAGAACTAGCACAGTATAGCTGTGAAATACTCACTCTACATGCAGCCTGTTCTGGTCATACTTTGCTGCAATGTCTGTTCTGAGCAACTACTAGAAAGGACGAGAGAGTTCGCATTCTGTATCTGGCCAATAAATCAGCTTCTTGCTTTATATTTGTTATAGTTCAAGCATGTCCTCAATGGCTTGAAAGGTAATTTATAAAGCAAAGATGCAGATAAACATGATTCAACAATTTAAAACATAGTAGACTATCTCACTCCATCTGACTCAAAACTTTTGTTATATGATGACTATCTTGACAGAAAGCTTTTAATACCAAATGCCTGTAATAAACTTCCTTTTTTTAATACAGCAAGCAGTTCAAACAAGATTTAAAATGGTAAGAATGAACCACTGAGTTTCTGCAATTTGAAAAGGAAGATACATCCACTAGATAAGTACGTTGCATGATCTGTTCACTAGTCACCAGAGTCTACAAAGAAAGAAGACAACCTGGGTGACAGAGCATTACATTAGAAAGACTGGATATTAAATTCTTTGTGCCATTTTTTGCTCTTTTTCTGCAGAAACTGGCCTATGACCTGGCTTTGGACAATTTCTAAGCTCTGCAAAAGCATAAATAATTGAATAGGTCATACTTTTCAAAAGCAATAGAAGAATGAATATATGAGAAGCTACATGTTAATATATACTTTGTCAGATGTGATATCATATGTAATGCAATAGAAGGACTGCTACATTTTACAATTTTTTTGCAAGTTTCAATATTTGATGCTTTGCTCCTTCATTACCAGACCCCATGCTCACAGTATTACAAGAGACACACATCCAGAATACAACTGAACTAAAAAATTACCTATCTCAAAGCTGGAGACAAACAGTTTGACAACACAAATTCCATGGTCTTAACAACAATGCCCAAATTGTACAGATTTTAAAGACTGTCTTGTGATTTATGAACTTCTGAGTCACAAATTCATCTCATTGCTAGCCAGGTAACAATTCAATAGATATCATGCACTGAATGTTTCATATAGAAGTGGATTTGAAAGTTTTTTGATAGAATTGCCTGAGTCAGCATCTAAAGGGGGAAAACTGCAATACAATTAATCAATGCACACTGAATTCCTGAACAGTTTCCACATAAGGAAATAAAACTATTGAAAGCCTTGTGTCTCTCTTTCAGTATTTTAATTGCTTTATCACCCCAACATATATGTCAGTTTTAGACTTAAATTTTTAAAGTTTGAAAACAAACACTGAATTTAGATTGAAAAAAACATTTCTTTAAAAAAGCCTTAACTTCTACAATTGTCCTTTCAAGAAATGTAGAAAATGCTGACAATATATTTCTTGAAATGCTGAAATGTTGAAAAAAATCTCCTTAACAAAGCAGGGAAAAATTTAAAATACTACAAACATTCATCATAATAAATAGTGTTTCAGTTTACTGGTTTATATGGCAGGGTACACACAGCTTGAAGACAACAAGTTATGTTCAGTGAAGGTTACAGCATTCCTCAAGGGCTACTCCCTGCATGACCATCAGTGGGACAGGACGACCATCAGATCCTACTGAGCCCTTTGCTTGCACCACATTCATCTGTGCCAGCAGAAACTAGACACAAGATGTATTTGGAGAAAAGTAAGAAATACTATGTCCCTAATTTCAAAAGTTTTGGAGAGACATCAACAACTTGGGAGAAATGGGAGTGCTAAAATCAGTGAATTACGGGATACATAATTTATTCCAAGGAAGAAGTGACAGATTTGGATAAGAGACGAGTTTCAATTTTTAGTGGGGTTCGGATAAACACATTTGACCTTATTTTTATTTACATTTTTCTCTTTCTACTGGAAACTTAGTTCTAAATGACACAAAGAAAAAATTAACTCTATGCACACAGAATTGAGATGGTGAGAAAACAGCTAAAATTAAATTCCTGAAGGAAAACAGAGATTCTGACAATGAGGAAGAAAGATTTTTGTCATCCTTCTCTAATTTCTATTTATTCCAATTCACTCACAATTCTTTTTGTAACTCACAAAATTGTAACTCACAATGTTACAATTCTTTTGCTAGAACATACCTTAACTGTTTGTTACCCTAATGTGAAGGTCCCTGGGGACATGAAAGGAAGCCGACTGTCACATAGAGAAGGAAATACATACTGTTCAGAAACCTGTGTGGACAGAAGAGACATGCACCAAAACTCACAATATACCAATTTCTTCATTTCTATCTTAGATGTATAGACCTGTGTATGTCCGTCAAGACTAAAATAAGAAAAATCTTATGGCTAACACCTCAGTTTGTAGCTTGAATGCTGGGTTCTGAATTCACCACTAGCTTCAGCAAAACGCAGAGCATGGAAAGGACAGAGCAGATTTGTCTCAGAACTGGCATGAAGGACTGAGGAATGGACTGCTTTCTGGTGCCACTTCAGGTGTCATTCCTGATGGCACCAGTGGGACCAAAATCTGGCCTGCAGCTTTAGAAATGTACCTCAGCATGTCTCAGAAACACACAGGTAGGTTGGTCCAGCCTCTTTGTCCCTCCAGAAAACTCCTGGCAAAGGGCTTTCTCCTTTCCGATCAAGCCCACAGGAAGCCACACAGGATGCAAATGCTTCATTATCCTCTTCCTCTTCAGCCCAGATGCAACATTAAACTGGACTCAAGAGAGCCAAAAGCTTTTCACACATGGCAGAGGAATCTACTTATTTTTCAAAGGTAATCCAGCCAAGAGCCAGATTAGTAATGGCATGTACCCCCCAGCCACAGGCATGTAACCTCAGTGCAACTAACTATTTTAATGTCCTCTAACAGGACTGCTGCCTCCAACGCACCCACACACCTTTTGACTGCCCACATCATGACTGTACACAAAGGTGGAGCTGCTGCTCACAACACTTCCAGCAACGATGAAGAAATGAAGAACAGTACATTTGTATTTGACAGGCAGTCCTGTGATCTTTTCTGCTACCCCCTTCCATAAAACAGCAAGAGTATGACAAAATTTAATTTCTTTTTTTTGTACACTTGGAAATTCCTCAGCACTTTTACAAAAAAGGGTGTGCTAATAGGACAAGGAATAACTGAATGGCAATATGCCACTGAGACCTGCTTTAAAAATCATGTAAATGAGCTCTTACAATATAATCTGACCATGAGACTTAGGCTATTATGAAGATCATACCATACTGTATCATACCATATCTTCAGTTGTTTGGAAGATGCATTAAGTGTTTGGATGTCTTATTTGAAGCTTTTATTACTTGGCACAGTGATTGTTTTAAAAAATGTAATCTTAGGGTTGTATTTTCTGAAGTTAGTTGGTTTTAGGATAATTCTAACATCTCTTTTAGCCATATATTGTACTCCAAACTCTTCAACACTCTTCTTCAACAGTTACACTTGGGCATTCTTTTTACACATCACTTTTTATTCAGATCACAGTGGACGAAATACCAAAGCACAAGTAATTTTTCATGTAACCTTTGATTGCATACACTGAGTGACAAATATTAATGTGCATTAATCTCCTGGACTAGTGACACTTCAGTTAATAAAGATA
>JAOXXN010000395.1:99375933-99390581 GCA_026770055.1 Myrmophylax atrothorax | reverse complement strand
CTTTCTTTTTAAAATACTACAGAGCTCTAAGAAGGGAAAAAAGTCAATTTAGAGATAGACACATTGCAGGAATGCCAACCAGACTTGGGTAAACACAGTCAAAAATGTTATGTGTAATTAAAAAAAAACACAAACAACTGATTTAGAAATGAAAACATAAAAAGACATAAAAAGTGCTGCATGGGATAATAAATGCCTACTTACTCTAGCTTCTAGCAGGATTTCCTGTTTTTCCTAGAAGTTTTCATGCCCAAAATACTGCTAGAACTGAGCTATATCCTGTGCATCAATAGACAATACCATCGTTCAAGCTAGGCATAATCTCTGACTTGCAAGTTTACACAGGCAATTTACCCATTTTGTTAACAAAATATTTTGTCAGACAAGACTCAGAACTTAACCATTCATTTTCTTTCCAGATGATACTCATAAGCTTTCAAAGCAAATAACAGCTACTTGATGTCTGCTTCATAATATGACAGGTGACTGTACCAAGCTAAACACAGGAAAATAAACACCATCTCAGATATTAGTGCATATGAACACTGAGCAATTTTAAGCCAGAGCTACTCTTTCACAAGAGAGTTTGAGGATTTTAGGACAGAGTTCCAGTTACTTGCCTTGAGAAACCAGGCTCTCCTTGTTTGTTACTGAAAGATAATATTTGTTTTGAATTCAAATAGTTCAGTCATTATTGTCTGCTAGGAGCAGTGCCTGCAACTTAGTTTCTTCATTCCTCTGTCACAGTCATAAAGAGCAGGTAACTATCCAGTACTAAATTCCTTCAACAACAGAGAGTCCAAACCAACTCCCAAGTAACAGGAGATGACCACAGGTCATGTGCTACAGTGCTGAACCGCATTTTCAAAAAAAATCTGTACTTACTAGGTAGGAGGTGAATAATTTTCTCCCTTGAATACCTACCCTCTTATGTTCATAAGCAGTAAACAAATGTGATGCAGGGCAGAGAGAGAGGCAGGCTGGAAGACTGTGTAAATAGGACTAATACAGCTATGGCAAACCAAACTCTACACCATGATGTTTTCACAAGGGAGTAAGTGGGCATAAGTATGTGTACTGAACTTTCAGCGGAAGCTGTGGTATGAATTTCTTCTACCTTTTGCTAAACTTCTTCCCAGATCTAGAGGCTACTTCAGCTCAGACAGAAGCCTTGCACAGTTTAATGTCTTTCCAAAGAGTTTGTATCAGAATCTCTAGCACAACATAATGCAGCTCATGACCCAGTTGAAGAGCCCCTGCCAAAATACATTAGCATTTCAACTTCAATTTTGCATTTCAAAAATGTTAAGCCCTCCTGTCAACATAGGGATGAAGGAACACATGCAAGGGCCTAGCTTCGATCCCTCCCTTTTGCAGAGGTGCTTCAGGGAAGTAGGAAGACAAGATGGAAAAGAAAATTACTTGTCGGAGTAATTTTGTTCCAAAAGTTTCCTGGTGTTTGAAGAACATACTGTGATGCCCATATGCCACATGGCCATGGCATTTTCTTCACTTTGAAAAAAATAATACTATTTTCAAAACACTGATTCCAGTGGGCAAAAGGAAGAGGATCAAAGAGCTTTCTACAAATATTAGTAGTACGCTTTCACTGAAATCAGGTGGTTTTCTAAGGAAATTAAAATAAAAACTTCCCAAGAGCCTATGTTGTATATTTTGTAAAATTCTGTAGAGAAATAGGTTACAGGAAGGAAAAGAACAGATCAATAAGTATGACTTGCATGCTTGGCAAATTGATATAAACTGTAACACAAATAAGAATTAGACAGTCAGATAAGAACCATATGCTGAGGTGTCCAGGCAGTTACCACAGAACATGGTTATGCCTATCAAATCTTGGAAATCTTAATGGAAACCAGAGAAAATGTTTAGAGGGATATTTGAGATGCTGCAGCAAACTTACGTTTTCAAGAAACTTCTGGCAAGTTTTTCAAAAGAACAAAACTTCTGTCAAAGACTTTACAGGAAATAATCTGTCATGGGAATGGAGGATATGTGATCTTGGGACATACCAGTTTTGGCTGACGGTAACTTTTAATTTACCTTCCAGTGCAGTTGCAACAGCCACAGAACAAAAGTTCTTTTTTCCCCCATAATAATGACAGAATTAATCTTATTTGTTACATTCTGACTAGTACTGACATTATGTGTGTAATCAAATGGATGGAGATATACTACTTTTGGCTGGGATAGTTAATTTTCTTCATAGTAGCTGGCACGGGCCATGTTTTGGATTTATGCTGAAAACAGTGTTGATAACACAGGGATGTTTTCATTATCATTGAGCAATGCTTACCCACAGAGGCAAGGCCTTTTCTACTTCTCACCCCACACCATCAGTGAAGAGACTGGGAGTTCACAAGGAGTTGGAAGCTGACACAGCTGTAATAGCTGACCCCAAGTGACCAAAGGGACATTCCATACCACATGGTGTCATGCTCAGCATATAGAGCTGGGAGAAGAGGAAGGGATGATATTTGGAATTCTGGTGTTTCTGCCCACATCACAGTTACAGATGATGGAGCCCTACTTTCCTGAAGGTGACTGAACACCTGCCTGGCCATAGGAAGTGGTGAATGAATTCCTTGTTTTGATTTGCTTGTGTGTGTGTGTTTTGCTTTACCTTTGAAACTGTTTTTATCACAACTCACAAGTTTTCTCACCTTCACCTTTCTCCCTCCTTCTCCCCCATGCCACTATGAGGAAGTGAGTGGCTGTGTGAAGGTTAGCTGACATAATCTGGACAACAAGGCACTCATCTGTGCTTACAGAAACACCAGATTTCTTCAGGAGAAGAGATCACAACATTGTTCAATATTTCATAAAAGGCTTACACTAAAGAGTGAGGCTCAGTGAACTGCTGAACTTCTAATGACACTACTAGTGTTTTCTTTCAAATGGTATACCAAAGCACTCATAGGAACATACTGCAAACCAAGCAGAGAACAACAACTAGATCTGTATTATGACTGTTATATCAACTCCATGTGTGCATGTACAACAGTTCTCCCATCTTAATCTTTCTGTATGTAAAAACATAGCTGTAATACTGTCTGTCATGTTTTAGGTAGAACAGACAAAGGAATTTTGCACAAATAATACATTATTTTCAACTCCAAAATGTTTACTATGAAGTTTCCTTGATAAGCTTACAGGTCAAAATCAAAAATGAACCACCACATTTCTGCAAGTTCTATTTTTTGGACAATAACAGCAGAGAGAATCACACAGTTAATTTCTCACCCAACTACATTTTGTGTAACAGCAAAAGGTGGCCAAGCACTACGGTAAGCCAAGCCCAGGCCAGCAAGCTGTCTTTCAGTTAAGTGTAGCGTCGGGTAATGAATGAACACTGATGCTCTTCCTTCCTGGGGTGGCTGCTACCATGGGCCAGGCATTTGGTAGCAACAGTCCAAACTTTTATAGACTAAAAGACAGAATCCACACCAGGTAACAAGACATCCTGAAATCTTAAATTGCTTCTGTGAAAAATATGAATGGTTGATACTATGAATACAGGTAAGGAAAAATAAAGAGCTTTTTTAATTGTCTAGATTTAACAAGCCCGAGACTAGAAGCAAGAATGTTTCCCTTTGAATTTTCCGAATTATTTTTAAGAAGGTGGAAAAAAATCAACTTCTGCAGAAACGAAAGCTTGTGAGAAGAAAACTAAAAACAGTGACATGTCAACAGGAAAAAACCCCTAAACCAACAGCAATGTGGAGTATCCATTTTCCTACAGTCCTCTGTTAAAATACTAGAAACTGTGAACGTAAAAGAAGCTAAGAATGTCTATATCAAACTTGTACAAACTAAAAGTCAATTCTCACCAGTAATCAGTAGCAGCCAGAAACAACTGTCTAGGGGAAGCATACAAGAAGATTAACACTCCCTGCAAGTCTCTAATCTTTTCCAGATTGCTGAAACCAGATCTATTTGGTAAACCTCTCCTTTGCAAAATTGCTCAGCCGTATTCTCAGTCACGTGAATTTTCAGCATACATGGTATGTATATTGCCACAGGTCAATGGTTCACTGCATGAACCATATCCTTTTGCTTGTTCCCAGTTCCCACATTATAAGAAAACGAGAAATTGATCACTATCCATCTTTTCCTCATCACTCATAATTTTGTACCTTTCAATCATACAGTCATCTACTTGCATCTTTTCCCAGCTAAAGCTCCACCACACTTCTCTGTTCCTCAGACGCTGCTCCATGTATTTTAACATCAACCATCTCTGAACCCTTTTCCAGTTCTACTACATTCCCTTTATGGCAGGGTGTCACTACCACTATAGAATACAGACAAGTTATGGCTTTATAAAGCAGTACAATGTTCTATTTCATTCTCCATTTTATTCTTTTATGTTCACATCTATTTTCTCAACATCTGTTGAGGCTCTGAACTAATGTTTGCACAGATCACAAGCTTTCAATTGCATTCCTTAGTGCCAATGTCAGTGACCACTGTTTTATGTGTCATTATTTTTCTTTTAAATTTTACCTTGATATGCACTTGTCCTACAAGAACACAAGTGGAGTAAAAGGAAATCAGTGTATTCACTGACTTTTTTCCTCAGAAATGAAGCTTAATGTATAATGGTTACCAGATGCATGCCCTTTTAAACAGGTGATATTTATTTGGAAATTCCAACTATCTCCACTACAGGGCATATCCTTCATAATTATTTTGTTGCATCAGATACTTTCAAATATTGTGAGCTTTATCTACTTCCTTCTGAATAAATAAATTGTGTCAAAATACAATTTATCTATTGTATTGCCTGGAACCTACAGTAAGACTGCCTAACAATGAACCAAGTTCATCTTAGACCAAATTATTTCACCCACTCACCAAAAATTAACTGAGGGAAAGTACATGCAGTCTTTTAAGATGAATACTACAAGTTCTTCTCTATATTCCTCTGGGATTTTATCAAGGTTTTTCAACACAGTTGTATTTCTTCATAAAGAATAATCAATTAACAAGCATTCACTGCAAGACACTGGCTAAGTAATGCTCATGTCCAACTAGATCTTATATATCTGGCATTTTGTCCTCTAGGGTAGATGTAAAAGGATTAGTAGTTTCATTCTTTCACGTACAGCAAACATTATGGGAATCCAGCAGCCAAAAGTAGTAAAACTGCTTCAACACTGAAGCTTAACTTGGCATCTATGCACTGCACACATGTAGTTCAATTGTTGTCCAAGCAGCATTTCAGGATCCAAGAGGCCTCTACAGTGGTATATGAGACATCGCTGCAATTCAGCTGGGATTTCTCACACATGTGCCTTTCTGGCAGAAGGATTTGGAATCATCCCCTGGACAACAGTAGGGATGGTGGGACAACAACCTCAGACAACTCTCACAAGAGGCACTCGGGACTGGAATGGAGAACTGCACTATCTACACCTCGTTTTGTACATGCTTTTTAGAAAGGGTTGCTGCTGGAGCACTTTTAAATACTTTTCCCTGTGGTAGGAAATCTAGGTGTGCAACTAGAGAGTCCATATACAGACAGAGTAACAATATGGTGTGTAAGATGATGGATTGGAATGTAAGTACTACCATGTTTCACAGAGTATAGTTTTAGCATTCTAAAAAGCAAGGAAGTGCAATAGAGTAGGTTAGTGTTTTCAAGAGCAAGGGGACTGTTGAAAGGCATAAAATGTGGAGATTACGTAGGATATAAGGGACCAAGATATTCCTATGCTCTTTGCAACTAATAAAACTAGTTTCAGTTCTTTGTCATGAACTGTGAGCTACAAGTTTTGCTTTGGAGAAATAGCCAGAAAATTTATCTCTACCATTCTCCAAGATTATGCATGAAGAGAAGCTAAGTATACCTTTAAAGAAAACTCACCCTGATGATTAAATATACAGTCATCAGAGATACTATGACACTGTAAAATGTCAGTTCAAAGCTGCCAAGTGCCCAAAAGGACCCTGTGATCCTGAACTTTGTGCCTTTTGTTGACTGTTGAAGGGTACTAGAGGTTTCAGTCTTTAAAAGGCCCTTTTGCTTCATACAGTATTATCTCTATATCACAACCAAAACCAAGTGTAAGTGTCCTTTGGCTATATTTCATATACTTAAAATAACATGAAAACACTTCAAAATTTAATCTTATTTTTATATCTTTTGCTGTTTTCTATTTTCTCACAAATAATACTCTGCTTCTTGTCTGCAAGACTAAAGTAGAACTATATAGTTTACAAAGAAACAATTCAGATTCTAACGTGGTGTGCTACTTAGTGTATAATAGAGTGACATCAAAAACCCCCATACTTCTGTGATTTTTTTAGGATTGTTAGAATTCAAAAAGTGTTTAACTATTAATGAAGGGGAAAATGTGTATTTGATGTTACACTCCAGCATCCTAATTAAAACACTGGAGTACAGTTTAAACAGACAAACAAGCAAATAAATAAAAAAATACAGTCTTACAAATATATACTCCTGGTACAAAGCACATCTGTATTCAGTATGCAGTCAGTAGCCTAAGTTATTTTCCAGTCAGACAAATTCAGATTTTTTTTCATCTACAACATACTAAAAACATTTAATACGAAGAGATGTTCATAAAGCTTGCAAAAGTGAAAGTCTGATCCTATTTTTGATTGCCAATGTTTAATAATTCAGGCTGAAATTCAAGTTGCTAAAGGAACTTTTACAACACTTGGCAGGAAGGATGAAATGCCACTGTTCAGCTCAAAAAATCAAAAATACAACTATTTAGTTTGAATTTACCAAAGTTTAGGTATTTTCTTTATATTTTTTCCACATGGCAAAGTGAAGAATTTCCACATTGGCAAATATCAACATTTTCTCATCAAAAAAAAAAAAAAAGAAGCCTGATTTTGTTGCGGCACATATTCTTGTGAATTAATAACAGTTAACTAGGAATTTTTCATAGAAAGTTAGAAAATCACAGAAAGGATGTTGCGGAAAGAACAGCAACAACACACACCATGAACAAGCAATCTCAGAAGTGTTAGTGACACTTTAAAGAAGCACTAAATTGGCTGATATCATGCAAATGTGGGGTTTGTGTTATAGTGCTGCTACAAAGGTTTTAGGGCCATTTGCTGCGGATAACCCCTGGAGCACATTCAGGGCTTTTTGCCACATGTAGGTGATGCAACCTTGCAAACACGTGCTAAAATCACCATGTTTGTGTTTATACACCACCACGGCAACATTTGATCTATCTACATAATGGATAGCTCTCTCCCTGCAATGTATGTCTGAGCACACTCGTGCGTGCAGTTACATTAGCATTACTTCAGGTTTGTGTTGTCTCACACCTAAAAGCTAGAGTATTAAAACCTAAAAAACACTCCACCTCGGCGCCACTGCAGAAACACAGCACCAGGCACTCCGACAGGGAGACACACAATCTCTGCCAGCTGCCCAGGTTGCCCAGCACTGGCAAGGATGGACCAGATCAGGCCAGTCTGCCTCAGCATCCCATGGATGCCCTCCCCTAGAAGCTAGGCTCTGCTCCACTGTCAACATAAGCTGAGTTTCCAGCAGTGCAATATGGATATTTCACTCCCTGACCCTCCACTGACGCCCAACACAAATATTAGGAGTGAGACAGCCTGCCATGACAGTAGTTGAACAGCTCTCTTGGTTTCTGCTCTCCTCAGGCAGAGGGAAAAGCAGTACTCTCCTTTATTATTATACCACATTTCCTTGTGTATGTCAACTGTTCCTTAGTTACAGAAAACTGTATGCTTTCCAGACAAGTGTAACGAATCTTCGGAAATGGAGTAAATTTTATTTTTTTTTTTAGTATTTTAAAGGAACTCCCAGAAGGAACTTGCATTTTTATTTACAGCTTTGTCTTCTCAGATGTGAATACATTTCTATGCAGCCACCTCATGGTAGCATATCCTAGCCATCTTGTAATGAAATTATCATGAACATATCAGAAAGACATGACCCACATAGTTAACTCATTACAGCAAACTCTGGCTTGGATCAAAGTACATTAGTTACTTTAATTACAGCTGAGTCAATCTCTGTTAGGTATGATTAACATTTGGCCTAACTTTTCTCTGTCTTGAAGCTAAAGAAGCCTCCTTTAAAGTTTAATCTTGAACTCATGTTACTGAGGTTTACATAATAATTACAACTCTGGCTTAACATTCCCACTACTATTTTCTCTTGTTTAGTTAAATAAAAAGAAATCCAGTAAAAGACAGGTGTCAGTTTGACCAACATATATTTCCTAAACTGATTTAATACCTAGTTACTAACACAGAGAAGATTAAGGAATATGGTAAAAAGTTCCTATTTGCAGTATTCTGAAGATGACATTTTAGACATGCAAAGATCTCTACAGAAGCTTTTCCAGGGAATACTGACAATAATTACAGATGTGTTGCAAGATGTTACAGCAGTGATGTACCTCAAGCAGCAATACTCCATGGGATCTTTAAGAAAGTTCAGGTGGCTGGCAGAACTGCACTGACAATACTGATCTCATTTAATCCCTTCAGTTCTTTGTTGTATTTATTTATAAGTGTTTCAGTGATCACATTTACATGCCAGAGTGCTGTCACACGTCTTTTAGCTTTTTTCCACTGCTGATAGTAAGACAATGGTGTCAAATCATATGCAAAGAGTCATCACTTTGGGGACAAACAAGCTCATAGGATGCGTGAGAAGAGGGTGACTAACCAACCACTGCAAGAGCTCTTGGGCAGGGCTTTCCTCGCACTGACAGTGCTCAGGCACCTATTTGGGGACATCAGAGCATCCAACTCTGTTGATGTTGAAGAGCAACTCAGACTCTCACCTTGCCTAAGAGGATTCAGATCCCAATGTCCCGTGCACCACCACCAGCGGCTGCTGGTTGAGCCTGCCCAAACCTGGGGATCTGCTCAGCTCCCACAGGCATCACACATTGGTTGGATGAACAACACAGTCCTCGGTCACAGCTCTCCTCACTTTGCCATGCGGTAACCACTAACCTAAGTGCTGCATCCTGTCACTTTGACCCTACCAACTTTTATCCTTGGGGAGCACAGGCTAAGGGACATGAGCCCACATCTTTCAATGGCTATGGCACTGATACCTGACAGCTCAGCCTTGCCCAGCCAAATTGGGGACATTGAGGGAGACAGTTCACATATTGTGAATTTAAGATACTTGCGGTTCACAGCTACATTTATTTATGGGTATAGCTCTAATACACAAATCCTTCTTTGAATACATGAGCCATGGGTACCTCACTGTCCTTCAATCACTCCCAGTTCCTTAAATATTTCCTAAAGTCTTACTAAAACCAGCCAAAAAACAGGCAGCTACGTGATCAGCATAATCATTCATCCCAGAGGGTTGGAACTAGATGAACTTTACGGTCCCTCTCTACTCAAGCCATTCTGTGATCCAAAAGACCAATTTAATAATGGATAGCAAACCACAAAGCCAAATTCTGACTTCTGAAAATGATCATCAGCTTTCAGAGACATTTACCAATGCATCATTGCTCCTCTTCCCAATAAAAATGTTTTAGGAAAACACATGTCTAGGTCCTCACAAGTATCTAGAATAACTATCTACAAGACTCCAGTAATCAGAAAAGGTCCCAGATGAATTTAGATTCTGCATTACCAAAATTTAAAAAAAAACCAAACACATAATTCTTCAATACATCCTTACTGTATTATCAGATCACAGACAGTATACTAACTGATGTGTTACTGTCAGCTGTAGGGCTTTCTGCATTCAGAGGGGATCCCAAGTCACAAAGTCTACAGAAGCTTAGAAGACGATACTTAGGAAAGACTATGTCTGGCGCAAATGTGCCAGCAGGCATGTTAACAGGGTATATTTGGTAATCTGCCATGGTGCTGTTAAAAATTAGTGATGTTTACACTTCAAAGAGGGTCTGCACAGAAGAAGGCTTTGAAAAGATTCAAGGAATGCAGCCATTCACAGCAGAAGTGTATTTCAGGTTCAAGGATTGCAAAGACAAGGAGGAAAAACTTCCATGCACATGTGTGTGCTTACCTCCTCCATCCACCAAATTCCAGCAGAATTAATGCAGGAGAAAGAAAGAATAACCAAACAGTAACTAAGGACTCTAAGTTGTTTTATGATAGGTGAATTAAGTACTAGAAACAAGTTCTGAATAAAAACACTGTATTTAAAGAGAAGAAAAAAAAAGAAAAATAATAATAAAAAAAAAGAAGGTAAAAAAAGATCCATGTCATGCAGAACAAATGGTATGGTAAATTAAAAGGGCCCTGTTTTTACCTGGAAATTACAGGCTACTGATTGCAGAAGGTAAACATTCTGGAATCTGAAATATGCTTAAAAGGTCTAAAAACCAGAACAGGTGTTGTCTGCCATCCAAAATTACTTTGAAGAGATGACAGACAATTCAGGGAAACTCTGAGTCATCCCCCAGTGTCGCTTGCTTAACCATACAAAAAGACTGAGACAGAACACTACTTTATTTTCTAGAACTATTTTTTTTTCTTACTGAAATCTATTACTTTCTGAAAGAGAAAACCTCCACCACTCTGTAAAATTTGAATAGTGTAAGTGAAAAATAAGGCACTGGATTAGGAAATCAGCCTGCCAAATAACACTGAAGGATCTGAATATATTATGTTAAGATTAACGGGCACAGCTCTTCCAAAAAAGAACTGTCAAGCTAAATGTGAAGGGTGAACACTTCAGCCAGTGTGAATCAACATTGCTCCACTGAAGAAAACTGTACTACGCTGCTCAAACAGGATAAGAATCAATGCTCTGTTTTACATAAACAAGTTTAGGCAAACACAGCCAATCTTCTGCTGAAATTTTACATGCCAGACAGACTGCATTTCTCACCTCCAATACAAGAGCATAAATGAAATGGCTCTGTACAACTTCCTGTTGGTAACATTAAGGCAACATTTGGCAAAAGGAAGACTTCTGCAAACATTCAACGTGGGCTTAAAAATATTGTTGCTTTTACACTGACAAAACTGATTTATCTTTAGCTACCAGATGAACTCAGGAAAGATGGATGAATTCTGTAATGGAGATGGAAGGCCCTATTTTATGTCTGTCTCATTACCATTCTGTATGTCCCTTTTTTCAGAATTCAACAGGATTTTTAAAAGGAGGAAACTTTCACAAAAAACCCCACTATTTTTTATGAGTTTGTTGGGGTTTTTTTGCAGGAAAGCCTTTCAGTGAGCCTGTCTTTAAACTTCAGGACATTCAGGTAAGTAAGAAACTAACTTGGAAAATACTTTTAAAAGCAAATACCAGATTTGTAACCTCAACAACCTCCTTCCATTCAGAGTCCTAAGAGTCTTGCACTGAGCCCTAAAGGAGGTTGATATTGTCACTGCTTAGAAGAACAGCAATGTACCTGCTCCCACCACAAACACCTTGGGAACCAGGGTCAGGTTTTGAATTGCACAGGTCTGGACTTAGCAAAATAGCTAACATCTCCAGGAGCACAAATGACCTAGCTTCTACTACCAATTCTACTAATTTAGAAAATACAGTATCTATAATTATCTTATTTTCCTGCCAGGCAGTAACTACTTATGCTCTTAAATAAAATGTATGAAGTCCTACAAACACAAGCAGCAGGAAAGCAGTGCAGGAAGCACTCCATCTCTCATCAATATCATGGCCACAACAGACAGGGGAGCACCCTGTAACAGTGGAGGGCACTGGAACAATTGAGACTCTCATCAGTGCAGCAGGAGAGAACAAAGGTTAACTCAGATGTGTGCTGCTGGTGAGAGCAGGCAGTTGCTTCCAATTAGCCTTATTTTGAAGAGCTCAGGCATGGCATCTCTGAAAACCTGTCCTTTGCAAGTAGCTGAATGTAAGGACAGGACAAAATTTGGTATACCTTTTTAAAGTAGTTTTGTTCCCAAATATTTAGCAGCCTTCTTTTTCATTAGATGTACCTTTATTCTTGGCTGTGTGTGTGTGTTTACAAGCTTCCCTTTATTATTTTCTGTAAAGCTCATCACAGTCTAATAACTACCAGCTTCTTTCTTACTCATTGATTCCCTTGTGAACCAAAAGAGTTTTAATCATTTCCCTAAATGGAGACTAACTTAGACTTGGTATCACTGAGTCACCTAGGTACAGCACACACATCTGAGCAGGTCACTGACTTGTTATGTGGCATTTCACCTTCTGCTTCCTATCCCACTCTCTGCCCCTTCTGTTTGTAAGGAAGCAGCTTGGATCTTTGAATATAGCTTTGTGTGCATAGGCTTCCTGCCCAAGGAAGCAGCATCATTTTCAGCTGAGGTTCCAAGGCACTTTACTATGAATTGAGCTGAAACTGCACCGTGCTGTTTGCCCTGGGCTTGCCTGCAATAGAGTTAATTTTCTTCTAAGTAGCTGGTACAGAGCTGTGTTTTGCATCTAATATGCCAGTAAGCAGGTGCATAAGAAGTTTGGGAGGGAGAGCAAAGACAGGACAGCTGACCCAAACTGGCCCAGGGGATATTCCATACCACAGAACATCATGCTCAGTTCATAAAGTGGAGGGAGTTAGCCAGAAGCCACACACAGCTGCTTAGGGAAAGGCTAGGAATCAATCAGTGAGTGGCAAGGCATAGTATTGTTTATCACTTGTTTCTCTTGGGTTTTATTCCTTTTCTCTCTCTCCTTTTAATTACAACAATAATTGTTGTTATTAACATTACAACAATGATGATTATTATTAGCTTTACTTCAGATATTAAACTGTTCTTATCTCAGTACACAAGGTTTATCTTTTTTAACCCCCAATATTCCTCCCCACAGGACATTCTTGATTTCGGGCTGGACTTAAAACTCATCACTGTTCTACCCTTAGGAGTGATTTTATCCTCAGACACATTCAAAACCCCCAAATGCTGTGGCAAAATATAACACCATGAAATTCAGGTAGGCTTTGGTTTTAGGTTTATATCTTAAGATGGGTGTTGCTGCACAGTCAGCATCCAAGCCCAGGACTTACTGGTCTCATAACGAATACAGAAACACGGTACTGAATTGTCTTCAGAAAAGGCAGGCAACCTGATCACTCACAGTGCTGCTTTTATTTTGCTCTACTTTTCCACTTTTCCCTAGACTGGGGGAAAAAAAGGTATGGGGTGGGAGGGAGAAGATGAGCCTGAACCTCTGCAAAGTTTTCAAGAAAACTGTCATAGAATTATCTGACACAGTTTGCAAAAGAATTGAAGTAACTCTCCAGGTTAGAGGATGCTGTATCATCTGTCAGGTTCAGACTAGAACTGACTGCAGTCAGTTTGGTGTCTACCCTCCATAACCACTTCTATCCATTTCTTAAAGCACCAATCACCTCACAGGATTTTCTTGTGAGGATTTTCCTCTACTTAATGAAATGCTTTTTCAGACACTACTGTTATTTCCTGTACTACTAAAATGCACAAGTGTCTTAAAACACTTAAAAGTAGATTAATTGGTCAGGCCTGGTTAATTTATGAATAATAATCATGGGTTTGGTCTCTGGATGAGAGACTCATTTTCATTTTTGTCATCTGTTGGACATCATTTGTTTGTGTTGGCTGTAACGTGCTAGCAGTGTGACTCATACCCTGAGAGCCAGAGTCTCCATAGAGTCAAGTATCCTCATTCCTTCTCCATTTCTGAAAAATGTTTCTCACTGCCTTCTCCAACACATTTATGTTTTGTTGGGGTGTTTTTTAAGTTGGTTGTAGTATCTTGGGTGAAGTATATAGATTGTAAGAAAAGATACAGACCTCAGGAGCAAGGTCCATGCTCTGATCAAGACAAGCCCGGCCTAAAAGAGTTTTTAATCTAAATCAGCAAAACACAAACAAAGATACAAACCAAATGGTTGCTGGTAATATGGTTATAATTTATGAAAGCTTCTGTTACAGGAATTATGGATTCAACTTCATCTGCACATATGTTCTCTTGCTGCACTTTCCCCTACCATTAAATATTTTTAAAATAAAAAATTGCCAACACATATAGCCATATTGCCATCACACCTTTTTAGGCCCTTTTTGAATTATAATGTAGCACTAGGTTATCACAGCAAAAAGTAATTCACTTGCTATGGTTTTACGGCAGTGCAAGGGGAGATGACTTACTAAGCTAAAACCGTATGTCATCACAAAATAACGTCTCAAGGAGTGGAGAAAGTAGATCTGGTTTAATACTCCTCTGTACTGCTTGGTTGTGCTCTCCAGTAGCTGCCAAGCAGCATGCTGACTGCAGTTCTCTCGGCAGTGTGGCATTCATAATGCTGAGCACCATTCAGGGCTGCAAGGCTGACCCTGGCAACTACAGACCTGTCAGGCTGACCTCAGTGCCTGGCAGGGCTATGGAGCAGATCATCCTGAGTGCAATCACACAGCACCTTCAGAATGGACAAGGGATTAGATCCAGCCAGCATGGGTTTAGGAGGGGCAGGTCCTGCCTGACCAACCTGATCTCTTTTTACAATCAGGTGACCCACCTGGTAGATGAGGGGAAGGCTGTGGATGTGGTCTATCTGGACTTCAGCAAGGCCTTTGACACTGTCTCCCATTATATACTCCTGGAAAAGCTGGTAGCCCATGGCTTGGACAAGTGTACCCTCTCCTGGATTAGGAGCTGGCTGGAGGGT
>JAOXXN010000395.1:99343493-99367369 GCA_026770055.1 Myrmophylax atrothorax | reverse complement strand
GCTTCCTTTGTTCCCTGATGACATGGGTAGTCAGTGACAGGGGAGAGAATTTATGCAAAAATTCCAAACTACAACAAGTAGTAATACTGCCTAAAATATTTCTGC
The DNA here is from genome assembly GCA_026770055.1 of Myrmophylax atrothorax. Taxonomy (NCBI): domain Eukaryota; kingdom Metazoa; phylum Chordata; class Aves; order Passeriformes; family Thamnophilidae; genus Myrmophylax; species Myrmophylax atrothorax. Next base: position 99,367,264 of record JAOXXN010000395.1, on the reverse strand, counting down.
CTATGCCTGTTTTCTAATAAAATTTTCATGTAGAAATGAAATTTTTTCATGGAAAGTGTCTGCTTTCTTCAGGACACTTTTCACTGGAAAGCCAAAATCCTACTGGTTTCACCTTGAATGTCAATAGCTCAGTTTTCGTCCAAAAACATAAAAGCCTTGCTAAAAAGCCTGGTAATAGAAACCTGACAGGTTTCCTATGTATTGCTTTTTAACACAAAATCACAGATTTTCTACAAAGATTATTCTGATTATGGATTAGGAACACACCGTAAAAGAGATGTCTGCATGCACATAATTATTTAGCAGACATCGAAGTGTCAATAGATTCATTGCCCAGTTGTTGTCAGTACAGTGCAATTTGTTATGCCCTGTAAACTTCTTTATATGCCATATTCAACACATGTGGAAGCATTTGAGAGACATCAGGCCTAACAGATTTTTAAATAAGTGACTAAAGAATCATCCAGATACCTTACTTCAGTTCTTTTACCAACGTGCACCAGGCCCTCATTTTTATTACACAGCCCCTAATCCCAAAGCACTTTTCTGAGCCCCTACACCTGGCATATTGTCTGAGAAAACTTTTTGTCATGGAATAAAACATTGGAACATCAAACTGTCCCATTTAACACACAGATTTTTCTACAGACAATATAAAAAAATAATCTAGACCCACATAAGAAAGATACATGCAAATTAATAGCCCTTGACAAATAGATTTGCAAAATGGCAATTATCTTTTCTTTTGACTTAGGCTCCAAGCACATGCAGCCTCAAAGCGTGGAAATAAAAACACTAGATTCACTCTCCCATAGTGTCAGAGTTTGCAGGCTCTTCAGTGAACTTTTTTTCTTTTCCCCCAGTGTTTGTTATTTTTTTCTGAGGAGAACCAGAAAAAAGAACCAAATAATTTTAGAGAGACTGTCTGTTTACACCCAGTTGACATTACACTCACCTGCTCTCATCCTTCTTTGGCTCCCTGACATCACGACCACATTCATACACAGATGAAACTCAGACAGTGGTTAGTGGTGTGAGACCAGTCTCCAAACTTAGGCATCTAAATTAGCAGGTTTAAACGTGGCTGCATGAAACTGAATTTCTCAATACTATTTATCAAGTAGATAAGAATTACAAGCTCACAGGTACAGAAGCTGGACACACTGAATGAATTGCCTTTCTTGTGAGCCTAAATCAAGGGAAACTTCTAGCCCTGTACTCAAAAATTCACTCCTTACTTATCATCACCACACCAGAAACAAAACGATCATGATTCCAAGTTATTTAGGGTAACAGAATACATTTGGATTAGCAAGGATAAATTTGGCCTATGTCAAACAACCAAGGAAGTGCTAAACAACTGTAATATGTATACTATGAAATTTACTAAAAAATTCCATTTAAATATTTTTGTTTGCTTTCACTATAAAGAAATTCACTGCTGAAATAATTACAGAAAAAACCAAAACAAAACAACAAACCTACTCAGATCAGCAATTTATTTTTCAAGTTAGTTCTTATCACAGTCAAAATGTTAAAAAAACTTAATTGCTCAGTTAGGAAGACAGCATGGATTCAGTGATCTCACAAAGTTGTATAGCATCCTTCCTTGCCCTCAAGAATTAATAGCTACAGATAATACCATTTCTTTGTGGTTTTTGGAATAAAAATCTCCTCAGCCTAGAGGTTATTAAATTCTTAATGACATACTGAAAACTACTCATAAGCGCTTTATTTAAGAGATATCAATAAGTAGGGCCCAGAATATTCACATCCAGAAACTGTATGGGGATGTGAACAAGCCACTGAGTAAAGTTATCATCAAAACAGCTTTAACTAAAACCCACAGTGCTGCAAACAACAGAAATTGTGATAAAGACAGAGGCAGAGCCTGAACATTGCATTAGGGAGTCTACCAAAGTTCCGTGTGTGATATATCAGCAACAGCTCCCTTTGCAGTGCTGGTAACAGAGATAACAGCCTAACCTACCTCTGCATTATCTGATGCTGTACAAAAGTAAGAGTATGGAGAGTAAGGCAGAAAGCAGAGAAGGGAATTTCCCCAAGCCCCAAGCTCCTTGTCCACAGCTCTATGTGCATGTGTGCACACAAAACAGCTCTAACCAAAAGATCTGATTCTGGGGTATTGCAGCAATACTTGAAATTATGAATTGGCAGGCAAATCCCATGGTTTCCAAGACTTAGATGCCTTTTTCAAAATCACCTGCTCACTGAACTGGGGGCTATGCCATTACAGAAGATGCTAATAATGGTTATTTTATTCAGGAGTAAGCAGAACTTTGAGGTCTTCACTTCTAGTTTTAGAAATTCTTTACCACAATGCCTACTACTGCCTCACAGACAAAATAAATGTGGCAATAATGTTAGCTGTAGACTTGCTAAGCCTACTCCTTTCCTCAGGAACTGCAAGATTCTGTCCCTTTCTACAAGTCTGGAGAGAAATTATAGCAGCTCCTAGATCCAAGACAGAGTACATAGAATTTCTTATGGAAAGAAATGACAAAGAAATATCACCAGCATTGAAATGTTCCATGGACAGACAAACAAAGCAAAGAACCCAGGAGATGGTACTGTGTGGTATGGGGTCACAGCCTCTACAAATATAAATCAAGAAAACTCTTTGGACTGTAATGCCTTACAAAAACTTCCCATGTTTTGTTATCTTAAAGTGCATTTTTTTAAGGCATTTCTATTTCAACTTACTTATGATGTGCCTGACTCCATACTAACTGGAGGCAATGGCAACACTTCCAATGAACTATAAAAAAATATATCAAGCCTCTGAATGCTTCTGAAGAATCTTTTCAACCTCCTTCTGGTTGTTTGTTAAGGTCATGAAGAACAGCTAATAAAGCTGATCTACAGATTTAAAAAAAAAAAAAAAAAGAGAGAGAAAGGAAAAGAAAAATACCTGAAGCTCCAGAAAAGTGCTTTAAAATGTCAGGACCATTTCTTCTATGGAAACCGACCCATGAGGCTTCTGACATAGTCTTCCCTACTTTTGTGTTTCAGGGCTATGAGAGTGACCAAATTCAAGGTGATACCCACAAGCTAACCTTCATCCCCATCATGGTACAATTTATTGTCATGAAAGAGCACATGAAATTAGAAATAGTTTTGAAGTATAGGATAGTGCCTCCCTACTAGTAGGGATATAGTAAAGAATGCATATAAATCAAAAAATCTCTAATGTTTCCTGGCCAATCACCTACAAATAGAAGAGTGTTTTGGTAGAATCCCAGGGTCATGTTTATGTTAGTAAATGGTGGCAGGTATATATCACTATGTGTATTTTTGAGACAAATTGTTACTACGGGGCAGGTTTTGACAACAAGGCTGCATGTGCTTGTTATGAGCAGTCCACAACAAAAGTCTGACTCATAAACATCAACTCCATTGTTTACACTACTTTATTTGTATGAGCCCAAATGGCAGAATAAGTACAATTTACTGAAACCAGACTCAGTCACAAATTATACACCACAGAAGACACAGTACCAAATATGCATAATGAAATACTTTCATATTGCTTTTATAGCCTGTGAAAATTTTTATAACCAAAATTAAAAAAAAAGGAAAGAAAATCAAAAAAAGAAGGTATTCACATAAAAACCTCTTGAAGCCAGATATTTCTGTAACCTGATGATCTGCCCCACAGTACACAAGAGGTCCTGGGGCTAGGTGAGATGAATTTCCACTAAATGGCTGTGATTTTACTGCAGTGCTAATTACTGCAGCACCAGAGGCATCGATGGCCAAGGCAAAACTGCAGAAGCTGCGCCCATTTGAACGTAAGCAGTTTTTAGCAGGGAGCAATGGGGAATACAAGATGTCCTAAGACCTCACCACCCTTCTGTCACAGCCCTAAAGGCGCTCTCCCTCCCCAGTCTGCAGCACAGACATCTTCTCAGACCACACACTGCATGGAGAATGGAGCACAAAGGGATAGACGTGGCCTGTCCTACCCCACAGGGATGCACTTCGGAACCCAAAGCACTCTGCTCAAAGATACTTTTTCAACCTGCATCACAAGAAATACTTTTACAATGAATGTGGCTGTGAAGAAGGCTCTGAGAGAATTTGTTGTTTTATTCAGCATTTCCTTTACGTTTACCTTGCAAACAGAGACAAATTATTTCTTTTTTGCTAAGCAGAGAAACTGCTAATATTAAAAACAAAACTGAATCTCCTACTGAGACTAGGTTTTATTTTCTTTTTTTTTCTTTTTTATTAACAGGAGAATCTTGTGAACCAAGACAAACATGCAAGGCTTGGTTTGTGACCAGTAAAAACATATATTCTAAACATCAGTGAACTGCAAGCATCCCTAACTTTTGCTACTGGTCTCAAAGTGTTTACATAGGACTTCAGTTGGATTCTATTATATTTTTTACTTAGAGACTAAAACTGACCAAGACAAACCTCCCAATCAGAAGACCCACTGTAAAATATGCAAAGTGACTCAATGCAAGAAAGAAAACAGACCCTGCAAGAGAAATTCAAAGCACTTTCTATATTCCCTTCTGTCACATGTGGTTGCACATTTGTGATTTTAAGTGGAAGAACTTTTCAGACTGGGATGACTTTACAGAAAAAATCCTCATCTTGTGCCTTTCCTATGGGTCACTTGATGCAAACAATTTAAAATTTGAAATGCACACCATCTATAAACATTCAGTTGGAAGCACCTAAGCAACAAAAAGCATCCTTTCTAAGTGATGAAGTGATGACCTCAATAATATCTCGTTAGTAAACTGTCTGTGGCAGTAAGTATATTGGTCTATGGGACCACACCGCAACTTACACATTTTTGTAATAATTCTATGATAAAAATAATGAACTATAATAGCTTAGAGTTTTTTTCCAATCTAAAATATATATGACCAACTCCAGCAAAAACACAGGGCTAAGTGCAGGTATTTTTGTAATAGTGGTGGTGATGCGTGTACTACACTCTCTGGAATGCTCTATCACTTCTAGACAAGAGCATGCAAAACAGCCAAAGCAAAACAAAACACTGTATTAAGGCCTGCTTAAGGTAAGGAGCTGGAGATTGTATCACAATGAGACCATTTCTACAAACTTACTTAGTTTAGTGAGTATGCTGGGGATTCACAGCTAAAACAAGAGACAGAGATCCTCTGCCCTCCCAAGCACTGTAGCATGTGGTTTTCTCCTTAGCTCCCCTGCAACATGAATGGCAAATGGCAACCCCTCTCTGCCTTGGACAGTGTCTGTACTGCAGAGAACAGCCTACTAGAAGGACAGTTCAGCTAAATTTCAGAGAGAAGTTGCAGCTGCAGTGTAGCAGTGACCCACACTGCATTTTGCCCGGAGCCACACTAGCTTCAGGATCCAAGTTAGCCATTTAACTGCTTAAGATACCTTCGCACTTCAGTGCAAGCTCACTCAGTACTAATTCAATGGTCTGATAACACTACAGCTTTCAAGACTTAAAATTATAAAAGATTATAGCCAAGATCTGAGAAAATGGAATGAGGGGTGCATTTTCTGATTATCCGCATCTGCATGCAACCAATTTTAAGTTTTTCCCAGATGCCAGTATATGTACCAGGAAAAAAAATACAATAATAAATTCTGTTTTCCACTTTAAAGCAAATGCTCCCACTATGGACTAAACTTCTTGCTAAAGGCTTCTGTTTATCACTTTCTGATTATACTGAAGCAGACCTGTAGTTGGAAATAGAAAGCAAAAGATCTAAACTAAATGCAAAGACAGTCACGTAACTTTCTCATGGCTAATGTGAAAAATAACATTTATCACACCTATTCCAAACCAAAGTACTTTTAAAGAAGACTTTGTTCTGTGTTATAAACTTACATGATGGGAGACATTAGGTGGCATATGATCAGCTTTAGGCTTACATAACTCTTTGCCATCACAGCCCCTCATGTTACTGCGCTTGCTCTAGTAACAGTAAAGGAGCAACTCAGAACACTGTTTTTTATAACACTGGCTATAAACTGAGGATGCTGCATTTTTTAAAATAAAAATATTCATCTATACATTAATAATTTATGTATAAATTGTATTTTTACACACACTATTTATAAACCAAATGGAAAGTTAAAGTTAATTCTTAAACCTAAAATTAAACCCTGAAATCCCTAAGTTCTTTGCATTTTTTTTCTGAAGGAATTTTTAAAAATATTCTACTAGCCCATTTCATGCTTTGAATTTTGTAAAGAAAGGTACTGTGCTCAAGAACATGCTACAGTAATTATTCAAGTACAGCACCAATTTTCTGGAAGGGGGGGGGGAAAGGGAAATCTTCAATACTCTCCCTCCCTCGCCCCCAAATGTTCATTATAATCTTTATCTGCCGTTTCTTCATTTGTAAAAGGTGTTTCCTACTGCAACCTCTTTAGCCTTATTTCTTTTTTTAAAGACGCATATTAAGACTGCAAGGTCACCCCACTAGAGAACTAATAGTTGCATACCACCTACAATATCAAGCCCATCTATACCCAAACTTGTCAGACCATGGTATCATTAACCTAAAAGTCAAAGGTCCATCCGGGAGAAGAGTCCTCTTTCCCCAGTCTGGAGTTCTGCTCGCAGTGTGCCAGAACAGAGTGATCCCAAAGTACCACTGCAATGTATTTCCTGTTGTTTGAAAAAGGGACTGCCTTGAAACCCTGCAACCGCACACAGTTCACAATAGTAGCTAGGGAGGAGAACACACAACAGTGCCACCTTGCAGAAGGAACTGCTCTACCAAGCTTCTGATCTTGTCAAAAAGTAACTGCTGAAGGACAAAGCTGCACCAAAACTCAACTCCAACAAACAAATCAAACCTCAATAGCAGACAACTTTTTTAAAAAAGGGGTTTTTTGAAAGTTCATTTTCCCCACTCACCTCAACGCTTCAGTATGCAGTAGGACAAGTGAAATTATGCCAAAAAGGACAGTGTGCTCCATTCAAACAAAACTGTTTTAGTGTTAGCAGTATCCAACATAAACTTTGTGACTTTGCACAACATTCTTCTACAAAATAAACTCAAGCCATTTGCCAGCAATAACCTATATATTGATGTGGTTTTAGGAGAAACTTGGAGGCTTCAACTGGGAGACAAACCGTCAACCAACCACTAATTGGTTTTTATGACGTGACTCACAGTTTAGTAATTTCCCAGAATTTAATCACAGGGCACCCAGAAAGATCAATTAAAGAACAGGCTCAGAATTTGTTAGAGCCCTGTGTGAGACATGGGAAGGCAATGACCTCAGCAGCATTGCCACAGAATTTTATGAATGAACAAGGAAAGGATTTAAAAGATAAGTTTAATTAACCTTGTGTTTCCTTGCAGACCCATTCATTCTTTTTACAAAGGAGTGAGTTTTAAAATGAAGGAAAAATTGGAGGATGCAGCTACTGTTTATTTTACCACTCCATTTACACAGGGCCATTCTTTGTATGACTTGAAGTGTCGTATTATTTTTTGCTATATCTCCTTTTGTATCTCTCTCAATAAAAAGGGGGAAAACCAGTAGGAATAAATTCCTTTAGATTCTTGAATAAGAATCACATTATCAAAATGGACAGTACAGAATTCCTCTTTGCAACCACCCACCTCCAACAAAAATAATCATCCTTTTTAAAACAGATTTAATAACTTTTAATGCAAAGAAAAATATGTTGTTTTGGACACAAAATTCTAGGATTTTCCTTGTCTCTTCATTCATTTTCAAGCTTTTCTCCCCCCGCAACTTAACACAATAAAACCTGTTTTATTTTTCCCCTTTCCACTTTTTACCATCAATTATTTCACAAACTGCATGAAAATAACAATAAAATGCTGAAAATATTTTCCTCAGTTCTGAAAAAGTTTTGCACAAACTTGGCTAATCTGATTGGTTTTACTCATTAACGTTGCTCTTCTGTGGAAATTTATAGAACATAATCCAGGCAAGTACTGCACAGCTGTGATGAAAACCCTCATTCCCTGTCTTTCTGGTTTTTGTTCTGAAAAAGAAGAAAACTCTTCACTGAGAGCTTTCAGAAGAGGAGATTTAACTTAATTTCCTGGCCAAGTTGAGTGAAACAAAACTATAATGAAATGGTCTGAAAAAATGAGGATTTCTGAAGATCTACTAAGCCCTGTTATGATTATTTCAATTATTATTTAAGAAGGAAAAACAATAAATGTATCACTTTGTTTTTTCTTACAACAAACAGCATCCAACTGTCATGCATGTTACATGTGAAAATGTTAAAAGAAGAAAAAAGACACTTTGTGGACTTACATGTTCTCTTAAAATGTACAAGAACATTGAAGTTGGTGTTTTGCACCTAAATGAGTTTCTTAATGTCTTCATAGCAAAATTTATCTATTGAATAGGCAAGTATTCAGATTTATTGTCTTTGTACTGACTTTAATGATGACAATGATCACTTTGTTACAGAAGATGGAAAGTTAGGGTATGGGAGAGTGTAGTGTGAAGAGATTATGTATCAACGAAGTCGCTGCTACTATTTCACAAGATTCACAGCCCATTACACAACACTATCATACAGCTCACCCCAAGAACACTTTCAGTATCTTGAGTTTCTTATACTTCATATGAGGGCAGGGACTACAGGGATGCCAGCAAGGCATCAAGTACTGCAGCAGCTCCATTTTACAAGAATAATTAAATATGTAGTGAGAGGAATTCGAAGAGGAAGGACAGCAAAAAGCTGATGGCCAAGCGCACTTGGGATGTAGGAGAATCAGATTGAGGTCTCTGCTCTGAATTAGAACAGGATGTTAACAAATCTGCTAGCGCGGAGAAGGATGTGTTTTAAAGTTCCCCACTTCATCCGGAGGCAGAACAGAAACATTTGACTAATGAGAAACTGCACACCTAGCTCTGCATCTGCACCAACAGCTTCTTTTTCAAGAGTTCACAGCTGCCTCTAAATCACATTAAGACCAGAATTTAAATGTTAATTACAGAGCATGTGCATATTAATTTTCTTCTTCCTTCTCTGAGAGCAATGGGAATGCTTTTAAATGCCTTTTGTTTGGTTTCTTATGGACTTACTTGGTTTCTTAATATATTACAGGGCACTTCCTGCGTTGCTTACAGAAGCAAATTTCCCAGTGCTAGTGGAAGTTTTCCCTAAGTAAGGTCAGCAGATTTGGTCCCAGGGGAGTGGACTGATCCTCAGGCTTAGCTACCCTGAAGATCTAGCAGAAAGCAAAACAGATATCATTCTTGTTTAGAATTTGCTACTATATTGTATCCTTCTCAGCCACATCATCCAAGACAAACAACTAGGAAACATTTTGCTGCAATAATCCTTTCAATTAAGGCTCCCATTAGAGTGAAACAGCTGCTCACTACAATACATCTTTGTCATGGAACTATTTATTTCCCAGAAAACATTTCTTTAGTTAAGACAGATGCAATAAACCAGATCCACGGAAGTAGCAGAAACCAAAGCAGTGAGCAAAATTTGACCAGCTAAATATCCTTGAACTGTAAAAGAGGTGCTTTCTACAAGGGCACAATTTATTCTTCTGTGTGGACAAAAAAGCCCACTTGATTTAAAACATCTGGTGTCTCACTCTCCATATAATGTCAATGAGCTGCAACTGAAATATCAGGATAAACCCTCACATATACATCACTAGAATGAAAAAAATACACTCCAAAAACTTCTGTCCTCCAGCTGATCAGTGGTGCTCATGTGGACTTTTAAAAGGCCTCCATAATAAATATTTGATGGACAACCTCTTGCTTATTGAATTAGATGCTGCTCTTGGCATGTAAACACAAATGAATCAGCATCTTGTTACTGCTTCCTGTTCCACACATACGTGCTCACAGCCCCCTCTCAGCCCTGAACAGCCTGCTGAATGCTATTTATTTATTTTACTAATAAGTCCAACTCACATTAACTGTCACTCAAATATAAACAGTAGTTACAAAAAGCATTATCATGAATAATTTAATCCAAGCTTTGTGAGCACTTGCAAATGAGCAATTTTCTTGCTGAAAACTCAGTCCCCGTGATTTCAACTCCTGGCAGCTCTCCTATGTTTCAGACAATGGTGGCAGCAGGCAGAAGGGACATTCTTCCACCATGTTCCCAATAATTTGAAAACCTTCCCTGTCAACTGTGCCTATGGTGGAGACCAGTTAGTGCTGCAAACACCAGGGAAATAAGGAGAATCACTTTCCAGTCAGATGATAGATAGACAATAAGGTGCCCTAAAAGCACAAGGCACTAAGAACCAGTATTATTCCTACACTTGGACTCGATCCTAAATGTCTGTTCAAACATAAATGACTCTATGATAAGACCAGAGTTCCATCTTCAGGCATGAGGTCCAAATCCAGAATTCACTCTTTGCCCGTAAAGGTCTGACAAGTACTCAGGCTGAGTAGAGTACCACATTTGTGCAAACTACAGCACTCAGCTTGAGGAATGAATCAGGCACCTCTCCTGCTGACCAGAACCTATTTGAAATAAAATGAGGTAGCATGAAAAGGGAAAATACAGAAGAAAAATTATATATTTTATGTATTAATTTTAAAAAAATAGTGTTTACCTCAGTGGACAAATTTCTGGTATTACCACAGAATAGTTCATAGCAAAAAGCTGGTGACAAGACTCTGCCTTGAGAAGTCATGCTTGTGCCATCACCTGCCTTGCTGGCTAATACAGTTCAAGGCTCACTACTTAATGGTTCTTCAGACATCATCTAGTGTGGTATATTCAGGACATGAGTTTTTGTAGTGTGATTTCCTCCAAACAAGGCAACAACAGTGGGGTGAATGTCAACAGCTACACTGCTTTTAAAAAACTGTACAATGATTTATTGGAATTCCCCTCACCTACAGGTCAGTCACAATAATCAAAACACATACCTAATCATTTAATGGCTTTTTGTATTCTTTCTTTATTACAGCATAATAAAACATGGTTGTTTAATACACACTGGTATTACAAATGAGAACAGGGAGACCCAAAATGTGTTTTATATTCTTCCTACTCTCTTATTTTCCAAACCCAAACATAATCTAAAACAGCTTACAGTTCTTTTGACTCCTGAACTCTTGAAAACAGTTCTGGTGACCACAGTAATGCTTCAAAGTCTTCCAATATTATCCATAATCTTAACCAAATCACCAGGAAGTTTCAAGCCAGAAACTGTTAATTTGGCCCAACGTAAAATAAGACAATAACCCTCCTGAAATTACTCTACACATGGACAGAAAACCTCTGCAAGCCAACTGACTCTTACTGTTTACATACAGTTTTGCTGGAGACATTGAGTACATTATTTGGACAAGGTGGGTTTAGAGGCATCAGTTGGGTTATCCTACTTCCCACCATCACAGAAGGTATTCTGGTTCATAAAAGAATCATATTCCACTTTGAAATTAAACGGGTCTTCAGGCTCACTGTGTCTATTAGAAGCTGAAACCTAGAAAACCATCAATGGTCCCCCATGTATCCTAAGTGTTGTGGCAGAATCCTCATTTAACCCAGGAAGTTCTTATCCTCCTCAAATATCCCCCAGTCCAAATGCAGAACAATGATTTCCCTTTGCAGAATGACAAAGCAGGAAAGTTATTTTAAGATATGTTTCTTTCTTACTTGTGTACATTAGCAACTTTGAGTGTCCACACAGTCCTTATCAGGACTCAGTCTGAATTGACCTTATCAAAGTATTATCCAGATTGCTTAGCTCAATCCCATTTTAGAACAGACATTTTCATTTAATCTTTTTTTTTTCGCCAGTTGCCTTAAGATATTTATTCTTCTCTTACGAATATAATCCAAAATTTGAAAAATACAAGTTCACAGGAATACATATGCAAGAGCATTTCCCCCCCTTTTTTTCTGTATTTGAGCTAATATTTTCATTCTTCAAGCTAGGATATCAAACTCACTTTTAGAAGGCAGACTGTGCAGACTTCAACACTTTAGCACTTAAACTTGGGTCTTACTTCTTCCTCACATACAATAGTTTTTCTTTTTCCAACCACCTTCCCAGCAGGCACTTCAGCCTTTGTCTCTGTGTTTAACAATATTGTCCCAATTCAAAAGTAAAGTACACAGTCCTGTCTCTTAAAATTTGGGGCATACTCTGATGGTATTTATTTCCTACTTCATCCTTATTCCCAGCCATGCTTTTTATTATTTTATAAAGATAAACACATTTTTATTCCTTGTTTCTGTTTCCTTTGCAGAGTTTAACTCTGCTTGACTTCTGGCAAACTTGGTTTCATCTGAACATTTCTTGACCTCTAAGATAATTCCCCTTTCACTCATTGCTTGCAAACTCTGTGTTTGTTCTTAATTTTGTTTGTGGGTGTTGTTAGTCAGCACATTAGGTCTTGAGTTCACCCCTAAAAGCCACCAGTGCTTAAGATGGGAGTTCTAGAAAGATCCTTGCATTTTTACATAGGAAATGCCAGCACATCCAAATTCTTGAGATCTTCAGTCACTATCCAGTTTCCCTAAACTTACGTTGCACTTCAGGTTAAGAAAACCTTAAAGATTATTTTTTGTTAATTTTGGATCACAAGAATAGTGATGACTAATTCTCTCTGACGTCCTTAGTCCCTCCAAACCAAATTTTAAAAAAAACACTGCTTCTTCACAAGTCAGTAATTGTCAGAGAAGTTGTTTGCATTAGGGAAAGATTTGGCTGTACAGTTATTAGGATCATTCATCCTCTGATTTATAGTAGAACATAACAACTGCGTGTTGATTTTCTCCTCTAATATTATCTCAATCCAGCCAGATCTTATCAACCTCTTACCTCCTTCCCGAAATGTAATTTTGACTTCAAAATTACTCTACTGTAGATGTAGATTCAATAATATTCCCCCAACTTCTCTACAATCTATTTACTGATTTACAGAGCTAATAAGCTACACCATTGTAAACATTTTCAATTCCCTTTGACTTCTACATCATACAGCTTTTGAAAGAGCTTGATCAAATCAAGACATCTCAGAATTGTCACGATGAGACTTTGTTCCTGCACTGGGGAACTGGGACTGGCCCATTTCTGCTGCAGGGAAAACAGGGTGGGAGAAGGGGCATGACTTGGATGGAAGGTCATGCTTGCTGCTGTGCTGTGCAGGCTGAGCAGCAGAAGAGGGGTGAGTGTTGGATCTCACACTAGCACACTCCTATCATCCAGCCTGGCTCTCCAAAGCACTGTCACACCTACAGAAGAGAGCAGAAGGCTGCTCAAGGAAACTATCTTCTTTGTCTATGTCTAAAAGATGAGCCTGCTTCCGATATATTTAAAAAAAAAAAAGCAGTAAGATTTACAACCAACAATCAATTTCGATTACAAGCTCTTGACACCAGGACTCCTCTGCACTCAGAGATGCATTTCAAACGTGGATTCTGGGATGTAAACAAATGATGTGCATAATATCATACAATTATGCCAATGAACAAAAAAATTAAAAACAACAAAAAAACCCCCAAGACTTCTCAATCACTTACATAGGAAACACACTAAAAAAAAAAGGAAAGCAATTTAACTCAGAGAAATTCATGTTTCAGAACAAAGCGTAGAGAACAAATTCTTAAAGTTTGGCTTTCCTGGCACACCCAGCACCACCATCTTTCCATCAAAATCTGAGGCCTGACTAATCAGTATTAGAATGGCAGGACTACATGACACATATTCAATCATATTCTACAGCCTAAGATGCTGCTATTTTTATATGATTTCGTAAAACACATTTTCATAATTTCATTATTTAATTCAATTTAAAAACATGCCACAAGGTCATTCAGAGTTTAAAATCCTTTCACAACCACAGCAAGCCTACATCAGATCCCAAATCTGAGAATGTGAGAACGTTTAGAGAAGCACTCTTGTCAGTTCTCAACTTCACAGCTGGGTTTAAAGCACAATTTCTGCCCTGGTCTCACTGAAACTCACAAGAGAAAGCCCTCCTTACACTTTAGGCATGTTAGATAGGAGGACTGCTAACTCACAGCAAACTTCCCTCATCTACCATATTGTTTCTAGATTAGATTTCTATTTCTGCACTTTCACCTTCCAAATACAAAAATAAGAAAAGTTTTATTTAACACATACTTTCCGGAAAGGAAGAAAATTGACTAATTTTCAATTATTTAAAAAAAAAGATAACAAAGGACAGTTAGAAAAGTAACCATCACAAGCTGTATAAGGCAAAAGTTTTACTATTTAGGTGTTGCATGTAGATTGATGAATTGAGGGAGAAAAAAGCCAGAAATTTTTTAGAGCTACTGCCAAGAACAAAAATTCCTTTTCTGTGCCTCTAAATTACTTCTCAATGAAATAAATTTGCATATATCTATACCTTGGGATAAAAAGGAAGCCTTGTTTTGGCTCTAGTTCTTTAGTCACTACCAGAGTCAAATTAAACAATATTAATTAAACTATGACATATTCAGTCTGAAACTGACTATCACCAGAGTAGAGGATAGGCTTGGGATCAACTTGAAATATCAAAATAATTAAGGAAATCACTTCCAGCTCAACAAAAACTGATTTTTTCCCCTAAATCAAAAAGTATTCAATACATAAGGGGAAATACTGCTTTAGAATAAATTAAATAATGTAAAATCTAATGCAGCTATAAATATGCTCAGTTCTAAATTAAAACAGTTCATGATATCGCCAACCCTCCTTAAAATGGCTTTTTCCCCTTATCACTTAGGATTTCCATGACCATCCAAAAAAAAAACAAAAACAAAAACAAAAAACCCCACCACACCAGTCTAATTGCAAACACCTTATTTCAAAACTCTCTAAAGAATTTTTGCCCTCTGTATCAAGAGCCACTACCCTTTCTTTACATTTGAATCTTTCCAAAGACCTTTGCCATTGATAACCACACAGAAAAGCCCATATCAATTACTTAGCTGCAAGTTAAAATAAATTACAAGTTATTTTCTACACCTACTTCTGTATTCTGGTCACAGCTCTGTTGGCTTTGCTTTGTTTGCAAGTCTTCAATCAACACACTGCTGAGTTTCTGCCATACCCAGGTCCAAAAACTGTCAGCACTCATGTAACACATGATACTGAAAATGGGTGACACATCATCTCATCAACCACTTACTGTGAATCCCTGCTTACCATTTATTCTGTGAAAGCCAAAAAGTAAAACAGCTCAGAAACTGGAGTCTATATTCTCAGTGTGTCATATCCCATCTGGGAACAGCATTACAAAGCAGTGAAAAAGACACAGGTATTGTTTGTCGTACACAACAATTTAAACAGATACAGAATTCTTGTACCCAACACTGTCAGCGCAATGCTTCTTGCAATTTCACTTTTCCTTAGTTGGAGGGGTTTTATTAATATCATAAGACAAATTTTTGATAATAAATAGTGAGAAAGCACAGAGGATCAATACCAGAAATTGTTTGCTGGCTCTTAAGATGTAAGATGATTTATAAAGGTGGTAAATGTAAAGTTATTGCTTCATTTTCACTCTTACATTGCTAAAACTTCCATTAATAAGCACTTCTTATTGGATTTGACCCACTGATTATAAGTCATATGCTCCACTGTTGACTCTGAAGAGAATACTTTATAATATCAGGAGTGGTAAAACCTAGCTGAGAAGAGGTGCTTTGAGCCAAAGGATGTTTAGGTACCAGCCTAGCATGTTTCCACAAGAAAACATGCCAAACCCCATTTTTTCTATTACTGGAAAGCATTTTCTAAGTTATAAACATATCTTCATACTGATGCTTTGGGCTAGTACAAAGAAACTCAGTAGTTTCAAAGATATCTCAAGAACTTCTCCCACTGCCTTTAATTAGCCTCTCTGTTATTGCCTGAAGTACTTTCTATTGATCACTTAAGGATGACAGGCAATAAATCATTTTTCAAAAAAAAACACAAATCATCTTTGCAGTTACATGGGTAAACCATGAGTGAAATCCTTCTCAAAACCCCATAAACATATAGTAACTCTACCTAAGAATAGGTCAAAACTCAAGACTACCCAAAATCATGAAGATTTTTTTAAAATGAAATATGTTTTAAGCATGTTTTAAAACACACCCTTTCCAGTGTAACCAATTCATACATTTTAATTTATAATGAGATCAGAACATAACAGACAGTGCCTTATATCTCCACGATTAAGGATTAACAGTACTTTATCTTAGTAATTGAATTCTTTAATAAGATTAAATATTTAAGGGGGGGGAAAAGAAAAAAATTACTCATTAAGCTTTAATCTGAACTATTTCGATGAGTATAATTTCCCTCAATGTTTCTAACCTTTTTAAGTTTCTGTCAAAATTTAAATTAATCTAGACTGACATCATCCATTCCAAATTAACTTCTAATTCTATAGCCTGTAAAACTCTGAAGCCTGGTGGAGAGAAGTTTCCTAAGTTCAGTAACTGGAAAGTGCAAGGTGGTAAACTGAAAAAAAATAGATGGAAGTGTTGGTCAGAGATTGTGACAGAGGAGTTGAGTGAGTGAGGAAAAGGAAAGGAAACAAAAGCTTGGTGGAAGGAGACCAGAAAACTCAAAAGAATAAAATGACAATCAAAAGAAGCAATGTTTTAGGAAAAAAAAAAACCAATACACAACAGCTTGAATAAAACAGAAAGAGAACAGAAGATTTAAAAATATTCTTTGAGTGACAGAAATTAAAGGGGGGAAAATACAAGTGAAATACATAAACACATATGTTTTGGTTTTTAGGTTTTGGTTTGGTGGGCTTTTTTTGTAATAAACTTTGTTTAATTTCATTTTTGACTTTGAATTACTGGTGGTTTGGCTGGTTTTTGCTAAAATTTTTTAAGATTTCCCCTTTCTTTTCCATCCTTTGCACACAAAAATAAAAAATCCCTTTCTAGAAAGATACACCTACACATGTACACACGCAAATAAAAAAGGTGACAGTGGCAAAATGGTTACACTCAGAAATACAGAATTTATATAAGAAATTAATTCTCACAAACACGTGACATTCAGGAAAAGTGTAATGCAATATGGCACACAACATGGGGAAAATATCCAAAGTCCTAAGAAAGCATTTTCTCTGAGGAAAGCTTGCTGCCATCAGTGATGCAAACTGGATGACCCTTTCAGATCACACAAGAATTAGTCTCAATCAAATAGAGTATTTTAGACTGTAAAAGAAGAGAATTAGGATGTCTCTCCATTGTCCTTCTGGGCATCTAAAAATAGCTTTGTTTATCCTGTCAATCACTTCTCCTGGCACACACAGAAAAGGCAGCAAAAGTAAAACACACAAAGCCAACAGGGTAATTGCACAGTATCTGAGAAGCTGGAACCAAATTCCCAAGGAGCACCTCCCTCTCAACTCTACATTCAGCGCTTTTAAGAGAAACTTTAACTCACAGCTGGACAGATGTTCCTTTCTTACTCTGTCTTTTTAACTTTCCCAAGTAAAAAGAATGGACAACTTTATCTAGAGTAGGATTTCACACCTTTTATGCTGACTTTATTTATTTTTCAGGTCTGTTTTTCCTAGCTGCACTGGATACTAACACAGTCAACATAAACTAAGCCTACCCAGTTGGTATGGATACCTGCCAAAAGACAGTGAGTTAGTATAGACTGACTGGTAGAAACTGTGTGAAAAATGTTTGGGGAAGCAGAGTGTAGGAATTGAGGCATAAAGCACAAATGCTAATCCAGCCTTTACCACTTCTGTACTGTAATACTTAGAGAAGATGGCTTCTGCACCAAGGGGTGAGAGAGATGAACTCTCTAGCTAACAGACTAGATCTTAAAAGCATCCAAATTATCACCTGGTTCCTTGCCTTGTTTTATAGTTCTGTCAAGATATTTCAACTGCAATTCACGAAGACTCACAATTAGGTATAATTCAGATCTATCCCTCTCCAAGCAATTCTTGAAAAACTAACTTTATTTATAACATATCCTATCCTATTTATGAATAACATTATCCTATCCTATTTATGAATAACGTTATCCTATCCTATTTATGAATAACATTAAACAATAAAGTATCCTTGTGCAACTCTGCACTTCTTTTCCTTTAGCTTAGGTGTCAAGGTGGCCTTCTATGATGGGTGATGGTAGCAGTTGACAACAGGAGACCAATAGATGTCATCTACCTAGACTTGTGTAACACCTTTCACATGGCCCCACACGACGTTCTATCTCCAAATTGGAGAGATATGGCTTTGATGAATGGACAGTTCAGTGGGTAGGGAATTGGCTGGATGGGCACAGACAGAGTTGTGGTCAATGGCTCTATGTCTAGGTGGAGATTGGTGACAAGAGGTGTCCCTCAGGGCTCTGTCTTCAGACCACTGCTATTCAGTATCTTCATTGACACAGGGAGATAAAGTGCACCCTCAGCAAGTTTGCAGATGACACAAAGCTGAGTGGTGCTGTTGATATGACAAAAGGATGGGATGCCATCCAGAGGGACCTGTATAAACTTGAGAACTGAGCCCACAAAAACCTCATCAAGTTCAACAAGTCCAAGTGCAGGGTGCTGCAGCCGTGTCAGGGCAATCCCAGGCATGAGCACAGACTGGGAGAGGAACTCATTGAGAGCAGCCCTACTGAGAAGGACTTGGAGGTTCTCATGGATGAAAAGCTGGACATGAGTCAACAGAGTGTGTCTGCAGACTAGAAAACAAGTTGCATCCTGGGATGTATCAAAAGCAACATGGTTGAGGGAGGAGATTCTGCCCTTCTACTCTGCCCTCATGATACCCCACATATAGTGCTACATCCAAATCTGGGGTCTTTAGCAGAGGAAAGACGTAAACCAGTTAGAGAGAGCGTCCAGAGGAGGGCCATGAAGATGATCAGAAGGCTGGAACCTCTCCTACAAAGACAGGCTGAGAGAGCTAGGACTGCTCAGTCTGGAAAAGAGAAGGCTCCAGGGAGATGACCTCACAGCTTTCCAGTACCTTAAGCAGGCTTGCAAAAAAATGAGGGAAAGCAACTTGTTATACAGGCCGACAGTGACAGGACAACAGGCAATACTTTTAAACCAAAAGAGGGCAGGTTTAAATCAGATGTTAGGAAGAAATTATCTACTCAGAAGGTGCTGAAACACTGGAACATGTCCAGGGAAGTTGTGAATATCTCTGGAAACATTCAAGGCCAGATTAGATGATCAGTAACCTGATCTACTGAGTGGCATCATGGATCTTCCATGCCCATGGAACCAGGTATGTTTTAAATCCCTTCCAACCCTAACCATTTAATGATTATATACCAAACAAATTTTATAATTTAATTTATGAAAATATTATTCAGCCCTATAAAGATAGAAACCATTTCAGAAGTATTATATTCTTGCAGTAGACACGCCAGAATGTCACACCTCTGTATGCGATACATAGATGTTTGAATGCCTTATGTAGTTTTTTGTCATCTCTGAAAGTAAGCCTATTGAGTTATTTTTAGTAAAGTAGTGGTATAATGTCAGAATGACAGCTATGGTTTATATAAGTACCTGAAATACAGTTGAACGAAAAATCTGAGACCAAAGTTAATTCTCGTAATTAACTATAAATCCAGACAAGGGCACAGTCTATGACAGGACAACTTCAAGAGGGTTCTGAAAGTTCACTTTTCACCCAGACCATGTCAATATTCCAGGTGAAATAGTGCCATAAAAAGGAATGCCTGGCAGTGCTATCAGACAGTCTTGAGGCACTCTGGGGCAAGAATAGTATTGTGGTTGGAAGCCCTTCAGCACCAAAGCCAGCATATTGTGAAACTACAGTGTCAGGGAATTTACAACATATATTACAAATTAGATCACTTAATGAGAGGAAAACACTCAGGACTTCACCTTCTACTACACCAAGGCTTTTGCATGTACTCTGTCCACCCCAAATTCTGAAGAATGAAGTAATGAACATCTTACCTTGCATCGTTGCTTTTGTGGGTTCTGCAAACAGAGGAATGAGCAGGAGGTAGATGAGGTAGACAAAGGAGAGCCCATTGTAACGGAAAGCACATGCTGCAATGAAAGAAAAGAAATAGAACATATTGCTTAATCAGCCTGAGATAATCAACTTCAAGAGCACAAAGCATTTCCCATTTGAGTTTACTATTCACCTTGCCCACCTTTCATCACTTATTTAAACAATTTTTACACAAGTATTTAAGTTTATGCCTAAAATAAATCATAGAATCACAGAATGGGTAAGGTTGGAAGGGATCACAATCCAGCGTCCCTGCTTAAGCAGGGTCATCCCAGAGGACATGGCACAGGATATGTCCAGATGGTTCTTGAATATCTTCAGTGAGGGAGACTCCACAGCCCCTATGGGCAATCTGTCCCATTGTCACCCACACAATGAAGAAATTCTTCCTCATATTTAGGTGGAACTTCCTGTGCATCAGTTTCTGACCACTGCACTTTGTCCCATTCCTTGGCATCACCAAGAAGAGCCCGGCTCCATGCCCTTGGCACCCTCCCTTCAGATACTTAGCTACATGGATGAGGTCCCTTCTCAGACATCTCTGCTTGAGGTTAAACAGGCCCAACCTTCTCTAGGAGAGATGGTCCAGTTCCTTAATCATCCTTTTTGCCCTACACTGGACCCACTCCAGGAATTCTATGTCTCTCTTGTACTGAGGAGCCCAGAACTGGACACAACACTCCAGATGTGGCCACACCAGGGCTGAGTAGATTGGCAGTATCAGCTCCCTCAACCTTCTGGTAATGCTCTTCCTAATGTACCCCAGGATACCATTGGACTTATTGGCCACAAGGGCACACTGCTAGCTCATGGACAGCTTGTTGTCCACCAGGACCCCTCAGGTCCTACTCCACAGAGCTAATTTCCAGTAGGTCAGCCCCCAGTCAGTACTGGTGCATGGAGTTATTCTTCCCCAGGTGCAGGACTCCTCATTTGCCTTTGTTGAACTTTGGACAGAGCTCTTCTCTGCCCATCTCTCTAAACTGCAGAGGTCCTTCTGAATGGAATCAGGATATCCTAAGTTGGCAGGGAACCACAAGGATCATGAAAGTCCAACTCCTGGCACTGCACAGGACACCCCAAGAATCACACCATTTGCCTGAAAGCATTGTGCAAATGCTTCTTGAACTCTGTCAGGCTTCATGCTGTGACCACTTCCCTGGGGAGCCTATTCCAGTGCCCAATCTGGGTGAAGAACTTTTTCCTAATATCCAACCTAAACCTCCCCTGACACAACTTCAGGCTACTCCCTCAGGTCCTGTCACTGGACACCAGAAAGAAGAGATAAGTGTCTACTCCTTTGCTTCCCCTCATAAGGAAGCTGTACACTGCTGTAAGGTCTCCTCTCAGTCTCCTCTTCTCCATGCTGAACAAACCAAGTAACACCAACTGCTCCTTGTATGGCTTTCTCCTCTAGACCCTTCACCATCTTTATAGACCTCCTTTGGACACTTTCTAATAGCTTTTTATCTTTCTTGGACTGTGGTGCCCAAACTGCACAAAGGAGTAGAGGTAAGGCAGTATCAGCACAGTAGCACTATCACCCATTAGACTCTCTCCATTTAATTTAAAGAAAATTATATAAACTTCTGAAATACTCCAAGTTTAGCAAAAGATGCATTCAAGTTATACAGGCTTTGTTCAGAATGATGGACAAGTTAGCTGTTACTTACACACTTTCATCATATATAAACTCATGAAACCATTCTCCACAATATATATAGGGAAGCATAAATCAATCTCTAAGAAGCTACAAACAAGTTCATTATACTACAAATAAGGATTATCAGTAAACAATTGAGAAATATGAAGTATATTCAGATTAAAAATTACAGAATGCCAAAAATCACTAGTTATCCTTAAAATAACAATGTTTTTAAATAATTACAGACGTCTTTGAATTTTACTGTCATCCAATTATTTGCTCTTACACAGTTCTATTACTGAAAAGAATGTGAACTACCAATTAAAAAGGGCTTCACAGCAACTTGCAACTGGTGCTATGCAAATTTTTCTAAAGAATGAAATTATTCTGTCCATTTTGCCTTCTATTTCCTTTTCTATTTTAAAAATCTAGTGTGAGTGTATTCTCCTGAAAGTATCCACATCTGCAGGCCATTACAACAAGCAGCAATATTGCTATACTCAAAGCTTTTCTTTTCAAGGAGTACAACGCATATTCTGTACTTGAGTAAATGGATACGCATATGGACTAAAAACTAACTAACCAACCAAAAAACATAACCAAAAAGAAATACAAAATAATCTGTAATTCCACTGTGCAGCAGATGTTGAAATCTAAGTCCTACCACATTCAGTTGTTCCTATGAGATAAGCCAAGTGCAAAGGAGTCAAGAGACGAATTAGTCACTACATTTATTTACGCACAGAACACAACTCATATCAATTAAGTCTTCTCAGCTATATCCAAAACAACTTGGTTTTGGAGGTAAGATAGAGCCTTAGTCCTGTCAGAAGCATATATTCCAAAAGAAAGGAAGTTTTGCAGTCACCACTTCCTGAAATTTTATGCAGACTATACTGGGAATGAGCCAACAAGAATTAATTAGTCCTCATCCTCATCACATCTGTCCACTTTAATTATAATAACAAAACTACAAAGTCTCTCTATTAACAATTCCATAAAATAGCTACAATTTTTTTTCCCAAACTAGCCAATGTTTTGAACAACTAATTTGATTCCTTAATAGCCTTTACAGAAAAACTGTGGCTATACACTCCACAACTGCAGCATGGTCAAGAAATGTATGAAGTTTATGGGTGCCTAGCAAGAAGGAAGGATAAGAAGCATGTATGCTCTACTGATATGATTCTGTCATCAGCCTTAAAAGAATCAGTCAAGGATTACAAAATCCATCGAAGCCTGATAGAGGGTTTTTCAGAGTGAAATCGAAAATCCTTAAGAGCAGCTTCTCATCCTTACAGCGCCTGTAAGAATTGCTCCTGTCACTTACTAACTTTCTTAGTAGTCAGTCACAGCCTTTAAAAGCCAACTGAAGATTTACACTGACATTTGTAACTATAAAAATCTGCAAGATAAAGTAAATAGGACCTATGTCACTGAATTCTGTAAGCAATTATCAGAGCTTTAAAGTGAATATACTTCAGAAGAAGGAGTCAGCCCTGCTATTAGACATCTACTCTCAGGGTGCTCTGCAGAGGAGCACAGGTTGCATGACAGCCATTAGCAGCCTTCTTGAAAAGGAGGACACTAAAAAGGGAAGAGGACACTTCTGAGATCAGGACAAATCCATAATTCAAACTTTTTTTTTTTGCAAGTTTAATTTGGAGCAGGAACAAGTTTTTTGGTATTTACAGGACAAGGTACTATAGTAGTTTAAGGCTGATCTACAGTCTGAAGGCTTTTCCATTTCAATGGGAAGGACCAATGTCCTCAGTCGCTCTGGTAGCAGAAAAAGAGTATTAGCAGATAGTCCTATTATCTAGTTATTATGGGGATTGTGCCAACCAGAGTTTAATCATGTTAAACAACTTCCTTGATTTCAGTGCAATATTATACACATTTTCTTCTTAAGAACACTTCTTATAGAGCACCTAAGCAGTCATTTTCTCATTACAAAGGTAGAAAGCAACAGCGGTGTGCTTTAGATATCCTCCTTTATTAGCCAGATGTCACAGAATGTCTCACTAACAACTCTGTGTCAAATACTAAGAATCTCTATTTATATAAAAGCATCCTCTAGAGCAAACTAGCAACCTTGGCTAGATATTGCCTGGAAAATCTGTATTGCAAGAGCACCAGAAACATGTTTCT
>JAOXXN010000395.1:99312260-99343393 GCA_026770055.1 Myrmophylax atrothorax | reverse complement strand
CCTGTGTGATTTAGACAATGTCTAAGTCTAATAACTGTCTGAAATCTGATGGCACATGTTAATGGAAGCTAATGTGCAAGAGCAAAGAGCCATGACTGAATATATTTTTAGCAAGATAAAAGATTAGAAAACAGCAGCTGCACTACACTTACATAATTACATTGCACTACATCATTATTTGTCAAACATATGTATTCCTAAGTTCTGACACCCTAAACTAGCTAGACCAACTTGCAGAGCATAAAATCAGCTTCAGTTTGTTACTGATACAACAAAGGATGATCCAAAAAAGCAAATGACTCCATCCTCTGCACTTCGTCTGGCATTCATAAAGGTCTCCTTTTGCAAAAGGGAGCTGAGCTGTACACAGATGTCCATTGCAATGGAAAGTCCCATTGGAATTCTATCAACAGAAAAAGCACCTACAAAGATGAGTTTCTTGGCAAATTAGGTGGTATATGAATTTCTGGCTGTTTTGGTCACATTGGTCAGTTTGCACTATCAAAATTATATGTAATTTTAGCATTTTAGGTTTGCAATCTCTTCTCAAAGTTGTCCAATCAATTAGCAATATTTATTTAAGAGAAATTATTTTTGAACTATATTTACCTAAAAATTTACTGTTTTCTATTTCTGGAGCTGTGTACTCAATAGCATTTTTTCCTCCACCACTACATAAATGGGACTATTAACGGAGATTGCATCTCCATTCTCTTATGTATTCTTTTTATATAAAGTATCCAGAAAACACTTCAGTTTCCTAGTTTCAAAAGTACAGGTTTGTCTGAAGCAAACACTGAATAAAAAAGCTTTAATTGGTAAACACACCATACACACAAAGTGGATACACATCTTCTGCTCTTCAGACTTCTTTTAAACAACATTTCTCACTGTGTTTTCTAACAGTGTCTACTAACAAAATTCCAGAAATGTGATGGTCCTCTCTGACGTTCTGCTACTGTTCACAGTCCAACAACAGCAGTAATACACAATTGGGAAATGACATCAAAAGCAGAGCTATTCATATACTCTTAGAATTAGGGGCAAACTTAGCTTTTTTTTTAAAATCACCTGAAGCACTTCAGAGCACCTTCCCTTAGACAGCAAGAAAAAAGAACTCTATATCATGCAAAGACTGACTTCTTCCTAAGTGACTATTTAAAATATTTCTGGTTTAATGTATAAAGCATTAAAGGTATCATGCAAATCTTTAAAGGTAGGCTCAGAACATCATCTAAGACAAAGACTTGACTGAAATCCCAGTAGACAGCATCCACAGCCCTTCGCTCATCCACTAGGTGGTGAAATGGTCATAAAAGGAGATCCAGTTACTCAAGCAAGACCTGCCTTTCCAAGCCAGTGCTGGCTGACCTTGATCCCCTGGTAGTCCTGTATGAGCTGCATGATGGCACTCAGGATGATCTTTTCCATAACCTTGCCGGGCACCAAGGTCACCAGGATTCTCTTTCTGACCCTTCCTGTGGATGGGCATCACAATGGTCATTCTCCAGTCATCTGGGCCCTCCCTGGTTAGACAGAATTGATAACAAATGGGGACTTGCTTAGCAAGCTCTTCCGTCAGCTCCATCAGCACCCGGAGGTGGATCCCATCCAGCCCCATAGACTTGCAAGGGTCTAAGAGGCGCAGAAGGTCATTACCTACCTCCTCGAGAATTGCAGGGGGCCTATTCTTCTCCCAGTCCCTGCCTACCAGCTCAGGAGGTCTACTTGCCCTGAGGATAACTGGTCTTACTGTTGAAGACAGGCTAAGGCGGCATTCATAAAAAAAAGTACAATAGTGGTTCAGGACTGACCTCAGCCTTTTCCTCAACTTTGGTTACAGTGTTCCTCTCCACATCCAATAAAGGATGGAGATTTTCCTTGGCCCTGTTTTTGTTGCTAATGTATTTGTAAAAACACTTTTTATTATCTTTCATAGCAGTGGCCAGATGGAGTTCCATCTCAAAGCTGAAAAACTCAATTCATTCTTAAGAAAGATATGTACAGTATGAACTATTCAAAATTAAAAAGGAATCCTAAGGAAAAGAAAATCATATATCACATGACACTACGTAACCTTGTCCTTCTAGATTTTATTTATCATTATTATGAGAGACAGAGAAGACCTTCGACGAAATCTACTACTGCTTCATAGACTCATCAGCAGGCTTCTACATGTAGATACGAGGTTTTTCTGACATCAGAATTCTAACAGTTACCACATATTATTTCATATTTATAGCAACAGTTCTTTCCATCACTCTACTTAGAGAGAATAATTTGTATAAAATTTGTATTTTACCTGTTAAATAAGAAACACTGGAGTGCAAAATGAGCAGCAATAGCGAAATTTGCAGTAAGTTTGAACTTGGAAATAAGAGGAAAAAAATAGCCTCATAAAAGATGTTTAGTTTTATTCTACAAACAATTTAAGAAGTATTTAATTCAGAAGTGGAAACTATATGTGAAAAAAAAAAAAATAAAACAGCCTTCAAGAGCACAGGCATAGTACCAAAGGGCTATTGACTCCTCATTTGTAAGCTAGAATTGGGTCAAAAGCCACAACACCAAAAAATAAGAAGAAAGATGAAGACAGAATTAGCCATCCACTCACTATTTTTGAATTTATTTTAGCATGAAGGCACTGTCATTAATCTTAACAGAACAATATATTGCTTGTTATATCCTTTTCTGTTCAAGAACTACATAAAAACATTTTTAACACATATTTCTGCTGTAGGCTTGAGAATATTATATATCCTTCTTAGTGTTACCCTGTCCAGACTTATGTGTGCTTTAGAACGAGAAGGAATTAATTCAGCCAAATACACTGAAGTAATACACTTCTACCTTCAGCAGGATATTGCATAGTGTTTGCATCCTGTTTTAACAACTTTACAGCTGCAAAACTTTTAAGAAAACTGTGCAATTATATTCTTCAAGATTGGTACCTTTAGACTAAAATGTGGATTAACTTTCATGCTTATTTTTCCAGTTAAAAAAAAATCAGTGAAAATATTAATTGAAAAAGGTACGGTTGAAAAAATGTCTAACCCTGAGCAGGCAAGGGTTGTTGGCTGACAGACAGAGCTGAGGATGTTCACTCATTCTTATACCCACCTAGTCTAAAATAAATCTCTGGGAGCAAGAGATTAAAACACAAAAGGGAAAGAGAATCAGTAGCTGAATGATCTTTGAAGCTACTCCGTCTCCAGGAGGCCAAGTGTTCAACTCAGACCTGGGAGAACTCAGCACCAGATTCCTGTCTGTAATGCTGTAATTTTTCACAGTTATTCCATAGTTAATATGGGATATTTTATATCATCTATACCCTCCGAGTTCTGAAAAAAAATAAAAATTAACACCCAATTCAGATGACTAAAACAGGCTACAGAAGACAGCCTTTTCAACCTACAAAAAACCAACCACTTCCCATTAACCAAGCAGATAAGTATTTCCAACCATGCAATACAGAGAGGAGAGGCCAAGACTGGTAAGAAAAGTCTAGTTTACTCCTATTCACATCTGCATAAAGCTTTAACATTTAGAAATTTTTAATTTCTAATAACACTCTCATCTAGTGTCAGCCAGCAAATGTAAGAAGAAATGGAAACAGAACTTTTCTCCTTTTTCTAATGGCTCATGTGAACAGAGATCCTTAACCAAAACCTACACATGCACATAGTAGCAACATAGTTAAACAATAACAAACTGCCCTCCAGCATTTCCTCAGTTCCTGCTGCCTCTGCTCCCAGAGGAAGGGGTGTGCTTGAGGAGAAAGCCCACCTCACCCCATATTGGAACAAAGACCCAGAAGGTTGTACACTCTTGCTCTGCTGTCTGTCAGCACTGTTTTGAAAACTAACATAATAACCAGTTAACCTCACTGGCTGTCAGCAATATAAAATGACTGTAAATACTCACAGAGCAGAATCTCCCAGAAAGATGATGGAGTAGTTGCTCTTGTCTACACTATAATTTTATGAGTCAACAACTTTGAAGACTCAAAGAGGGAGCCAAATCTCTTAAACTTAAAGACGCAATTGCAAATCATAGTAAGTTTCTGGGGACTTTTCACTTTCATCTAACATGGTCATGACTAACCAAATGCAGTAGAAATAAAAAACCAAGTAGATTAAAATTTAAGTGTGCTGTGATAAGAAATGCGTGCTACCAGTTTCTTAAAAAGAAAGACAAGTTGTATTACTTCTATAAATTGCTAATTTTTGAATCTTCTAACACTTCTCCACATTTCAAATTTATGTTTCAGAAATACAAAAATTGTTTCAGAAATTTTTCCTCTAAGATTCTTTACAATAACAGCAAAACAATTGCCACACATTGTAAAATTATTTATGCTGTAAACAACCTAATTTAAAGAATAGAACTGTAAAAGTGACCCAAGTATTCCTTTTCAAGAATTGCACTTTCTAATAATGACAAGTATCTGATAGACATAGTGCCCAGGGAATTTTAGCTCACAGATGTGAACTTTATGTTTACTTACTAAAATTCAGAAAAAGGGGTTAACTCTTGGCATAGTTTTGGTCTCCCTCACTATGGAGAAATTCCACTTAAAACAAGACTTAACAGATGAGACTGGAATTACACGGTGCTATGCAAGACAGTTAAGTGAATGTGAATACAAGTAATCATATTATACTTTTAGAGCAAATTAATGATTAGAGCCTACAGTGTGCAGTGCAGAACCACACAGAGCTGTCTGCTCAAGACAAGTTACCCACTGCATCAGCCAATATGTCCACATTAAACAGCTCTGCTGATAACACCATGCTGCCATATACCACTCCCCAGCCCAAGCCAACATTTCAACATGGTGCTGCTTTGTGTGTTACACCCAGACAGTAAACTTTTCTCTTTTGAAACAAAAAACAAACAAACAAAAACAAACAAACAAAAAGCTTTTTAGCTTTTATAAACAGACAAATATGGTGATTTTGGTTCATGTCAGTGCTCCTACAACCACATTTTTTCACAGGTCAATGTTTATAAGGAGAGATGACTGCTGGACAGTGAACACTTTTCAAAGGATTTGGTTTCTGGTGCTTTTTGGTGTTCGGGTTTTTGTTTATTTGTTGTGGGTTTGTTTTTTTTTTTTTGCTTTGATTTTTCTGGCGTTTCCTCTCTTTCTCCAAGCAGAAGCTTCAGTAAGCTTTCACTCCCTTAGAAACCATCTGGAGCAGATTTTAACTTTGTAGCAAATATTGTCTGGGAATTGAATGCAGAGAGAGAAGACAAAACACCTTGTTCATCATTTTCTTTCAGCTCTTAGGAAAAGGAGCTATGCCTCCTAGAGGTATTTGACAGAAAGAAAATGAACAAAAGAACTCAAAATGTAGGCATACCACAATCATCATCTTACTTAGAATAATGTATTTTAAAGGAGTATCCAACTCTCACGAGGAAATCTATGTCAATATGCTTTCTGGGATGACTAAGTACATCAATACTTCCAAATTCAAAAACACGACTGACACCATCGTCAGTAATTTTTCCCATTAGAAAGATCAACCTAACGTTGTAACTAATTTCATCGTAGACTGAAACTAAATTACAACTTACTACTGTCTCTTATACTGCCTTAAGGTTTTGGTATATCTACACTGTGTTGGTAAGCTCTCAGCAATCAATTTGAGGCAGAGTTGGGAGTTCTTTTGTTTAAATGGTTTTATTTATGATTTTTCCATATTTACCTATAAAACCTATACCTTTCAATTTCACTTTCTTCTATGAATCTCACAGTGATTAAAGCTTGTTTTAGGCACACTCTTTGTTCTCCCTGCCCCCACCGCATACAATTAACACATGCCAAAGTAAGCTTCACTCAGAAACAGTGGTCCAAACTTCCATAAAAAAAAAGATTCAGTCTCCCTTTTTCTCATGTAACATAGATCTGGGACCTATGTTGTCCTCAGGGTTTTTTTATTACCAGAACCTCATGCCAGGCACTGAAATAGCAAGCACTCAAAATTTATGACCTCATTTCACTGCACTTGTAACACTATGCATTATGTATATATATACACACATTCCTTCAGTGGTCTGAGAAGAGCAAAAGAGGTGCCGTTTTCCTCCACTGTGGTGGCTGCCTCTGGAAGGGAGACCGTCACATTCTTACCCTTGCTCCAGCAACAGCTTTTCTGTCTCCAAGCTTCTCTCTCTAGGAAAGTAACTGGGAGCTATGGAAATCACTCTGCTCCTCACTCATTTTCATGGGATGAGAAAAGCATGTTCCTTTTTTCCCCGGACATCCAGAGACAGTTGTGCTGTTACAGTTGCATAACCTTGGCAAGACTCAAACTAAAAATAACAGCAAACTCAGAACACAGATGACAGTCAAATGTCACACAGTGCTACTGCTAAGACACAACATCAAAAAGAGATAGATGTGGAAACAGTTGTGTGACAGAGAGATCTCCATGAGCAGAAAGGGACTGAGACCTTCATTTACAGCTGCTAAGAAGCTACCAGATGCCAGGAATTTCAGTTAGATGTTTCCAGCAACTAGAAGTGTAAATTTCAGCATATGTTCCCTTTCCCCTACCACCATCCACACTCATCATCTTTTAAAACATATAAATCACTATAAGTCAATTGACATAAGATGCAGAAAGAACCAAGACAATTTTTTTTCCTGCTATCGTTTACACTGACATCAGTCCTAAAAAACCTGAGTCCAATGAAGGACACGCTAAAAAACTAACCCAGACAAACACCTCTGAGGAATATAAGCATGATTAAACATCAGAGATGTGTTAACACTGGAAAACATGAGTGTCATTAGTGATGTTAGAAATATGAATGCAGTTTGAAACTCTGCCATTATTTATTCCAGCTAAGGATAAACTTCCTTTCTTAGTCCTTCTCTGCAAAAAAGGACCCAGAGGGTTGCAACTGCAAGCTATAAAACTGGGTGATGAAGGAGCATTTCACACAGTGCTACAAAGCTACAATGTTTACCAAAGGAAACAGAATTTTTAAAAATAGGTATCTCCAGAATATCATCAAGCATATAAAGCATATACAAGCCCATCATTCTTGCAATGTCCCTATTCCAAACTGATGTTTCTTGAACAAAATAATAAACCTCTTCTTGTTTGAAGAGCTGTGCATTTCTTTCTCTCCTTAAAATACACCAGGCAACATTCTCTTATTGCAAAGAAGTTTCAATCTACTACAGGAATCTACTTAGGAATGCCATGAATTGGCTTACAAACTACTTCCATCTAGGAGCCAGGAAAGGATCCTGATGAACCCAAAGAATCACAGAACCCAGGGAGATATCGGGAGACATATTTACAATGGCAAATCTGATATGATCATTAAGATTGCATTTTCTGGAGAAGTAGTACTTAAACCCATCTGACTGCCAAAGAAACTTGGCAAGCACATGACCATAGTCTCTGCAAGACAGTGTCTTTCTGGGACAGATGCATTTTACTATGGGTTCCAAATACAACACTTACCTAGCATTGAATGAAAACCATCAGAAATGCTACCACTGAAACGGGGCCATGGCCTTGCCTGGTTTTCACACAGCAAGGCAGATTCCATACAGCCATTCAAGAAAAAAAACATCTTAACTGTGCATTTATTCTGAGGAGAAACATTCCCCAGAAAGCCACATATGTTAACTCTACATGTTTATGTGCATACCATTCAAGACACTTCCTCTACACTGAAGGAGTTGCAATCTGTGGTACTCCTTTCAGGTTGCCAAATCTCTTGTGCTTTTGGGAGACCTTCTTCCACATATCAATTTTCTATTATACAGCATCTGCAACAACATCTTCTTCCCCTAGAATATGATTTGCAGAAACTCCCCCAGAATTCTGATAAGCTCTTGGCCAGATTTTAAGAGCAAGACTGGAAATTCAAAATTATTTAATACCTCTTTCATGTTTGTAAAACAAATCATTGTGTCTTTCCCCAAGAATATTGAAATGTGGGAAGTTAAGAAGTTTAACTTGAAGAAAATTTTCCAAGCAGTTAGTAATTCTAATCTGTTTATATCTAGGCCCAATATCAAGTCTGACTATGTATTTTTTTGGAGCCAAGCCACTGTCCTGGAGATATCAAATGATATTATGATATTCTGGTATCCCACCAGAGTAAAAAGTAAAGCAGCCACATTAGGGGCCTGAGTTCACCATTACAGAACTTCTAGAGCTCTCAACATAGCAATCACAAAGTAAAGGATTGTTTGTTGCAGGGGAAGACAGAAAACAAAAAATTTGTCATCAGTAGGCATGTTCTGAACACATGAAGATGGGTACAGCAAAGTTACATGAGGCAACATGAATCTTCATTCAAAAAAATGCAATAGCGTACTTTTCTTACTTAAAAAAATCAAAATAAAACAAAAACCAAACAAATCAGAAACACAGCATCTCTTTAATTGAGCAAGAATCTCATATTTGGAGAAATGAGTCCACTGAGAATCTCAGAAGATTTGTTCTTGAGAAAGAGCCAAAGTATACATCCTGGAGGATTAAAACTAAGTGAAGGCCACATTAAATTTGATTTAAACATATCCCAAAAATTTAAGAAAGATACAAAATCCACGCTGCCTTTCAAGTTAAAAAAAAAAAAAAAAGGGCTTTTCTTTACAATCCTTGCAAGGAAGTCAATTATCCCTTACTGACAAGGGTTCAACATACAGTGAAGATAGCAGCAATAAAAACTTACATAATCCTTACAACTTTATTTATGAGCACTTGCATTAGTACAAATTTTTATCTGGTTAAAAAGTATTTTTGTCTGTAAACTGACAAAAAAATTTATACCATTTGAGAACACAAACATGGATTTCAAAGTGGTCTTTATGAGCAAACTGACCAGAATTAGTCTTGGATGAAGTTTATAGCTCTAGAAAAGAAATGTGCCAGAATAAATAAAATGTTGGGGTTTGTTCAAACACAGAGGACTCTCTTCATAAACAGCTAGACCCATGTACAAACTGACTGGGTGTTGTCAGGAGTATTCTTACTTGTCACACTAGAAAAATAACTAATTTCATCCTTTGCCACATAGTCTTAAGTGATGGAGCTGGGAAGATGAAGCTGCAGAAAGAAGAACAGGAGCCACTTAAAAGTTTGAGAGATACCTATCTGAGTAATGATGTTCTGCTAATGTGTTATTGGAAGGTTTGCTTACCACAGCGGCAAGAGAAACGTCTCCCTAACAGTCAGAGTAATAATAATATTAATTATAAAAAGGATTTCTAGAAATAAATTAGATGTGGTTTGTTGGTTTATTTTTTTAAAACCAAGAAAAATGAAAACTGTTTTCCAGTTTGAAATCAGGGGAAAATACTGCTTGAAAGGTGAACTTTTTCCTGCTTTATCCATTCATAGAAGATTCCCTCCCTGCTCACAATCAGCTACCCACTTACAAAGTACTTCAATGGGTAATTATAGCTCATTTGGATGTTCAATGTTCCCACAATTTTCTTGCTTTTTGTCACTGAACAATTTTGAGAACTAATTTTTTTAGATCTAAAACTTCCAAGTTATTTTATTATAGCTGCAAGAAAGCACACCCTTTAAAAAACAAACAAATGCCAAACCTGCCTTCTCAGATCTTTGATCAGAATAAACATATATTAGCAGGAAAATTCACACCATGTATCAATTGCTAGCATAAACAATTAGGACCCCGCTACTAGCATATGCTAGAACAAGCCGGAGTTAGTGTGATTACATAACAAGGGACAGACTGTCAGCACAACTACAAGCATTTCTCCTTTGTTTAGGACACCATAGTCTACTCGCAAAAACATTGCTCTTCAATAAATAATAGAGTGTGCCTTCCCTGGCCCCAGACTACCCAAGAACATTAAAGAGCAAACAAGTTCAATACAAAACACTATTTAAAGTGGAAAAAAAGGGAAGTATCCTTACCTAATTTATACAGGTAAGAAACCAAACCACAGAAAATTACTTGACTTTACCATGTTTACATGACAGCTCTGTAGCAAAGTGACCCCCAAATTCCCAAACCTAAACCTGCAGTTCAAAGAACACAACCACCTCACAAAAAGATAATACTTCTCTTCCCAAGTGGTGGCAGATGTACATATAAGAAAGACTTTACTCTGAAATCAGTGATTTTTTTTTATTCACACAAAGAAAGAAGAAAACCCAGCGGCAAAATTACTCTCCTAGTCGTATTCACACTGTTTTTCCTGCAGTTTTCCCCATGCTATTTGTGTCATTTCTGTTTGAAAACATCAAACAGTGTTCAATGGATTGGGTCACTAGTTCTAACTACATTTGTCACAATATACTATGCTGACCACTGAACACCTCTCAGGAAAAGATGAACATATGCTAAATACAACCACAACTTTGGAGAAAGTGGAGGTGGTAAAGGGATAAGCACCAGTTCCGGGATATAGCCCCAGCACAGGGGGTTAACAGTATTTCCATCCTCCAAGATGACAATCTTAATGCTTCTTACCTGCCTCCAAATGTGTTCATTAGCAGCATTACATGGGATCTTAAAAGGGAATGACCCTGTAACCACAGATCATTTCATTCAAATGGAAAAATATTTGTGAGAACATATTTGTTAACGGTAGACCTACAGAAAATCTTAAATTCAGAATTCTCAACCCTACCTTGTATAAAACCTATGTTTATTTCTGCATTAGGATTAAACTCATCAATTTCTGGCACTCAAGGAAAAGAAAATTGCAAGATAATACCCACTTGAGAAACAGCACATTTGCTTTACTGATGGTCTTATGTTTTAAGCCAACAGGTTGGTTTAATTTGAACTGCTGATATCACTAAACTAATATGTCAACCTTTAATGGAAGATGAGTAGAGACAGATGAAGTAAAGTCATGCTTCATTCCAAACAATTAGGCACTTTTTTAGTTCCTCTAAATTAGTAGAGTCAAAGTCTCTTCCTTCATCTTAGTCTCTTTTCTCAAATTCTCAGCAATTCAAGAAAAAAAAACAGTTCAAATTTAAAGGATAAAATTCCAACACTATACAATGATCTGAAACAAGCTAATCATCACCTCCACTGGTTAATAACACAAAATCTGATGCTTAGTTTACCTGAACTTACAAGGAAACAACAGGAACCCCAAGAGCCTAATCTAAATCAGCACAGTAATACCCCAATCCTGCACTCCTTGCACAAGCATTTCTGTCCTCTTTCCCAGGACTGTTCCAGTAAGGGCAGATGAATTCACAGACTTTAGCAGTATCTACAATCCAGTAGCTCAACTTGCTTGTGCCTTAGAAACAATACATTGCTTGCTCATAAACCACTGTAACCTGATCAACCACAGTGACTCAAAATCCATCATACCACACTCCTTCTGAAAACAGGAACAACCAACTAGAAACCTGTCCTTCAAAAATATTTTTGCACTGTACTACACGACCCATAACAAAAAATATTAGATGTAAAAAATGTGACCAGCTCAAAATGACTGGGAATACAGTCTTGTTTGTGGGTGTAATTTTTAAAAGTAAACAAATTTTTAGTTCAGATCCATTTATTGGAATGGCAAGATAATGTTGTGCTGCCATGTTCTCACACTCTCCATCAGCAAACAATCTAGGGGTCCATTTGTCTCTTTTAGCCAAAAGTGCCTGGAATAAAAAAGCAATTCCAGAAAGAGGCAAATACTGAATGGTATCATCTGAAAATTGAAGCTTGTATTCCAACATATCCCAAAGAAGAAAAAATGTTATTTTTGTGTCTGAAAGACAATTTGAATTGAGCTTGATAAGAATACTTCTGACCTCTGAAATGGTGTGTGAACTGCTCTGCCTGCACTGTACAGCCAAACAAGGCTGCCTTTGATGGTGATACAGAAGATGGATAGTGAAGCGGCTGATGGTTCTTGCCCATAGAAAGCTTGAGTTTTAACTCCAGATTTAGAAAAGCACACACAAAATACTTGTAATTATGTATGAGATGGGCTACTAATTCAATTTATACATTTTTATTAATTTAGCTCATCTCTCCTGCCAAAAATGCAATCACTTTCCTGAAGATGAATGTTAACCAGGTAAGCCAAAAGCCATTTATCAGCTTTCAGCTAAGAAATATTTGAAAAGCTTAAAAAAAAGGAAAGTATTAAAATGCAGATTGAAACAAGTATGAATGGTTTGATTATTACATGGAGTCCTGGAGTGGGAAGAGAGGAGCACATCCTGTTTTGTGGTTTGGAAAAGCTGGTAATTTGAATCTGACCCCCACCCTTTTTTGTGAGATCTCTGCATAATAAATTTGACATTTCAGAAGAAAGCTTCCATTCTCCTCCAGAAATCCTGTGCAAAGGAAGAAAGAAAAGTGGGTCCTCCACTCCATTTTTTTTCAAGTCATCCACAGGATGTCCAAAAATAATACCTACACAGATGTTGAATCAGACTTTCAGTTTATTTGCAGGCAGCAGAATCAGTAGATTTCAAATTAGCTTCAGATGCTGTGAGTGAGGAAACATCATTTCCCTCCAAATTCAACATCTAAGGTTTTGCATTTTTTTATGCTTTAGGAAAAAAAGAAGTTATAGACCAAAAAATTAATATATGAACTCTACATCAATGTCTCTTTCAAGATCAGAACTTCTGGACTCAGAAAAATCCCTAATCTTGGTTAAACCTGGATGCTAATAGCACCCAAACATTCCACTTAGGCCATCTGCACTTCTTATTTTAGTGAAAACCGCCCATAACCAAGACTGCAGAAACTACACCTGGTACTAAAAATGGCAGACCATCTCAGACACAGCAATTAAAATACATCTGTAGTTTTAAGTCAGTTTTCCCTTAGTTCAGTATCAAAAGTTATTCTTGCCTGCATCCAATCCTACATTTTTCATTTGATTACCAAATTTAGCTTCAAAACAGGGCAAAAATATGGAGCCTGTATCTTTAATGCCTTATCACTGTAGTAAAACTCTTATGAAGTTGGAGGGAAATTAAAAAAATCCCCCTCAAAACAATAATAAGCCTGACCACCAGGTAGGCAAATCATGCTACTGCAACATGGGAAAGGTTTGCCTGAGGAAAGTACACTTCATGGTTCAAACATCTGCTATTTCTTTTTAGTCAAAGCACATCCGGAGCACACAAAAATACAATTGCAGCATATTCTCAAATATCTGGATGCTTCTATTAGAAGAAGAGTTTATGTCTGGGAAATGAGGATTTAAAATAAACATTGAGCCAAATCCTAAAGCCTTTAACCTGGGCAAACGTCCATTCACCAAAGTACAACAACAAGTCAAGTTCTTCTCTTTTTCTTGGGTTTATACAGATTTAAACAGATTCAACCCCATTTCTTGAATTCAGATCTGTTCATCTCAAAGTTAAGACCATCTTCTCGTGCAAATGGAGAAAATAAAACTCTAGCCCAGGATTACTTCAATATGAAACATAAGGTCTGCTAAGAGTATAGCACCAAAACAAGGATAACAAAACATTTAAGTAGCACTACAACCCTGGCTCTATTCCAGTGTTCTTGAACTAACCTCTTTGTCCCTATTATGAATTCTCTCAGGAACAACAACAAAAAAGATAATTCTTTTGAATACTTACAGAGACAAGATAGTTTTAAAAAATGCTCTAAGTATTCTTCTTAACATGTTTCATTTGATAAGTTTCCCTACAAACCCTCAAAGTCACATGGCAAAATCCCGCTCATCAGAAAGCAGCAACTTTTATAGTACTATTTTTCCTCTTTTGGATACAGAAGAGAAGTGCATATTTCTCTCCTCCATGCCTGAGGCAGACTCTGCCCTCAGGCATGGTGGCATGAAATACCTCAGCAGAAACACCATCATGCCAACTTAGCTAGGTGTAAATATACACTACCAAAAATAGGAGATTTTATGGTATGCAGTTTCACAGTTGAAGGAAGATTCAGGGACCCAAGAGTTTGTACTACTGAGATATCTCATGGGACTTTGAAGAAGGAAATTATTGCCTTAGGAAGAAACTAAAGCAAAAATTTAGGGTGGTTTTTTGTTTCATTTGTTTTGTTTTGGAGAGGGGAGAGGGATGTTCAGATGCAGACCATCAAGGTTATAATAAGCAGAAATCAATTCTGAATGCTGCACTCTAGCTATTCCTGGAATCTTTTTTTTTTTACCCATTTGTTCCTGAAACACAACCAGCAGCACCACCAAAGAAGCAAATCCCAAAGAATACCCCTTTAAGAAAATATAAAAATAATACAGTGATACATGTAGATCTGCTTACACACACCAGACTAAATCAGCCATACCCTTTCTCATGATTTAACCCCAGACAGCAACTAAGTACCACGCAGACACTTGCTCACACTCCCCACCCCGCCCTTGTGACACGGGGAGAAGAATAGGAAGAAAAGGTAAAACCTGTGGGCTAAGATTAGAACAGTTTAATAACCAACATGGAGTAAAATATAGTAGTAGTGGTAGCAATAACAATACTAGAAAAAAGAGGGAAAGAAATAAAAAAAAACAACAAGAGATGCACCATAGAGTTTTTCAACACCAACTGCCCAATACCCATCCCATCTCCAAGTGGTGATTGGTTGCTCTTGGCCAACTCCCCCCAGTTTATAGACTGAAAATGACATTTTATGGTATGGAATATCCCTTTGGCCAGTTTGGGA
Source organism: Myrmophylax atrothorax (assembly GCA_026770055.1). Lineage (NCBI taxonomy): Eukaryota > Metazoa > Chordata > Aves > Passeriformes > Thamnophilidae > Myrmophylax > Myrmophylax atrothorax. Next base: position 99,328,747 of record JAOXXN010000395.1, on the reverse strand, counting down.
CACCTGGAACATGCTCTGGCCATGTTTCTCTCCAGCTTCTTGTGCACCTCCTCGCTGGCAGAATGTGAGACATTGAAAGGACCTGGTTTTAGAATGAGCACTACAACCAAAACTGTATTATCAACACTACTCTCATACTAAATCCAAAACACAGCACTGTACCAGATCCTAATAAGAAAACTAGCTATATCTCAGCCAGAACCAGGACACTCTTGCATCATGTAAAGTGTATTTAAGTAGTCTCACAACATGCCTAGATGGCTCATGTAAACAGACATCAGGTTGAATCAATAACTAAGAGTAGCTAGAATCACACAATATTTCAAGCATATTTTACCCCTAAGGTAAATGTCAGTTATCTCAATATCTGAAGATCAAAAGCACGTTCATTTCCTACCCGCACCTTATGAAAAATTCTAATCTTTGTAACATAATTACAAATAAACACTATAAATTTTGCATAGAAGCAAGCTTTCTATATTGCTAAACATCTGGTTGTACCTTATTCTTACACAAACTACTGTAGTTCCAAGGCAATCACAGCTATTATTCCTGTCAGTTTGATCTCCAGAAAAATACTGGCCTTCAGCCACTGATTTTCTCTTCACAGATACACCAAACATCATGATCCCACAGTGCTCAACAAACCTTTATAAGCGTTCTGAAATCCCAAAGCCATAAAAAAACCTCAGAAGAATTCTTCTGAAATATTTATACTGTTTATTCATCAGTACTACATAATACAAACTTGTGACATGGTCTGTGTAATCTTTTCCATCATGTTATTTACATTTAAATCATGTTTTATGCAAGTAGGTTGGCATTCTGTTAAAGAGACTCCAATAGCCCTGTGTATAAATCTTTTGTACCATTGAGTCAGGATATAACCATTTAGTTTTGGACTGCTAAAGTAGTAACAGAACACTGGAGGTAGTTTACAGAGTGTATTTCTGGAGAGTGAAGTTAACTATCTCTGTCAAGATTAAGAGAGATTAATTGTTTGACTAAATTAAAGCCGATGATTCTATAAAAAGATATCTGAAAGGCAGAGCACACCAAACAGGAAGAGGGAAGGCTTTAAATATTGGATTACTAAGTGAACTGACTTTATCTGAATTAAAGAAATAGTAATTTATTTTTCCCTTCATCAGCAACCCCACCCTCAAAACTAATACGAGCTGTGCTACTAATGAACCGCTGTTCAGGAACCTAGAAATTGCATTTCAGCAGGTTAGTAGAAATTCTGTGGCAACATATGACTTACCATTATGTGTAAAATCCTACAGGAATGTGAAACAGCTCTACTGCCAAATAAAATCAATTGTTATAGAAAGCTTCAGGTCTAAACTAAGATTTGGAGCACAACTTAGGCTTCAGGTTTAGCCACAGCACCCAAATCAGTATCAACTGAGGAGTGAGAAACTAAAGCTGAGTAAAGAACCCAAGGTCTTCTATCCAGAGTAGCCTGCAAAACGCAGTTGCTGAAGAGGTAGACTGGTAAACTAATCAAAAAGCAGGTTTACTTTCCAGTTTCTTCAGGTCCCTGAACTTCATTGGAAGCATAAAGAATTGAAGGTCATTTTGTAGAAGTAGCATCTGTTTTAACTAATCAGCAAAAATCAGGGGGAAAAAAAGAAAAAAATTGGTTTAGAAAATTTCCTAACTAGCTCAGCTGAAGAGAAAAACTTTGTTTTTCTAGGGTGATCCTACAGGTCTTCTCTATCTCCGACTTCTGAATCTGTGGTTAACCAAAAAAGCGAAGACATAGCAAGTTACACTAATTCATAGTGTGGGATGTAAGACATCACACAATGACAGACAGTTTAATCCCTGCAGGGTGTGAAAACTCAATGGCAAAATACCAAATAACATGAAGTCATAGATATTATGCAACCAGCTCTTATTTCTTCTAGTTTTGTCTCAAAATAAAGAGAGGAAGGAAAGAAAAAGGTACACAAAAAATCCAATTCAATGTAACATTAAATTATTTCAGAATGAAGAAATGGCTATTATTGCCTTAGAATCTGTATTAACTCTGTAGAGATTCTCTCCTAAAGGAAAACATAACCTCCTCACTCTGCCTTGAATGCAAATAGCAATCCTGCTTTCTGACAGGCTGAAAACTTCAATCCTCCATGAGAATACATATTTTAAAAAAAATAAATACATTTATTTAATTAGAATTCTAGGCTAGAATTAGAGCTAAATCTTCAAAGTGAGCATAAGGACATTGAACTCTGAAATCCAGGATTTCCATTTAAGCTATTAGAAAGATACAGTAAATCACAAGTTCTAGTGCCTAAACACCACTGTGCACAGAGACACATTTCTCAGACACAATTTCTGTTTCGGCTCATCTTGAATTTGTATGATTAGTGCAATGAATATATGCATCAATACTCATCTGGGATTTGGTTTACTGAATAGAAACATGCTGCTTAGAGAAATACTAACAAGGAATGTGTCTTTAGATCAATATCTGGATCCATCTGTGGACATTGAAATAGACAAGAATATGCACCTGAGCAATAGAATTTAACATCACATTCTGTCTTTGGCAGAAGCAGCATTAAAACCTATGATTAGTATTGCTTCATAATTCTTTTAATGAAAATACAATTTCTAAGTACACTGCCAGATGAAAGTCTCCATATTAGTCTCCTTTACTATTATTCTTTTACTGTATTTCCTGCATTTTCTACTTCCTCTTATGCCTATAAAGTTTTTCTCCATTAACACTTTTTAAACCACTGAGAGTGAAGTATTCAGCCAGTTTGCACAAAATCTAATGGAAGTTCTCTATCAATTTGACAATTTCTCTTATAGACAACTTTTCAGCTTTCCATTCTCATTCATCAGTTTCACAGCATCCTCTGCTGTCACAGCTCTTAGTTCTCTCTATACATCAGTGTAAATCAAACTCACAGACATCATAACTGAATTCAAGTTTTTGCTGATATTTCGGGGGAAAAATACAAACAAAACAAAACAAACAAACAAAAAACCAAACAAACCATCAACCAGGAAAACCCACCTACCCTTGCCTTCACACCACCATGATTTCAGCGACCTCATGAGCTACAAACATTCTCAGCTTTTGCATGTTACCTTCTTCCCTACTCCTTTTCCACACAAAAGGTTAGTACTGACCAACCTGTGGCTTCATTAACTCACATATCTCCTGAGTAACTCAAAGGCAGCTCCAGAACTGATAGGAAAAAATAATGAACCTGAAGAAGCTCAGCGACCTTGGGACACCAACACAGTGACAACAGAGTTGCTTTCTGTAGCTGGGAAGCCACTGCCACCTTCCATGAGCACACTGGCCCTTTCCCATTCACTATTTAAAAAATGAGTTTTATTCTTTCAGCTAAATTAAAACTTCAGTAAAAAAAAAATCACACGTCAACTGGCTGATGGCAACCAAGCAACAAATTTTAAAATTTTGCACAGAGAGAACAGATTTAACCACTCCTTGAGAGTGGTTAAATTTAAAGCATTTTTTAAAGGTATTTTACCAGAAAAACACAAAGGAGTTCTGTTCACGTGTCTGGAAGTTAACAATAATTTAACTGAACTCCTCAAGTAAAAGACATCTCTAACATTCTAACACTCAAAACAAATATATACAACATATCAATAAATGATCACATTTATATTAATTACAATCAAATATCTCCAACCCAAGCTTCAAATTCATTCTAGATTGCATACTCCTTTACAGCAGAATCATTAAATCATCTACTGTCTTCACATATGGTTCAAAAAAGACTAAAGATTCAATCTTAACTTCATAGATATCTTGTTTCTTCATTAATTGATTTTCACATTGTTCTGAAGGGCAGACTTTTCTTCAAGAATTAAGGAAAAAAAGAAAAGAAATAATCTCTTTCTCTTCTTGTCCAGAGTTCAACACGGCTAAAAGACTTGAACAGACTTTTGTCCAGAATAATATTGTGAAATATTAGGCAGGGAAAAAAGCATGTTTAGCATATTATAAAATAAAAAACTATCTATCATGTGCTTATTTATGAGATTTCTAATTTGCTTCACAAACAGCTTAAAAGGATGATCATAAGCAAGACAGGAAATACCAAGAATGTTGACCACCATCCACAAGCAAGCTAATGTGAAACAGAATTTGCAAAAAATACAGAAAACAGCACAAATTGATTTAATTGAATCTTGTAGCATCGAAATTTAGCTGTATTTGGAAGTGAAAGGTAATTTAAGACCCCAAGAAAGAATATCATGGTCTGAGACCTCTTTCCATATCACATCCATCTTGACAGGAAACTTTCCAGGGCTACCATATCTCAAAAAACATTATCACACAAGTGATATTATGAGAACATGACATATTTTGACTGAGAGAAGTAAAGAAAACATTAACACTGACTATTATTTACTTATCTTTGTCTCTAAAATAGGCATGCATGCAAGGTAATTTATTTTGCACAATGATCAATACAAAGTATTAAGAATATTTTTGAGTCACAGTTGCAGACAATTGTTTCTGTTATAGCTGGCAAAAACATAAGCTAGGTAATTTAAAGATATTCACAATAATCTAATCTGACAACTCGAATTCTTCACGCTCCCCAAGATGAGATCTCTGTTCTGAAAATTACAGAAGATGGCAAATACTAAAAAAACCCCACATCCCACCAAAACAGAAAACTCATTTGTAACAGCATTAGTTTAAGTCAGGTGGTGGTAAACAACCACAGCTCTACCACCCCAAAATCTAAGCTCCTCAACCCGTACCAACACCCGAGTGTGTGCATATGCTGCAAATGGCCTGCATCTTCAGTATCTGCACGGCTCATTTGTGGCTTCCCACAATTCAAACGTTCACAGCTAGATGCTCACCATTAAAAGAGCTCAAATATTACTTTGTGTTAGCATTTACTAATGAATATTTAAATGAACTCTGAGAAACCTGATCTGAAAACATAATATAACAGAAAGCCAGAACTTTAACGGAGATAAGCAGTTATTACTAATAAATTATACTCTGGGTTATGTCTGATGGATGAAAGATAAACATCCAGACACAAGCATTAACCATATTTTTCTTAATCTGCAATTTAAGTTAAAAATAAAAGGTTCACCGCTATGACTGAAAATCTTCAGATGCACTAATACAGCCAAATATTAAAATTAATATGATGTAAAACAGATTTTGAAAAGAATACTGAAAGAATCAGAACTACAATTCAAATCTCATTTGTCCCCATGCTAACATTTCAAAAGGTTTGCAAATGCCAACATATAAGTCTTTCTCTGCCCAAACTCTACCTTTTTAATATTAATCATTAATGCAATTCATTGTGGCATTTTGCTTCAGTGGATTTTTTTCAAAATACCTTTGATAGTTTTCACAAGAAATACTGTAACAGATATTCACTGTCATACACCCCCAGGACAGCTGTTTTTTAAAATGGATGTTATTTCAATTACAATGTTTCTTTTTTGTTACTCTTGTGAATATAAATACGCTCTGATTAATTGTACAGGTCTGCATGAAGTGGAAGGGTTTGTGAAATCTCTACAGTACTATGCTCATGTCTCAAATGAAAAGAAGCTCTTAGTAAGTATAAAACCTATAGAAGCTTAGTGACTCTTGATGATCATGACATCAGTAACTACTGATATACATAGGAGACTTACTGGTTGACAATGCAATAAATAAAAAGTAACCCGAGAAAGGAAGGTCAATGATGAATTATAAATGCCATCAATATGTAATTTCAACTCATAAAAGTCCTATTTCAGATTTACATACTTTTGTAAACTTGGGGTAGACAACTCCTGTTCCATAATGACAGTTTTTCTCAGTTTTCTAAATACCTTAACACAAAGAAACACTCTAATAAGGATCTATTCCAATTGATACATAAGACAACAGATGAAAGTGCCTTATTTTCACCTGTTCATAAAACTATATTTTAAGCTGACAGAGTATTTGCATGCTACGTATTGTAAATACTTCATCCCACTGTTTCCAAGTTAACCAGGTGATATTCTAGCTAATTCCTAGAGTTACTATTATGTTTTATTTGAAACTATTTTTCATGTTCTTTCTGATAGCTTAACTCTGGAATTAATTCCATTAGACAAAACCATTGCATTTTTAGTCACTATTTCATGGCTTTACCTCACATGAAGCAAAAATCTGCCCAAAGACATAGAATAATGAATCATTCATAACTACCTGTAATATAAAGTAGAAGAACAGCCTTCTTTGGAAGAGACTAAACCTGATCCTCTAATAGACTTGCACTGAAAAAAATAAACCTTTTAATGTCAAATGAAAGTTTTACAGAATAATTTGGGGATTCAGTGAAGATATAAAAGGGAGCGGGCAGAGGGAAGAGAACAACTTTGCTTTGCAAAGTTCACCACTAAGCTTAGAGTCAGTGGACAGACCTCACTTCAACATCCTCTTGCTGTCTGAAGATTGGAAGCAGCAACTTGTGAACTGCAAGATGAAAGAGGAAAGGTCCATCAGGAGGGGAGAGGCCTTTCCTATCAAATTATCCCTGTCAATCAGCAATGTGTTACTGATGTACGGTAAGACAGCTGAAGCACAGGCCATTGTCTTGTTCTGTAATGCAGCAAACACATCATTTCAGTCACAAGTGGAGCCTGCTTGTAATTAAACTAACATCTGTTGATACTTAATCCATTTACTCAACTCCTAACACATGCAAGCTTTTTGCACTTAATCTCTTATCCATAAGGATGTTCTTTGACCTGTGCTTTGGCATTAAGCAACTCAACGTTGACTAATCTTAACTATAACCTTAGACCTCCTTGCTTTGGAAATTAATTTTTGCCTTTGAATTCTTATTGTTTATTAAAGGATACAAAGCTAGAAGTTCACCTTACTTGTTAATATTTATTTATTGGCCCATTTCTAATAGAAATATTGCACCTTTTCTTTATTCTTAACAGGTTGCATTTCCTGACCTCCAGGCCTCATAAAAACAAGTAAATTCAAATTGTCAAAGAATTGTAAGACTAGGTTTTTACCTTGTTGCACATTAGCACATGTTTACAAATAGGGCACGTGGAAGGAGATAAGAAATATCCTGTGAGGATTTTCAGAAATTTTATATTCACTTCTGATAACAGGAATTCTTGCCTCAACATCTCCCTATGATACAAGTTTGCAAGATGGCCTCTGCTAGCGTGTTTAAGGGCTAAACTTCAATTCTATTTTGGATTTGGGGCTTTCTTGGTAGGATGGATAGAAGTTGGGTAAAATGAGAAAAGATCTCAATAGAGACAATTTAGGTAAGAAGCCTGTGATGCACACATCCTGTTAAAGAACAGAATCCACCACAATAAGAATAGTCAAAGTACTAACTCAGGGTCAACAAAGATTTTGTAAAATAAGCAAAAGATTTCTTAAAAGCTGAGACAGTAGCAAAACTCAGCTCAAAGAACATTACTCTCAGTACCCTGGGCTTACTGATAGAATGAAATAAATGGAACATAACAGTCTACAATATTTGATAATAGGATTATATTCTTTTTAACATTTCCTTTTAAATTGCCTTCACTGCATCATGCAGTATAACGATTACAGTCATAGGCCCACAGAGAACCACATAAACAGGTGGGAACTAGTTTGGAAAAATTACTAGATTACCCACACCTTCAAATTATGCACTCAAAATAAATTGATAGCAATTCAACTTTGTACTGCAGTCTCCTCCACACACCCTGCCCCCCTCCAAATACTCAGGTAATGTACTCATTCTATGTTCATTCTGTATTTTCAAGCTGTGCTGGTTTAAAGGTAAACCAGCAGGAGAAATGAACCCAACACAAAAGAGATTATAAGTCAGTTACAACTTAATAAAAATATTACAATAAACGCAATGGCACAAAGAGAAATTGATTTTAATCCACAAACCCCAGAATTATAACCCAGCACCTTGGGGTACAAACACAATGAGGTTTGTTAGCCCCTGTGCTGAGCCCACATGATTCCCAAGTCCAAAGTAAAAGGAAATGAAAAACCTGTTGGTGCAGATGGCCATCACAGTCTGGTAAGAGTGGTGGTCTCTTCCAGATCTGATGAATAGTCCCACAAGTCTCCAAACCCCAAGATTACATACCCTCAGGTTCAGGTGGGAGCACCCAGTACCTCCCTCAGCGCAGGGAGTTCCACAATGGGTGATCTGACTGTGGGAGTCATGGGGTATTTTGGAATTGTTGATGGCCCATTAGCAGACACGCCCCCTCAGGCTGGGTGTGGAGGTGCTAATGACTCCCTAGAGGGGAGTTATCACAGCTGTTATCTCACAGTCTTTGTTAACACCCAGCTTCCATCCTGAGGGGTTGGGTGTGTCTGGGGCAGCTGCTGCAAATGGTCCATTGTTAACAGTTCATGAGAGATTACAGAGAGGGTGGAGAATACACAGCTTTAGTCACACCCACACAGTGGTCCTGGTTGCTGAACCAGGACACAAGCAGAGAGCTGAAAATAACAGGAAATTTTCTCTAAGGTTGGAAAATATGTTTAACTGTTCCACATGAATATCAAGTTTATATAGTCTAAATACAGATAATAAAAAGGGGGGGTTAATTAAGAAGAATCATTAGCCTGGATGCAAATTTCCATGGAAAACTGAGCCCAAACTAATATCAATTCTGTTTTAGCACTGCTTAGGTAAGTGTCTGTATTCAGGAGGTTTCAACTAAAGTAAGGAGCATTTAGGAAGCCTTATTTAATGACAGTTCTGCCCTGCGAATATGATAGAACAGATGAACACTTGTTTAAAGTGTTAAAAAAAAAATCTGGGTTTATAGCATTTTCTTGCAAATACAACTTCACTCTCTTCTGTTTTCCTTCTTCTGTAAAAGAAGTGTATAAAAATTATATTAATGTCATAAAGACTTACTTCCTGCATAAGTACCCAACCTTAGATAAACAAATACACTAGACAGAAATAGCACTAAAATATGGAACAAGAAAAAAATCCTATTTGTTCATTCTTCACCAGAGGAAAAAAATAAAAGAAAAATATTATCAATATTGGAAATTCTTATGAAAAAAGTATTTAAGAATAATTAACATCATATGGTAGCATCTCTTCTATGTTAACACTCCTCCCCAAAGTAAAATGGATGGAGCTTTCCTCCCACCAATGTGTTGCCTTTGCACTATATACATACATATTTCTAATATATATGTATGTATAATGTGCAATGTATGTAAAATATGTATGATACGTGTATATATATATATATATATGCGCAAATAGGGGAACTCAGAAGGCTACTGGACTTTTCAAGTCAATTTTTCTTTTCTGCTCCTGAATGATAATCAATAAAGTGAAGTTAGCACCAAGCAGAATCAACGTTTGGTGGTCAGCTATTACCTCTGGCTCTTGAGGCCTGGACATGCTATAAAAAGGCACCATGGCCACCCAAGCAGAACAAAAGGGAGAGCAAGTACTTGTCCTTTCTAGTAACCCTTGTGGTTGACATTGAAGCAATCAGACAATCTCCACAGAGAAACACATAAGAGTAAAGGACCCCCTCGGTCCCTCATTGCAGAAGGGAAAACCTGCCTGCTCTGCACAAAAAAGAAATAATTAGTCTGAATGAAGACTTTTTCTCATCTATTTGTTTAATTGTTAATGTGGCTGGGAAGGTTTTCTTTTCAGGTGGTTATATGAGGTAATTCATTCAGGCCATCTGTCAGCACCTATTACTTTTAAATGGTAGAGCAAGCTCTCAGTACATCAAGGCACACACATTAGTGCCACTTTTGTTTTGGTTACCCCTGGAGAAAATGGGAACATGCCAGCCACACAATTCACCAGGTTAGCAATGACATCAAGTAAATAGCTTACATAATGTAATGCACATCTGATGGCCCTATTTGGTGATGCCTTGCTGTTCTTCAGCCACTCTGCAGCAATGTATTTTACCAGTATTTTTATTGGCAGCATGATAATTTAAGTCTGATTAAAAGCCCTTCTGACCAGAAAGGGGAGACAGGGCTGAATTAGCTTAACCCATTGACTACATAAAGATCCCCAATGAAAATCTTCATTTTGTACAAAAGAAAAAAAAACCAAACAAAATCCAAACCAAAAAACAATAACTACCCCCTCCGTGTTCATGAGGGCTGGGAAAAATTTAAGATGTTTAACCTGTTTAAACCAAAACATATAATAATGTTTAGCCTTGATACCAGGAGGACTAATGAATAAAGCTCATTTAGTAGGAAAAGCTTCTAATCAGCTCTTCAATAAGTAAAGGTAGCATAAGAAGAAAAGAGCAAATATATAGGCAAAAGAATAACAATATTGTCAGCCTTTTGTGGTTTCTATATGAAATCTTACTAGCAGCTTCTAAGGGAAGAAAAACAGACATGGAAAGGTATAAAACTCTGGTTTACCAAAACCAGACCTACGTAATACAGTTCTTAACCAGCCTAGACAATTGCAGGGTTTCTTTCTATTTCAGCTTTATAAAGTAGCTGATAATATACTACATGGGAAACTAATTAAAACACAGGTTAAAATTATGAAATGGAAGTGCCTACAGAAGTGATCTGAGTAATGCTGGAAATACTTTCCATCTACAGAAAGGTCACCAGCAGAGATCCTCAAGGACAAGTCTTGGCATGGGCCCTATTATTTTTTTAGTTGACATGGCAATTAAAATATGAGTGATAATGAAGCTTGCTAATAATACAGATCCGAGAGCTACAGTCAACACAAAATAAAACCAGTCTCCCAGAACTACTTGATCCTGAGGACTGAAAGAACAGGAATGGCATTCCATTTAGTAACACCAAAAAACATTTAGTAACACCAAAAAAGAATGGGTACAAAATACCAACCAAACAAGCAGATGTAAATGTGGCTGAGTGACTGTAAAAAAGTGTTTGCTCCACCAGCAGATCAAACAAAACCAGTACAACACTGGAAGAGTGTATGGAACAAAAGACAACTTCACTGGCACAGGAATTACATCAGTCACTGGTGAAGTCACAGAAGTGTACAAGTTTCACTTACCTTTCTTCAATCTAAAGTAAGGCAGATAATTAGAAAAATACCTAAAGTTCAAATTGTTTATTCAAACCAAAGACAGAGAAAACATCAGGTGTCTCGAAACATGTAACAGGCAGGAGAGTAAAGCCAAGAGTGAACAGGGAATAAAAACTATGCCAAAAAAATAGGGGGTTTGCACTACAATAAAATGGCAGAAGTTGGCTATGAAGGAATTTTCATTGTGAGTGAACAGGATTTTACCCTTCCTGGAAGGTCTGGAAAAGCATTCTCAAGGAACTCAAGAGGAGGGCAAACAAAAGCTTGATTTTAAAGTGGAGTTTGATATGTTTGAGTGGAGATCATATATTGCCTCAGTTTGTGCAAGCAGAACACATTTATGAATAAGAAGGCCCCTAAAGAAACCAGCTTTATGCCCGATCTAGTTCAGATATACCTGAGAATGGACAAAGATGGGCTCTCACTAACTACATATTGAGTGCAGTGCTGATGTGTAAGCTCACCTATAACAACAGATGACAGACTTTAGGGAACACATGTAGATAGTTGAAGGGGAGTTTGCTTTTTCTTTTTTCTTTCACTTTTTTGGCAATAAGATAGGCTGATGTTTTACCACAGAAAGTCTCTCTCTAAGTGTAGCACGTTACCATGGCTCTGTTTATAGTACCTTTGTTTGCAGTAGTTCCTGGCACTTCATGCATTTTTCATAGCTGTTTCTTGTTAGTATATATTGTATTCCTTGGAGTGCCAAAAAACGGCACTCAGTTGCTACCAGCGTTTTATTTTAATGACAAAACAAGCAGCAAGAACAACAGTTTCTGACAGTCTTACAGGACTACAGCTTTTTTGTGGTGAAAGAAACATGACAACTGCATCCCAAAAGAACAGATGTAAATACAGCTTTCAGTGCTAGTCAGTAAGCCACTGATAGCCACAAAGGTTTGACAGACGAGATTTTCTCACTTGTGCACACAACCATATGAGCAGTTCTAGGCACGTCCATTAACACACGGTAATGCCATGTTTCTATGAGCAAAACCAGATATTATACACAAGCAAATGCCAATCAGCATATATAATTATTGTTTTGTATATAAAAACCTAGTTTTTTCAGAAGAATCCAAAAAATTGATACAGCAGTGCAGGAGGCACCCTGACCCTGCAGACAGTTCATTATGAGGCAATCTTAGCAAGCAAATCTAAAGATGCATTACTCCATTTACATAAATCCTTCCCTTCAAAGCTTTGTTCCTTCTTCCTGCCAAATCAATAAATGGTCTCTGCCCCACTTAGTGACTCCTCTTGTGCACTGACTTTCACATTCTTTCTCTCAACTTCACTATAAATGTACCTTTTTCCTCCACATCTGGCCCTGGAGTATAAACTTTTCATGTCTTCACAGAGGGGAAAAATTCTTCCTTGCTTTCACAGGCTGCAGCCCTCTCTACCAGAAAAAGAGAGTAATGCCTACCAAGTCTACTGTCAGATATCCTGGATAAATCAGATCCCATCAGATACATGATTTAATAATTTTTAAAAATTAAGATGATTCTTTTTTTGCTGCTAAGCTAAGTTTGGCTTAAATGTAAATTCAGTTTGAGGTTCTCCATATACCAAATCAAAGCAACACATTTACAAAAAGCAGTTCTAATCAGCCTATGTTAACATTCAAAACTCTTCTTTAGAAGAGTACTGCTACAAAGAAAGAAGGGAAAAAACCCACAGCAATTTCTAGCATAGACTCAGATTCCCAGCAGGGACAAGGCTAAGGGGTCCCAAGAGCATTGCAGCCATAGCTGCAATAGTTTATCTCACAATTGTCCAGATAAACACATTCCATTTTTCAAAAACAGAATCATAACAAATAAGAGTTTAAAAATTCTGCAGGTTTTCTCCCTTCCTGAGATTACTGAGACAAATCCACATTTTTGTCTTTAAAAGTTTGTATTTAAAAAAAAAAAAACAACACAAAACAAACAAAAAAGATCTAGTAATAAGAAGGCATAACAAGCATATCTCTCTCTGAACAAAAGAGTAAATGTCAATATACTAATTTCCAAATTTTAAAAAATTCTTTATGAATCAAAGTTTAAGGCATGTACAGCATTTTATTAAGTTTAAATTAATCCAGTGATATAATATGACACAGAACAGACATGTTTGTATGAATCCTTTTTGTTGGTGTATGACAGCCTGACTTAATGATTTTTACATGTCCTGGAAGAAGAAACTTAAAGACCTAATTGCTGCACTAGTACAATAAGGTCATAATCCAGTGAGACATATAATGACTAAATACTCCCAAGAAAAATCAAATTTTCTGAAAAATACTAGGACCTGGTTAACTTACAAAAAGTATCTCTATGCAGTCTTTACATTGTTTTTCCTTTTAAAGTTGTTACAGAGCATTAGAAAAACCCCAAACAATTCAGAAACATAAGACAAAACTGACCAGACTCCTTCTGGACAAGCAAACCACTGAACACCATTACTGGCTGACCTGGGTTGATTGACCATAACTTTCATCAACCAGAGAGCCGCTGCCTCATAAAGGGAGAATGTATTTGACACTGGCTGACTGCCTAATTCAGAGCTAGTTGTGCCCAGCAACCTTGGGTTCACTGTGAAATATAGTTAAAATGGAGGAACGGGACATCATCACTGTCCTAAGACGCAAACCATGGTAACTCAAACAGTTGCCATGCATGAGATGACAGAGGGATGGGGAGGATGTGGAACTGGCATCTCTCCTCACTGAGAATGCTGAAGGGGTTGTTGTTCCTCTGATATCCAACACACCCCCGGGGCTGACAGGAAGGCAGTTTCTCTGTGCTACGCACCACCAGCCCCCCAAGGACCCCAGGGCTGCAGAGCCAGGGGACGCTCTCTGCTCCAAGACAGCAAGCTCCCATCTCTGCTGAGCTAATGACCATGCACACCATCTCCAGAGAGCTCAGTCCAGAGCATCAAGTCTGCTGAGAAACCATCATCCTTGCTGGTGACAAACCCACAGCCACCCCACCACATGCAGTGCCAAGTCCATGTCTCAGGGACCACATCCAGCCCAACAAGGGAAGCACAAAGTGGTCTGAGTCACACAGTTGGTCTACTTTGCTTTTTAAGGGCAGCCTTTCCATAGCAACTCACACCACTAGTGTGACCAAATTCTGAGAAGCCAGTCCTAGACTGTCATAGCCATTACTTCACTGTCTACCATTCATCATGGAGACATCACATACCAAGAAGGGGTGAGGAGGAAGGATGACAGCACAAATGCAGCCAACTGAGCATCCCAGAGCCCTCTGTGAATCACAGGGCCCAAAGAAGGATATGTGACTGAGAGAAGAGCAGGAACAGGGACTAATTTCTGGGAAGAAACAAAAAATACATTAGCAAAATAGACACATTGTTTGTTTGTTTGCTTGCTTTTAGTTTTTTTAAATGCAAGTCAGAATCAGTTGATTCCCAAAGAAGGCAAGTGTATTCCTTTGTCAAGTCGCAGCAGGTAATACTTACCATGGATCATTCCACATTTTCAGTCATTTCTGGAGAAAGTGCATTACTCCGAACCACATTAGAGGCTGTCACAAAACCAGATCAATATCTACAGAGTAATACCCTTTACCCCTGAAATCAAAAAATAAGCCCGAAGTACCAAAATCCTTTCTGGAATGCATGTACTTCACCACTCCCTCCTCTCAGCACTACCTCACTTTTGTCACTTTTGATGTCTCTTCTTGTGTCCCTGGTCACCTCCTCAAATTGAGGTGCTCTAAAACACAAAGGAGAGACAAAATAACGTTTGTCTCTCTGGATTTCCGTTTCTGTTTTCCCTGCCTATTGGTTTGCATGCAATCTTTGATTCTCTATTTCTGCATCCCTTCTGTTAATTCAGTCTTTTATGAAAGTCCTGTCACTTCCTTTCCTATAACTTCTGGAATTCACATATTCTTGCTGCCCACCACAGCTAAGGTATTTTCTACTGACAGTGTCATTTGCTGTTTTATTATCAGTCTAACAGCTGGCCTAGTTGATTATCTTAATTTTTCTAGCCTGCTTCCAAACATCCTTAATCTCTTGGAACCCATCTACTCATTTTCTCATTTCTCACACGAACCAGTGATTTCTTTGCTCTTTTCTATAAACAACTCCTATCACATCTCTCATTCTAACATCTTCCTTATCCTTGTTCTCTGTACTCTTAGCTTTCATACTCTATTTGCCAGCTCTCCTAGTCTTCACTTACTGCCCTTATCTGCCTGCCTTCAAATGCTTCATAAATTGGGCTTAAAATAATCTTAAACACACAATCCCCCTACAATCATGTTATTATGTAATTAAGTTCCTCATTAATGATTGTCTCCTGTGGTACTCAACAGATCAGTAAATTACACTGCATTTGGACTTCTTCAATTCTAACTCAATTTGCTTCCAGTGAAAGGGACTGTTCTTCTGGAGTCACACCAATGCAATCCCTGTAAACCAAGACGCTCTCTTTCAGCTCAGAAGCAGACTAGCTCCCACACGAGGTTTTTAAAGGAGAAAGGCAAAATACAGTAATGTTACAGCTTCAGATGAATACTCATTCTTCTGAAATCTGACCCAAAAAACAGTTATTTATCTTGGTACCTTGACCTATTTCAATTCTTCACAAGAACCTCACACAGAAAAAATGTTACACATACATAAATATGATTAACTTGGTATACATTAATAACAAGGAGAACCATGCATAATACCAATCTAAGTGCTGGACACTTTACTGTCCATCAACATGTATATGAGCACCCACCACAAAAAACTGGATATATGGCAGTAGGCTCTTGTCCTACTCAATCTCTTGTAGCAAAATTGAGCAATTATATTTCCTCATTGTTGCCAAAAAGATTAAATAAATTTTGTAATATAAACAGAAGGATCAGCCAGTGGACAATAACACCAGAAGGATAGAAAGTATCTGTATTGCCACACAACTACACAAAATAGTCCAGTGTTTTACTAGTGGACTAGGGAAATCTGTTTATCTTTTGCTGAAAGAGTTTAAATTCACCCACCAGCTACTTTAAATATACTTTCAAATGCCTTCTGTGTTTATTCACCTGCCCTCTGGTTATGTAAAACAAATCCATTCCCATCACTAGGCCTGAATTTTTAATATTTTGCTCTCTTATTCTTTTTTCAGAGACAGGATTTCCATACCTGTTCTCTTTAATGCCACCTGGAAGAATAATGCAGGGTAAAACTCTTCCACCTACCAATTCTAGTACTGGAACAGAGATTTCTTTATACCTCTGCTATGGATTTATAGTATTTAACACACAAGGATTTCAGATCACTTCATGTATTTAAACTAGGTACCTATACACTCTCACATTTTTCACAGCTTATTTACTTCACTACATGTTAAGTAATTCAGTAATGCCATGAAGACAATACAGTCATCAA
>JAOXXN010000395.1:99300470-99311095 GCA_026770055.1 Myrmophylax atrothorax | reverse complement strand
CAATACAGTCATCAAGATAATCCATTACTACTGCACAGAAGGTGTGACTGGATTGTGCTTTGCAAAGCTTTGCCCTTTATAAGAGAAACAGGGCAACCATCATCCCAGTCAACAGACAGGCAGTTTAACTGGTGATGTTTGCACAGGCACTATCTGAAACAAACAAACAAACCAAAAACCTTTATGACACCTTTTAACAAAGTCAGCCACAAGTTGCTAAAAGAGAGACCTTCAGAAAGAAACACACTCTCCACTCCACATGAAGTCGCATGTATGTTTTTAGCAGACACTGGAAGCCTGGGCAGATACTGTGCCTGCTGACACTGAACATTGGTGAAAGATGCTGCAGGCATCTGACAAAGTGTATGGCTATTTTCTGCACGTGCTACGCTGTCTTTGACCCCGCAACTCGGCGGATGTTTTCAGCAGTACCGGTCATGTCCTAGCCCATGCAAACCAGTTCCACAACCTTCTAGATTTAACCACAGTAAATTTATCTCTCTCACATCACTGAACATTTTTATTCTCTTTAAAAATTTTATTAGCTGTTTTGTCTCATTGTAGCCAGCCAGCTCTCTCACAGGGACTTTGGATTTGCTAACACAGAAATGTGCAGCCCCTTTGAATGTTAATTGCTTCCTTTTTCACCCCTTAGGAAGCAGAAAATTCGATGTGTATCATAGTACTCAGTCTCAGCCATGTGTCTACACAGGTATCTAATGAAATCATATTGTTATCATTATATCATGTTGGATATTCACACCTAATTCGTACAGGTAAGTTTCATAACTCCAATTTCAGATTTGCTAGTGCATCAAAAGTAACTGCTTTCAAGTTACCAGAACCACATCACATACCTAAGAAACATATTTGGGGTTAAGTCTGACTTTTTCCCCTGTCTGTTAAATACTGGCAAAGGATTATGATTTCTCTTACAGGGTCATCATTTAAATTATTACAATATAATTGTTTGACATTACCACTTTCAGTAATTCTGAATCAAAGAAGCCAGTT
The DNA here is from genome assembly GCA_026770055.1 of Myrmophylax atrothorax. Taxonomy (NCBI): domain Eukaryota; kingdom Metazoa; phylum Chordata; class Aves; order Passeriformes; family Thamnophilidae; genus Myrmophylax; species Myrmophylax atrothorax. Next base: position 99,310,081 of record JAOXXN010000395.1, on the reverse strand, counting down.
ATATTGCATGATTGCTATACTTATTTTTAAATTGTAAGATATTTCAGGTAGCACTATCCATCCTATATTTGACTAACATTATTTCCAAAAAAAGACGGATGATTACTGTGGGATGCTGACCACTCAAAACTCACAAGAAATCAATGCAAGATACAAAGATTCAAATACTACAAGGTCAAGGCCATTTGTGTCAGAAATAGCATGACCAGCAGGACCAGGGCAGCAATTGGTTGCTCTGTACTTGGCACTGGTGAGGCTGCACCTCAAATCCTGTGTTCAGTGTTGGGCCCCTCACTACAAGACAGATACTGAGGTGCTGGAGCATATTCAGAGAAGGGCAACCAAGTTGATGAAGCATCTGGAGCACAAGTCTTATGAGGAGCAGCTGAGGGAGGGTGAGGGTGTTTGGCCAAGAGAAAACAACACTGAGGGGAGACCTTATTAATCTCTAAAACTACCTGAAAGATTGAAGTAAGATGCATGTCAGTCTCTTCTCCCATGTAACAAGTGACAGGACAAGAGGAAATGGCCTCAAGTTCCATAAAGGATGGTATAGATTGGATATTACGAAAAATTTCTTCAGTGAAAGGATTGTCCAGTGGTAGAGTCACCATCTCCACAGGTATTTTAAAGATGTGTAGATGTGGCATTCAGGGATATGGTTCAGTGGTGGACTTGGCACTGCTAGGTCAACAGTTCCACGTGATGATTTTTTAAAGGTCTTTTACAACCTAAATTATTCTATTCTACCCTACCCTATCCTATCCTACTCTGTATCGCATCTAGTGTGTTAGTTATGATCTCTTAGAAGTGACCTAAATATATAATGAACTTAATGATACTATAATATAAAACTGACAGACAGTGAGCTGGGGTGAACTGCAATGAAAGATGCAACTTTTGCATTGTTTCTTTTTGCAAAGAAAAGTGCAAAGGAGTATATTAAATAATAGAGTAAATTTGCTTGAGGTTTTGTTCAGAACACTCAACATCCATGAGGGACCTGAATCTGTTTTTCTGGATACAGACAGGAAAAAATAAAAAAAAAAAAAAAAAACAAAAAAAAAAACAAAAAAAAAACCATAAGGGGAAAAGGCTAGCAGCAGAGGCTACTCTGCCAGCCTAAGCAATCTTCTTTCAGTATTCATGAGGAAAGACAATGATGTTATGGCCTGTGGCAGTAGTCCTTGAAAGGCTATGTTTTCTACCAGGATTTTGATAAAAACCAGCATGAAACAAGTACTTCACTTTAATGTGCTAACTAACAACAGCTCTTCAAACAACACTGATAGTATCTTTGCCTGTAGTTTTCATTAACCACTTCATGAAAGACACTTTGCTTTTTTTGTGCCTAAGGCTGCATTCCTAACTTTCTCTACTGCTTGTGCATAACCATGCCATCATTAATTTACTGACATCATTTGTGGTCTTACACTAACCAGACAGCTACTGCTGACTGGGAGGTTGAATCTCATTTCTTATTTTAAGTATAATTAGATATAAATATACCTCAGTAACTAAGGGAATGACAATCTTGTGATTAGTAATCTAAAGTTACAACACCAGCTTCTTTCTAATTTTGTTTTACATCTTACTCTGATTTACTCAACTTCTTTGAGACGGTGTATTAAATGTTATGTAATTAATGGAATTAAGACACTGGCTTTTCCACATAACCTTCTGGCACTGCAGCTCTTGTTCTTGGACAATTACCTAAGGAATCATTATGGTGGTTTTTAAATTAGAGAATAAAAAAGATAAATTTGTATCATGTATTAAAGAATAAGCTTTCAGACCTGAAGAGTGAGGTTTCAAAATCAATTAAGCAACAAATGTGCACCAGTTCTAGCTATCGACACCAACATGTTAAAATATAAAACTACCGATTCTAGTAAGAAAAATGTCACAAATTAATTACCTAAGCACATTTAAAATGCACTACCTTAAGAAACAAAATAAACAAACAAAAAAAAAGAAAAAAAGGAGCTATTCTGCTCATTCTCCCCACCTGCTGAAGATTTCATTCACTCCTTATGCACAGACATGGGATGCAAACAGGAAAGTCGTCAGATCTGATTTGCAAAAAGGATGGGCATCTCCAAGTAAGTAAGAATCCATAAATTACACAGTCTGGCAATTCTGAAAGCCAAGCACATCTTCTTAATCTCTTTCTCTATTCCCACATGCTAGGATAGGTACATATACTCCTTGCTAGAATAACAGATATACGTGAACATTTTGGTTATACAATCTTTATGAAACTCTAAAGCTAAAATTACCAATATTACCAATAGGCCACTTTTTAAAACATGCACTAGCTTATAAATTTACTTTTTAAATGCTTTTATTTAGAAAAGAAGATTATCTCACAATAAAACATCAGTTTGAGCAACAGATGACACAGTACATACTTTATTTGTAGTGCTGCATGGGAGGTGGTTTTAATCTTTCAAAGAATGGAAGGAGCAACAGATACAGACAGTGAAAAATGCAACCACTAAGGAACACTGTAACAAAAGCTACAGGAAGACATAAGGATATTTCCCACAATCACAACAGTTAAGAGCACAAAGAGCTATCAGAAAAGTCGTCTGGGAAGCCACAAGTACACTACACCAGTGACTGTTTTCCATGTTGAAATCATCTGTTCCCAAAGGGCAGACCTGTACAGAACAAGAGAAAAGCAATGGTTCTGTATAACTTCTGGCATCAAACACTTGCCTTTTATCAAATGAAGTCAAGTGATGCCACACTCTGTGGACAGTTCAACTTTCCATATGGTTAAATTGTAATTCCTCCCATGCTTCTTGTAGAATGAAAGAGGTTAGATAAGAGAATTTCCAATACACAGTGGGTTGACCCTCTAAAGGCAGCAGAGTTAACTAAGAGCTACAGTCAAAGAAATAAATAATAAATCTTGCAGTTCTCAGGCAAAAAAAAATTGGAAACAATTCATTCTACTAGATTTATAAAACTCAGCAGAATAGATTTCTTTGAATGACTAGCACCAAGTGTTTCATATAGCCAACATGCAAGCCAGTTTTTTAAATAGTTGTTTCAAAATTACAATCCAACAGTAAAATAACTACTGCTAAAAGTAATTTGTCAACTCTACATCAGGTGGAGGGCATCTAGGAGAAAAGAATGCAATACAGAAACATGCAGAACTGATTTTTTTCCTGTGTTTTTGAAACAAATTAGCTGTCAGTGATTTGCAGAATAAGAAGAAATACTGACTAACTAAAAATGTTCAAGTATGTGAGCATGATTGCTGGGAAAATAATGCCAATAATTTACTGGCTAGTTAGCTCCTTAGAGAAAGCCAGCATTGGATAGTTCTTGAAATTGAGAAGAAATGATGTGGGTCTTGTATTAATTCATCATTCTGTTCATTGCAAGTCAGTGACTGATGACTGTGCCAATGTTATGGAATAACATTCATTAATAATCAGCATTTCCAGCTGAGAAGCACAAGTTAACCTTTCTGAACCTTTGGATGCATATTGTATGTGTTAAGACATAGCAAAATCAAACGTACCCTATGGATACTGGCTGTGGTTCATTTATTTATTTTTAAAACCAAGAAAGGAAAATTGCATTCTCTTGAGATCTGAGGTACCAGTGAGTTTACACAAAGATTGAAGAAACAATTCCTCACAGCAGGATTTTCAAGACCTGCCGCTATACAGTTTAGAACCAAAGCTCAAAAGTCATAACTGGGACATCCTGAAGAATATACTGAGGCACCTACTTTCATGTGAGGAGAAACAGTTTTGGATTGATTGTAAACCTAAATGCTCAGGTCCTTAAATCAAAAAAGTGTAATAAAAATTCCTACAAGTTCTACCTGCCCAGAAATGCTGACTGTTCAGATATAATATCCAACATCAATTTATTTTACTTACAAGCCTTTGATCACAGTTTAGAAGTTCAGGGTTGGATTTTTGGGGTAGTTTTTCTGTGGCCTTATTTTTCTTTTAAGGAACAATAAAAATGGTCAATGTCTACTTTCTGTTTGTCACACTCAAACAAGGTGAGAAGTTTTCAATCCAATATCCCTTGTGACATTCAACACACGCTGCTGTATCAGCAGCAACATAGCCAAGGGAAGGGATTACTCCCTTTATTCAGCCATCATTAAACCACATGCAATTTTGGCCCCTCTCAGGACAAGAAATATGTTTATAAACTTAAAGTCCATGGTAGGGTCCTCAAGACAGTCAGAGGTAGAGCTTAAGGCCCCATGAGGACAGGCTGTGGGACCAGGGTTCATTCAGTCCCAAAACACAACAGTTTTGGAGGCACCTCACAGTAGCCTCCCAACACCTAAGAGGAGGTTATAGAAAAGACAAAGCCAGGCTCTTCACAAAGAGCTACAATGGCTACAAAGTGAAGTTGGGGATACATAAGGGAAGAAGAAGGTAAAAAACCCCCAATGATTGAGAGATTAACTAAGCACTGGAGGAGGCTGCAGACCTCCATTCTAAGAGACTTTCAAAACACAACTGGAAAAAGCCCTGAGAATCACATTTAAATTCAGTGTTGCATTGAGCAGGAGATTGGAGATCTCCCAATGTGCCTTCCAGGTTGGGATACTGTGAGGAGGGAAACCCTGGGATGGACCACTGCCCATTCTGTAATCACCCCAAGAAAAAGAAAAGAAAACTTGCAGAGGAGTGGCCAACCTCAACTGCTTCAAAAGAATGCATGAGAAACCCAGGCTGAATAACTATAGAATTACTCAAACCACAGGAGAACATTATCCTTTCTCTTTAAAACACATGCTCTTTCCAGTGACTTAGCTATCTCATTCTATTTGTTTTGGTTTTGAGGAGGTTTTTCTTGTTTGGTTTTGTTGGGGGTTTTTAAACAACTGATAAATTCTTATTTAAGTGCATTTCAACAGCAACAAACATGCATTAATTATGCAGGAAAGATACTCCGGTAATGAGACCTTCTGGTTTTTTCCCCGTCTGAAATATTGTGTAGCATCAAAACAATCTTACTACCATTCCATTTCAAGGGCAACAGGAAACAGCTTCCTCCACAGGGGTAAGAAACAAGTGGAACTCCAACTCCAGTAATAGTAAATACAGGCAGAAAATAACCTGATATCCTTCTGTGGCAATTCTAGCAATTCCAACTGCTTCCTCCTCTGGGGCACACTAATGACCATTTGGGACCTTCTGCCACTTCCTTGCTATTGCTAGTATAGCTCATCACCAAGCACCCAAGTTATAAGCAACAAGATTTGTTTATTCCCTCTTTTTTTTTTTTCTAATGTGGAGTCTTCTAAAGGAAGGGATCAGCTTAAATGATTAGGCCAACCCTCATTTCCAGACCCTCAAAATAGCTCAGTGGGGTTGTCCTACACCCCCTTGGTCTGTTTACATGCTATGATAAAAATGTAGGTATGAGGAGAGGTTTATTAAGTCTGCCAAACATTGGCAGTAGTTTATTTCACTGGAGGTTACTGTATCTTAAAGCATTTTTTGCCTAAAATTGCTGTGGTACAATAAACTACAAGGATCCTTTTAAAAAATTACTAAAAGGAGGATGTCTACTTATGCTTTCAACAAATTAATAAGAAACGTATTTGTAGAGGTCTTCAAGCAACTGTGAAGCTGTATCTGCAGAAGACAACGGAAAGCTGTGAGAAACAGGTTATATTAATGAACAGTAACAGCATTATGATTGAGTTCATTCACTCAGTTCAATAAAAGCAAACGGCTAGCAAGTCAAATACTACAAAAGTGTATTTTAAGATGCATTACATCAATAAACTTGAATATATACACATTTTTTCTTGTATTTTGCCTCACAGTATACACACAAAAATTGTGTTTCAAGATTCTAACAAATTAAAAGATTATAGCTTGGAGGGTGCAAAGCTGTAGTGGGTGGAGGAAGTATAAAGTAGGGTCAATTTTCTCATCCTTGGGACTTCTCTCATCACAAAGGCATCACTTGCAGAAGAGCAATGGAAAATAAGCATCACTGAATGCCAATCCTTCTAAACATTACAGAGCCCACCATTAAAAGCAACCAGCCATTCAACAACCAGATGAAGTCAACTATTGGATTTACTAAAAAAGAGGTGGTAGAATGCTTAAGGCTTGTGTGGTAAAGAGTAAATATGATTTGCATGGCTGACTAGGTTTTCCTCCCCCATCCACTGTGCTTTCTGTGCTGTATCTTAGGGAATATGAAGGTTGTTTCATCTGAGAGTAGGGAAACAGTGACGCTCTGAGCGAAACTGTACAATCTGCCATCCTAACAAGTACATCAGCAGGCTCACGTAAGACTTCTGAGCACACCTATACCCCATGGAAATGACAGGCCCCTCCCACGGAGCAGGAAGGAAAATGCACTTATAGTAATATGGACACGTATATTATTACCTAAAAAAGATTCAAGGTGCTCACCAATGTACCATATGGTAAGAAAAGTGTGAAAACCTTAAGGGGAAAAAAAAATGATGTGTCACATTAGGCAAGAAGGAGAGATTCACTTACCAAAGAAGTAAATAATAAAGAGTTCCCCTAATTAACAAATGTACAAAAATAGTTGATAAAATATCTTAAAACCACAGGAGAGGCTTTTGTACATATTTTAGCAATCACATTTCAGCCATGAATACTGTTTCTAACAACATTCTCATAGAAGTAGGACAACAAAATGACAACATGAACTAGTATTTGTTTATGGTCTTAAAAGTTTTCTACATACATTAGGATTTGTGGAGAAAAATCTCCCTCACTTGCCTTTGGCTTAGGAATTAATCTATTTTCAATGACCTGGAAAATGTTGTTCTGAAAGATGTTGTCAAAAGCCACAAATATAACAAGGGAAGCAAAACACAACACAAACAGATGCAGCCATTATGCAAACATTTTGCATGTTTTAGACATTTTCCAATATATGAGCACGTATTAAAATGAAAATCACAGTAAGTATCACTGTACTTGTTTGCTAGATTTCCTGGACAACCAAATCATCATTATCAGAGATAAGTAATGCTGTAATCAGCATCACCTTTTACAACTGGAGATTTATCAATTCAGAGAAAAGCTTACTTTCAAATTACAAAAGGCAATGGTACACTGGATACCCAGTATGTTTCATTGATCATTCCTTTCTTAGCCTTTGCAACCTCAATCTGCATTTAACAAAAGCTAAACTAAAGTCAAAGACTAAACATGTACTTGCATCCTGGAATATATGACTGCTAGCAAAAGGAGTTCAATGTTCATCAAATTACCTAGGAGATAATTTCTCCAATAACATGTGTTTTAACCAAAAAAAAAAAAAAGTCAGCATAGTTTACCGAGTGGCATTAGCTTAACTACAGAAAAGACCACACTTGTTTAGCATCTCTTTACATTTTGTTTGTCTGAGCACAATAGGAGTCCAAAACACACTCCCTTGACTGTTAAGGAAATAATATTCAGTCTCCTATGCAACTACTGATCAAGGGACTGAACTGACTCCCACTATAATACCACTTAAAATACTACAATACCACTTGAATACTTCAGTTTTAAGTTATGGTTCTGTCAAGCTACATTAACTAATTAGTAGCTTAGAAACAGTAGACAGAGTATGTAATGTCTGCAATCCTATGCTTCATTACATTTTGCCCAAAAGGAAGTGATTATTTAGTGTATCACTCACAAACACATAGACTCACTTTAAGTTTTACTTCATTTCCAAAACAGGTTCCAAACTAAAGACTATCTGAATAAGTTCAGAGAAGAGCTATGCTGCACTGTCTAATTATTCAAATACTAAAAGTATAGCATCCTAAAACTCCTTCTTTATGGGGAAGACAGCTTTACATAATCCTCATCCCTTTCTCTTCAGAGCTGGACAATTGATAGGAAACTCAGAGCTGTTAATTTCCACAGGTAATCTTAATGGTTGATTTTATGCCTTGCAAATGTTATTATAAAGTGTTAGAGTAAATAGAACATTACACTGTTGTTGATTTAAGCGATTATACATACTTTTTCCCATCCAAAGGATTATTTACTAAGGCAACAAACTGAAAATGAATTAAAAGTACTCCTTTTTATTCATGGTGGAGTTCGCCTGTGGAATTCATTGCCACAGGATACTATCAAAGCTAGCACTGCAGCTCAAAATTAAAAACACAAAAGATATTAAAATACAGAACAGCAAGCTTAATGTGATATTCAGGTTTTACAACTGCCTACTTAAGATGGGAAATGGGCAGGTAAGACTCTCAGGAAAAGAGGAGAAGTGCATTAATTGAACCACATCCTGAACATAATGCATCAAAGGATATACTTCTAACAAATCCACCAAAACAGCAGATTTATCTGACAAAATAACTCCTGGTATACCAGGTTCTCTCAGTAAAAGTATTAGAGGACTCCCTTGCTCATATTCCTGGCAGCAACAACTGCACTTTCTCTGAAAACTTCTTATCTGCATCTTCTGACCTGCTTAGCTTCAGAGATCTGTCAAGATGACAGAAAGAAGATCCATGATCATCACAAAAGTAATGCTACAGAAAACTTTAGCCCTAGAAAACAAACATGGATTGATTTAGTTACAAATATCGATCAATTTCCTGCAGCACAGGAGGGGAAAATAACAAAAACCCAACCACTATGCAGCCTCTTACCAGCAAGTCATACTTACAGTATCTTTAGAACTGCCTATATTCCAAAAGCTAGTACAATCTACTGACTACATAGACTTTTTTGCTAATTAGCTTTGCTCACATCATTCTCAAACAGTTTCTTTCTTAGAGTGCTGCAGGCCAAGAGAAGAAAGCAGTTACTGATGTTCTTCAACAAAAAAAGACACTACAGCTTCACAATGGCTATCATTTCAATGTGAAAAGAGAAAGAGAAAAGAGAGAAGAAAATCTGGAGTGTAAACATCCAGCAGCTTTGCACACCTGTGGAAAAGATTTTACTGTTATGAAAGAGCACATTTCGTGTCCCTCTCAGATCCTTTCAATGATACTTCCTTCTAAGAGTTCTTTTATCAGCATCAGCTACTCTGAAGTTGGTTGGCTTTTGACAGCATTTGCAACTCTGCTACTCCAAAAGCATGTTGGTAAAGCCATAACACAAAACTATTTAGTGCTTAATTGGTTAAAACTGTTGAACTCTATCCCTCTAGCTTTTTCCTGCATTTCTGGACTTTTAGCAAATACCTAAAATGAAAGAGCACCATGGCTACGCACATTACAAATGCTATGACCATTCTCTTCCTTGATTTACCTCAGAAACATCCTCCAAAAAAATGAGTTATCTATTCTCAAAATACCTACAAGTCTGTCGTTTCATGCTATGATTTGACTGCTCTGATTTAAAGAACAAAAAACCACAAACTATGGCTCACTGCTGTACCTTCAGTTTAAGACAGGAAATTTCATGCATGACATGATTTGAAACTGATACCCATGAACTCCAGTGCAACAAACAAAGGATTGAAATAGTTTCCAGTTCTTACGCTCACCAGGTAAACTGCGTACTTTCTCCAAGTAAGTCTCCAGTCAGCTGCCTTCCACTGATTTCCATTCCCAAGTTCAATACTATCTGTGGAGCAAGTTAACACACCAGGTAGGCCCTAAG
>JAOXXN010000395.1:99262979-99281533 GCA_026770055.1 Myrmophylax atrothorax | reverse complement strand
CCCACCCCCCCAATTCTCCCAGCCACTCCACCAAGGAAGAGTAAGTGAGGAGCTGGATGGTACTTCATTGCCAGCTGGGATTAAACCACGACACATAATCAACAGTCACACTGTACAGGCCATGCTCAGACTAGGGCTGCTGGATCCAGTGTTACAGGAAGAGCTACATTTATATTCTTGCAGCAGTTGAGTTCAGAGACCATCCAGTCAAGATCACAAGACAGAAATGGTTTAGCCTTGACATCACTGGCAATTCTAAAATTGAAAAGGGTTTGTTGTTTTTCTCCCTCCCTGAGAGAATTATTCCCAATATTTTCAAGGAACTGTCATTTCCTGTATAATAATATTTATGGTGGCAGGCTCTCAGTCTTTCTGGTAGTTTTTTATAGGGTTATTATTCATTATAGCTGTTCTTTGTTCTCTGGCTTTTTTTCTGACTTTCAGCAGGACTGCCCCATGACTTTCAAAACTGTGGAGATTTTACAGTAGAGTGGCTCAGAGTCATTTCAGTTTATTTAAATGAATGCTTAAAATGCCATCCAATTTAGGTGCCCACTTTAAGGAGATGGCAAGATGAACCTCAAAGGAAGACAGTGTTTAAATTATACCACCTTTCCATGCCTGCATTTTCCCCTTCAAAAGCACTGGGGCAGCTCCATGCAACACAATCTGTGAAATCATGAGGGCTGCCTTTCAGTTTGCTGCTTTTTCCTAGAAATCCCAACAGCCACCCCACATCCTAATCACCATAAGGTCCATATAGATGGGTTGTGTTCAACCACACAATTCACAACAGCAACAACAACAAAAAACCAAATGAAACAACCTAAGGAAGATTCTGAGGACATTGATATGACATAATAGCATCCTATTACCAGGTGGTTTAGTTCCTCCTCTACTTCATGTCTTCCTCATGAAGCTGCTCCCTCTTGTAAACATAAGGCAATCACACAGTATCAGAATTTAGATCTAGATCTAAATTTCCTTGAAGGAGCTTTTATCAGCATCACTAAAAATCATGCCCAAATGTGTGTGCATGGATGTGCAAAAACCAGTCACAAATGTGCTTCTGACAATAAGGAGCTGCCTTAGCATTTTCAAATCTTCTAGGCTGAAAGCAAAATTATTTGATCCATCCAAGCTCCCTGTTAGTAATGCACTTTCCAATGGCTGCAGAAAACTGTAAGAATTGCTTATAGTGGCAAAACATGTGCAATTTGGTAATGCAGTTCGTGGTCACCAAAAGGAAATCCCTTGAAAACAATTACTTCAGGGAACAGGTTATGGCTCAAAGACATGAAAAAACTGAATGAAAGACTCAAATTCTGTGTTTGCCCCAGGAGACAAAACATTCACCAAAGGCATACTGTGATAGTGACCTACTAGGGCTGAGACACCAAGTGCTTTGGGTCATGAAAGGTGCTGACAGCATCTTCCCAGAACGTGGAGTTAGAAGGAGTATAGGCATAATATTCTGCTAAGTTTTTACTAGGAAACGTGGAGACAGCAGACAGTGTTCTCCCACTTCCCTCTGCTCTCTCTCACAGACACTTCCTTTGTCTGTACCAGCTGGGTTATTAACAGAATATTGTTTTTCATTCCACTTCTCCTCCCTTTGGGCTTTCTATAATTCTGGTCACAGAGAAGAAGGTAAATAAACCTTTTTAATTATATAGTCTGCCAGAATTTTTCCACACTCACCCAATTTATTAATTTTTTTTGTACTTCAAATTTGCTTTCAACCCCCTTCCCTTACTCTCAGAATTTTTCAGTTTGTATCTGAATATACCAATAGTTTCCCTGCAGAAACCTAAAAACTATTCTTGGAAGACACATTTTATGAGAATATAAATTTTTCCCTTTGTGTAGAAAAACTGATACTTCTATAGATCCAAGAAATGGTCCAGAAGAAGATATTTACCATTACCTTCCAACTGTGCAAAATATTGCAACTTTCGTATCAGAGAACCAAATTCTTGGGTTTCTTGTTGGGTGACTTTCACAGAAAGAGAAAATATATTTCTTACTTTTTCAAATGGACTTAAAATGTAACTAAATTTAAACAGTTGGTACTCCATAGACCAAACTTTGACTACAGAGGGAAAATACAATTTGATATATTAGCTTCCAGACTAGCATTACTTCAGCTGTTTCAGCTAAGTTGAATTGGTGCTGAAATGTGTATTGCTATACAAGCATAAGAAAACAGCTATTCTAGCCTTGGGGCATTTTAAACACAGGGCATGGAGTCAACTGACATAAATGAGTACAAAGACAGTTTCTATCCTAAATAAGAAATGAATTCCTTATTTGTAAGCATGGTGGCTCTGATACAAGGAAGATCAAATAATAGTTCTTCCCTAAATGTATGTGCATGCATGTTTTCATTCATACTACCACTCCCTCTGTGCTTACCATTTCCTGAAGCTATTTTTTTCTTTGAACATATTCTGCCAGAGACTCATCCACAGCAATTCCACCCCTACCTGTGGACACTTGGGACCGTGGCTTATATGCTTGTTCAGGCATATACAAAGAAAATCCTGGGCTTCTACACTTGGAAATTCAGTTTCCTAAACCCTTTCCCATGAAAACAATGCAAACAGTGAAGACAACTATCAAACAGAGATAGCAAGAGGTCTACTGTCATCAACTCACACAGACAACCTGGCCTCTGAGAGAAGAATAACATTTTGTATACTAGCAAAGTCTTGGAGAATGAGAAATGCAACATATTTTCCAGCAGTGTGAAAGAACAGGTTTTTTCCTTTAAAGAAGGATATGTAACCTTCTTGTAAAACCTTGAGAATGTATGTGTTCTATTGAAATATATGTTTCTCCTCTATGTATACATGTATGTAGTCATAATCTGACCAAGTGGTGACCTCTGCAGAGATTTTTAAGTTCACCTAATGAAATGAGAGCTTACTGCTGCCAGCAGTGAGTACACCAACTACACTACAGCTGCATTCAGATTCAGACTATTTCATGGTCCCTTCCTTCATACCTCCCTCCCTTTCTCCAGGTGAGGTAGTTCAGGTACAGAGCCAAGCTTACTTCCCTGCTTCAGAAACTCACTTTCAAAGTCCAGATCTTAGGCAGATCCTGCTCCTACCTTCCTGCCAGCACTCGTTCCTGTACTGAACAATATACTGCTTTTGACTAAAAGAAGGAGGCAATGGAGGCTGAAAATACCACCCTCCACAATCCCCACTTCCCCAGTGTCTGTCTATGTGCATTGCTCCCAAAAACCACAGAGAGGCAGGGCAGAAGCAGATCTAGGGACTGCAATGCTTTTTTTGTGAACTTGCTTTGGTTCCTCTGTCCAGAGATGCCTGGAAGAGTTGCCTCACCATGATTTTGAATCCTGTTTCAGCCTGTTATTATAAGCAAGCAGTCCCTATGATGTAACCTCTGCTCCAGCCTGGAGTAGGCAATCTGTCTTTAGTGGATGTGTGAAGCTCTGTACTCAGCCTCAGCCCTGCCACTTCTTCCAAAACCTCTGCAGAAAGAAACTAAGAGACAGATGACTACAGTCTGTTTCCTCTGGTGTTCAAACGCCTGCATGTGGATACGGGAAGATTGGTGAGATCAGGGACACTTTGTTCAAGTCAGAGATTTGATGAAATTTGCAGAAGAAATATGCACTTGGCTTCCCTGACCTGATGCAGAGGCCCTCATTGCACTGCTGCTGGTGTTGCCATCCCTAGCCATGATGTCTGTGCTCCCATAAGGCTTGGTGGAGTGGCTGGAGGGGTCCAGGCAGAAGTGATGGGGAGCCTGCGCACTCACTGCATCCCCTATCAGAAGCAGCAATAACAGCAGCTATGGCCTCGCCTGCAAGGGGGCTTTCTGGCATAGACAACAGCAGAGCAGAAAGAAGCATAGCTGTGATAAGAAGTAGGGCCATAGTTAACAATAAAACAGGACCAATTCCCAGGTGTTGCCTCAAATATCACAATCATCCTAGTTCAGACACAAGCCTGAAACCACTAACTCAGTGGCGCAGAAGAAATCTCTTTGATGTGAAAAACTCTCCCTTCTTCTGTAAGTCTCTGTGACACCTCCAAGGGTCCAGGTATCTGTCATGAACACCATGAGCAGGCAGCACTGTTGTCATTTGGCGCATTATTAACTTGGTTATTGTTGTGCATGTTGGAGCAGACTGTAGAGAATTCACTGAATTTTTGGCTTTAGACCCAGGCTTTTGGTGGAGAAGGAGAATGGCAGCGAATAAAAATATCTTGGAAATGAACTGGCACAGTAAGAAGAACCTTGTAGGAGGCAGGGACTAGCTCATGCTCAAGGTTGATTCTCCCCCTCTGCTGAATACTTTGCACAGTCCTCACTGCGTGGTCAGGAATGAAATGCCTTTGCTGTCAGACAGTTTGAGGGCCATCCAACTTGTAGTCTGGCATTCCCAGGTTAAGAATCCTGCAAGACAGCTTCTGCTACTTGAGTCCATTTTTAGAACAGAGGCACTGCTCCCCATCAGCATCACCAGGATGCCTTTGGATCGTCAATAGGCGAGACGATAAAGTAGGCTAACACTTTGCTGCCTTGACACACATGAATTTCCACGGTGTGCAAAAGATCTAGATTTGAGAAATACTGAAAATTAATATATCAGCTCCTTTGTGCTGAACTCTTGCCTGAAAGCAGATTTTAAAAGTAAATCAGGCACATTGGGACTCAGCTGTCATACTTTGCTAATATGTAAAAAATATACGCACACAAAGCAACTTTGAGACTGATACTCTCCTTTTTGTGTGTGTTTTTTTGTATCCTCAAGTGAACAACAAAACCAAAGTGACAGGTAAATTTTTATAACAAAAACAAAACTAACAAACCAAACCAAAACCTAAACAAAACCAAAACAAAAAATAAAGGAGAAAAGGAAGCTGGTGTCATGGCTTATGTTATCTGGATCTTTCCAGAGGATATGCTATAAATTGCACATATTACTGTGTAAGCATGCTATCAGTGTCCATTGAAAAAAGGACAAACGGGTTTGCTTTATGCACTACCTTGCTCTGAGTATATGTATAATACGTTCTTATTTTCTTTTCTTCTTTATTATCAAATCTACCAGGGTTAAATCCTCAGGCAGTAAGGTGAAAGCTAGAAATGAGAAATGCAAGAGGAAGAAATCCTAAAGGACCAAACTGAATTCTTGTAAGCTAGACAATATCCTTGCCTGGCAGCTCCCAGAACCCCCTCCCTAGCACTTTGCAGTGGTGAGATTTAGCATGAAAGATGTTCTTGCACCATAGAGATGCTGGATTAAGGAAGAAACTAGGGAGTCTGACTGGCCTGTCAAAACTGGCGGCTAAAAAGGAGATAAAACAGAGACAAGAAAAGGATATTCATCTCTCCTCAAGGCTGTTCTGTGAAGTTTTCAGCCAGCATTGAATAAATTTCAAAACCAGATCTCCAGAGCATTCCAGTGGCCAGTTCTCAGCAGTACTTCTAGCCAAAGATTTGGCAGATGATTACCTTAGGGAATCTGTCATCTTAATGTGCATGGAGACTTCCAGGGTACATCCAGGGCATCTATCACAGTCCTACTCCTATAGCACTACACAATTCTGTGTAAATAATAGTAGGGAATATAATATAAAATTATATATATGTATAGGAATATAGGGACTATAATAGTAGTAGGGAAATCTGTCTTCACTAAGCTACACAGAGGTATAACAAAATAAGACTTAAGGTCTGCATGATGCAGCTACTGTAAGAGTTTGTGGTCATATTTTGCTGTTCTCCTGTCTTATCTTAAAAATTAAAAACTTTCCTGGATCTGCTCATAGGGTACAGGCAGCCTGATGTCATTGTGTCTGAGGAGCAGCATGCTGCAAAAGATATGCACTCTTTGTAAACATTGTAGCAGCCTTCAGTTATCCCAGTTTTCAGAGTGAATCAATATGAATTAAGGACTGCCATCCCACTTCAGCCAATGCAGAAGCGCACACTAACCACATCCTTGCTAGATAGCTTTGGTGCTAGGTTATTGAAGTGTATGTCATACTTAGAGCACTTTGCATCCTGAAATTCCCTGACTCCAGCTTCTCTTTCGAACTCACAAGTTGCAACTGAAACCAACAAGAAGCTCTATTAAACATTATCCTTACCTAATTGATTATATTAGACGTATATAGCAATTACGTTCTCCTTTTTACAGTATAGTAAAGCACTTATGGTATAATAAAATCTACCACACAGTGCTCAACAGCCCAGTGTATTGAGCAATTCAGTTTTTAGTGCCTCATGTAGGTTAGGAATTGATTTTAATTGCCTGGCATAAATCACACAGTCCTACTGTAGAAACCCGTATTATTTCACAGACAGGGCTGGTTTTAATCCTGTATATTCATGGGGAGTAAGAGAGAAGCAGAATGAAAACAAAGCACATTCCAAAACTTTACTTCTGAGGAAGAGATATTTGTTCTGAATTCAATGAAAATTTAAGAAATGCTGTGTACATATCATAAGCACAGAAGCAAAGAAAACTTCACAGATCATCATTAAACCTCAGGCACAGCAACTTGTTGGTGAAGACAACCCTGACAAACTATGTGAGATTTACAGTAAAGAGAATTTGCAGTACAGATAGAAATTCTTCTGCTTACACATCTGTCCTGAACTCTACCTAATATACCCAGAAATAATATCTCTAGGTATTTTGCATATATGTTTGGATTTAGAAAGCATGTCAGAAGGGAGAATTCCTTCGCGAAGTCTGGCTCCCATTCGTAGATTCTCCGTTCCAGGACAGTTTAGACATTTGTCTTAGTAGTAACTTAAACAAAACAAAAACTAAACCTAAAACCAACCCAAACATACTGTGTTTTAAAAACCCAACCAACCAAACAAACAGAAGTTGAAAATGTATTTGGAGTTACTAATTATTAGGATTTCTTAACAAAATTTAGATGTCCAGAAAAATATGCAGCATTTTTAAGAGTAAATTGAGGAGGAAATGATCTGCACATGATTGTGAGCCACCATCTAGTTAGTACATTGATGCTGATATAATTTTTTGTCTATATTACACAATAGTTCCTGGAGATGTGAAAATTACAGGAAAGAGATTTGCACCTCATGTCTTTGAACACCTAGATCCCAAATTCAGGTCTAATTAATACTGATTTACCTTTTTGTACAAATATCAGTCCTGCAGTAGTAAAGCAAGTCCCCTTGGCATTCCAGCATTCTGCTGTATCATTACCACTTGCATAAGAAAAAGGCAGAAGATAAGCACTCAGATAGTACAGAGGGGGGTTCAGTGTAGGAGTCAAAAGCAATATTTAGAATTAGAGAAATAGATATCTTTTGTTTGATTTAGTGCACAGTTTTTCAAACTTCAAAGTTATACTTAAAGGTTCAAAGCCTTATTTTTTATATAAACAGAAGAAACATTCACTTAAAAAACCTGAAATAATTTGCAGAGAAAATTATTTACTTCTAATTAATCCCATAAATTTACCCCTTCTCAAAATGTTTAATTATTTTTCTCAGCATTTTTGAAGACATCTATTTTCAGTATTAGACTGTCAGATGCACATTTTTCAAATCTGGAAAGGCTAGGCCATCATTTGTAAAACCACTTTATACAAGGGCAAGTTAACCACCACATGCAAACTGGCTTTTAAAGTTCACAGTGCTGTTATAAAGGTCATGGTGATACTTAGTGAAAATTGAATCATGCAGAAGTCGATACAAAGAGACATATTGTCTTCCTTCAATAAGGAGCTTTAATGCTATGCCAGTTTATTTGCCATCAAACTCTGCAAAGTCAGCAAGCTAATAAGGAATTTAGGATTTATGGGCCCTTTAATTCAGCATAGAAAAAGTAGTTAGAAAGTGACAGACTAATAGGCCAATTATCTCAGGAATATTTTGTTTATTTGGCAGAAATTACAAGGAGATGCATAATAAAAATACCTTCAGTCACCAATTTATTCCTACGTTAAAATAAACTCATTCACAACTACTTTGCTACAGAAGGTACCATTAAAATGTTCAAAGTTCTTTCCAGATGCCAAACAAAAACTCCTAACCAGAGCAATATACAATATTAATATTGTTTTATGGTCAATTTATGTCTAGACACAAGCAATAAGAAGTAGAAGGATACTACAGAAATTACAGCTTTTATACAGGGAATAGGAACAAAGCCCCAAAGGATTGTATCCACATTTGTCTTATTCCAGATTTAGAAATTATTATTTTTTTCCATATTAGGTACGGTCTAAAATACTAGCTGTTTTCTTTGCATGAATGAACTCTGGAGATGGAATAGTCTGACAGTTTTTTATTAAAAAATACTTGACTAAAATTTTGCCTTTTTTATTTAGCCAACATAACCTAATTGTACAGCACTTCATACTGGCTAACAAATGAACTTCATGGAGCTAACCACAGGTGTCCACAGACCATGACGTAATGACACAGTGTAAAAGACCACAAACATCAGATAATTTAGAAGTTTAAGTTCTGCTGAAAATTAAAGAAATGCAGGAGGCTACTTCCCTAAAGCAATCAAAAAAGTGGTATCACCATATTTTCTGATTCTACAGGCTTTGGCATGAGACATGAAAGAAAGTTTAAGCTCTGTTTTTTCATTTGGGGAACTTTTTAAAGAGCATTTATGAATTAATGATCATAGGAAATTATTATAGTTCCAGTATGAAAAAAATAATAAAATCCCAATCTATAGTTCACATATAATTAATCCAATACATTATCTCCTCTGGGCATTGACTTTACTAAAAATAATATAGATAAGGAGGTAGTAGCAGCATAATTGCCTTAGTAGGTCATGGGAAAAGTGTTAGTAGAAAACAATATTTTATTCTCAGGATTTTCTGAAATGGCTAGTGACTCTGAATGTTCTAATTTGGATCATTTATCACTATACAGGCATAAGAATTTTCTTTGTTAGAAAATGGACTATTTCATTTCTAAAACCAAGTTTCTTCAAAATAGTAGAGCTGGACATTGGAAAATTAAGATACATGTAACACTTTTAAAGTTTTTGACTGAAATGTTAGATTGAGTTGGGAAAAGAGAAAAAAAAATCATTAACTAGTTTCAGTGGCCACTATGTAACCTTTGGACTTCTTTAGACATAGCTTCTTCCCACGTACAGGATTCCAGGAAACCAAGCTACTCTCTACTTTTTTTAGCAGATAACAGTAAATTCTTATTAAAAAGTTACTTGTTTTCCTCCAAGAACTCAAATTTTGGATCAGTTGCTGAGATAATGGTGACCAGTATTGTCCTGTCCAATTTATGCTCCTAGGACTGTTAGTCTGAAAAAGAGTTTGTTTAAAGGAAATATAAATCAAAATAACATACAAGCTTTAAGAAAATGTTAACACTAAATTTGTCTGAGTTTTACAGTGGAATTTTCCACTTACCACAGACAATTCCAGCAGACAGAGAACTACACAGTGTCACAGTTTTGTTTTTTCGTTTCTGTTTAATGGAGAAGATTAAAAGAATTATTCTTGTTGTAAATGAATCAAATTATCCCTTTATTGAAATATAACTGTAGCTATAATGTACGGAAAATCAGACTGCTAAAGTGATCCCACACTAAACCAGTTGTTTGATAGCTTTCTCTCCTGCTTTCCTGTGTTTATAATAAAGTAATTTTTTGTATGAGGCAACAGAGACACTTTAACTAATCTACAAGATGCTTCATAGCTGGGATAAATAATCTAGTGATTTTGATTTCTCATATTGGCAGCTTGCTTACTGCCTGTATATTTGAGATTCATTTATGTTGAAAGGAACTTGTGGAGATCATCTAGTCCAACCCCCAGGAACAGGGCTGAATCTCAGACAGATTATTAGATCAGATGTTAATACTAGATCCACCATTCACTGCAACCGAGTGAAGAGGAAGGTAGAAGTTTTTTTAAAAAACATAAGGCAGTGTTTTCAGACTCAATTGTACATACAATGCTAACACAATAACAGGTATTCATTTGGAAAAACAAAGCAGAAAACAGAAGAGGTCTGTCTACTATTCCATATAACATATCCATGCTAAATAAAAAACTAAGTCCCCTGCCTTTGATGTTTGTTTCCTTCTCTGTGTCTGCAGATAATTGTGCTGGTTTAAGCATGCTTCTGCTGTCTGTGACCTGAGTTTTCAGTATCACCAGCTCACCCTCACTCAGCAATCCCATTTATATCATATGGTTCACAGTAGCCCATTTCCTCTTACTGGAGTGTCAGAGGGGGTACAGCAAAGAGGTTGTGCTGGGTTTAGCTGCATTGCAGCTTCAATGGGGCCATGTTTTGGATTTGTGATGCAAACAATGCTGATAACACACAGAAGTTTTCATTACCCGTGAGCAGCACTTGCACAATGTCCAGGCCTTTTCTGTCTCTCACTCCACCCCACCAGCAAGGAGGCTGTTGGTGCACAAGGAGTTGAGAGGAGACACAGCCAGGACAGCTGACCCCAACCAAAGGGACATTCCACACCACATGGTGCCATGCTCAGTATATAAAACTGGAATAAGAGCAAGAAGAAGCAACAGAGGGATATTTGGAGTGATGACCTTTGTCTTCCCACGTCACCATTAGGCACAATGGAGTCCTGCTTTCCTAGGGATGGCTGAACACCTGCCTGCACGTGGGAATTAGGTAATGAATTCTGTGTGCAGCTTTCCTTGTGTGTGCAGCTTTTTCTTTCCCTGTTAAACTGTCTTTATCCTAACCCATGAGTTTCCTCACTTTGACCCTCATGATTCTCTCCCCCATTCCACCAGGGGAGAGCAAGTGAGCATCTGTATGGCGCTTAGTTGCCAGATGGGGTTAAAGCACAATGGAAATACATGGGCCAGAATGTAGACATAGAAATGAAAGCAATTTTCTTGAGAACCCATAGAAATGCAGTGGAATTAGTGGAAAAATTCCTCAATTTATGCAGAACCCTCCTGCTGTTATAATTGTCCATTGTGTCTTTCAGTACAGATAGTATCTTCCTTTTCCCCTAGCAAAACCTATGATTATGGTATTCCTCAAACAACCTAGGAATGTGGTGATTCACAAATACAAGTGGAATCACCAAACTTTTTGAAAAAAATCTACATAAGACTTAAATCTCTTACAGGTATCACTCAGGTATTGAGTAATTTTTCTAGAATAAACCTATACAGTCATCAGTTAGGCTGGAGGGGAAACAGGGCTGACATAATCAGCTTCAGTGCACCAAAAGTGTCAATAAACACTCTTCAGTAATCTCCAGTTCTGGAAAGGAACCTCTGTGTAATACAGAGGGAGTATAAGTACTTTACATTGGAAAAAATGAAATTGTGAAGTGAGTGATATAGAAGGGGAAAACCAAAGAGACAAAGGGATACCTCTCAGTTCATTTTTATGTGCAAACAATTAATGAAGAGCCCATGGGTGAGTGCTTCAAACATAACAGAGGAGACAAAAAGAAACTTTAAATATGGAGCTGTTCAATTATATCAGTTTCTGTGTATCACAACAGCTTTCTCAAGGGCTTCAGTTGTTTTCACAAAGTTTGCAACAATAAAAAAGTGGCAGAAACAAGGACAGGAAAAGAGAAAATGCCTTACAGTAACAGCTTTAAAGGATTTCTCTTCTGGTTTCAGGCAGGCAATTTTGCTTTTGCCTGGAGATGGGTGAAAGCAGTGCTCCGTCCTGCAAGGGTCTGCCCCGGCTGAGGGAGCACAGCCCTTGTCACTGACTGTGCACTGGAGGCAGGGGAGCTGTGTGACTGCCGCCAGCTGAGAGCAGTCCTTAGCAATGCAACTACTGTCATGGCCAGAAACCAGGCAGGATCTTGGCAAGTTTCCCCGTGTGCTTTCCCCATGCTACTCCGTCTTAAGTGCCTCATATGAAAGGGGTATTTTTTTACCAGGGAAAGAGGGCTCTGTCCATATGCCTAAATGAGCTCCCAATTCCTCCAAAGAGGCTGTTGACACAGCTGCCAATTAACGCCATTTGTGATGTACACAAATGACTACAGAGTCTTTACACAGCCATGCGGACTTTCACTCATTACTGTCACAGGTTAAACTTAAGCTGGTGACAGAGTACAGATGTGAAAGGTTCTTTAATCTTGAGCTTTTTCATCCAGTGCTGGAAGTATTTCTAGGGACTTTTCTAAGGGCTACAGACCCAGTTTATACTGCAGAAAAATGGTCAAGGTCATTAAAGGCCTGTGTTTTGACAGTGTCCAGGTGAAAGCCACTCTTTCCTGAGCACCTTTGAAATAATCTTTCTCCAAATCACTTGCAGTGTTACTCTGTCATACAGCAGCTTAAGTAAGACCTTCAGTGTCCAGATCTCTGCACTGATCAACCTCTTTCCAGGATGAGAGGAAAATAATTCCACAAAGAACTAAGGAGCTTTTGTTATTGTTGTGTGAGCCATCAAGAGACAAAGGAAATGGATATTCCATCCTATTGAAATGCATGTGACAGTGGCCTAGTTTCTTCCAGCGTTCCCCCCTCAGAAGTACCAGATCCTTCTAGGATGTTACTGTCACATCCCCAGCTGATCCATGAGCACAGAACAGCTACAGCCATGTTCTTGGAATGCACTTCCACAGCTGTGCCTATACTTTAACCTCAAAGTCCCTCTCTCTGCTTCAGTGTTAACCTTAGTGTGTGTATGAATAGAGACGTGAATTTCCTTGTGTCTTCCTTGATATCATGAATCCTCATATACCCATAAAGATAAAAGTAGTGTAAGATCCAGCATATTTTACACTGAGAAAAACAATCCCCTGCTGACTAATTGCCCAGTTTCTTCATGTGTGGCATTCAGTAATTGCATGCACAGGTCTGTTGGTTTTTCAAAAATATAGCAAGGATTAATGCATACACATCACCTCCATTCCAAACATGACAATGGACATCAATGTAAAAGAGGACAGACCTTGACCCACTGACTTCAGACAAAGCCAGGTGCCTACTACACCATTCCAAAGCTGTTTGCACTTTTGAACTCTGCAGCTGTTAGTGTCTCTCCACAATCTTTTTGACAAGCTGCTTCTATGCACATCTGTATCTGACAGGCTTAATTCTCCAGAGTGCTTGAAAAAAACACACCAGATGCAGAGAAACCATTAAAAGGTGTTCAGTCAGTGAGGCTGATGTTTTCTTTCTTCATCAACATCTTTTCCTGGGAAAACAACGTTTTCCTGCTGTTAAGATTCTATACACAGAAGTAGAAAACAGAAGGAGGTGAAAACTAGTAAAAGCATATGGGAAAGTCAACTGTGGGTTACATTTCGGGTTCATCTGATATATTTTCTGTTCCCAACAAAGCTTCTGGGGTAAAATATATTAAAAAAAATCACAGGAAAATCAGATCCGTTAGAGAAAAACACTCCACAATTTATACCTTTTTTGCTCTATTACAGTACATTAGGGCTATTTCTGTTCATTCTTGGCTGTTTTGAGGATGAGGCCACTCACATCAATGAATCACTCCCTGATGCATTGATTTCATTTTACTTTGTCTCTTTTATTGGCAAACAGGTTAAAACACATATTTACACATAAATTTCCAAGATCTTTGGCTCAGGCAAAATAATCTACATCTACAGAAAAATAAAGAGCCAACAAATGGATTATAGAGCAGTTGCCAAAGGTTCAGTCTCTTGCTGAATAAATTTTTCCTTTCGGTTTGGGTATCAGCCCACAGTTCTGAAATATTACATGGCAAGTATAACCAGTGACCTCCACTTTGTCTATTCTGTTATAAGCCCTGCAGTGAAGAAAATAAAATAATTTTACTCAAAATTGGCTTTCAATCTTACCTAAAATCTACAGATTGATTTTCTTAGAATCACAAAATAATTTAAGTGGGGAGGGACCTTTGATCCAATTCCCAGCCCAAAGCAAGGCCAGCCTCAAAGTATGACCAGCTTTTCCAGTTTTTTAGTGTCTCCAAGGGTGGAAATTGCTCGGTCTGTGTGCAGTTTGCTTCAGTGTTTGATTACTCTCTTTTATAAAAAAAAATTAAAAATCCCAATATCTATTTGGAATTTCTGTCCATTGCCTCTTGTCTTTCACTGTGCGCTTCCAAGCATAGTATTGTCTCAACTTCCTTATAACCAGGCACTGGCTAACTGAAGGCAGCAGTAAGATCCTCCCTTGGCCTTCCCTTTCTCAGTCAGAAAAAAATGGCTCTCTCGGCAGCATTTCCTACATCAAGTGCTCCAGCGCCAGCCATGCTGGTGGCCCTCTGCTGAACTCATGCCAGTAAGTTAATGAATTGTTGCTTCCATCTATGCCTACTGTATCTTGGTACATTCCATACATACAGTGATCTAATGAGAGGATAATGGCTTTAAATTTACATCTGTGGGTGAATCTGGCACTAATAACAAATGAATGATCACCAGTAGCAGGCAGATATTTTGCAAAGTCTCAGTTCCCTTCTTTCCTTCATATGCCAGTAGACCCTACCACTTCTGGTCCAGGATGTGCCTTGAGAAATCTAGATGTGTGTCCAGATCTTTGACAATGTGTTACGTAAAGTAAGCTAGCAGTCAGGAAATCATCTCCGTAGCTTAAAAGTTAGAGTAAAATTATCATCTTAGAATTAAATTATGGATTTGAACAAGCAATTGCCCCTCATTAAATCATGTATCCCCAAAAATACAATGTCCTAATGAGAAATACAGCAAAATCAAACCCAGACCTTTCAGAAACAGCAAATAAGAAGCTAGAGCTGGTGTTGTAGGGAGGAACATAGATCAGTTTTGATTTTGCAAATGCCTACCTGTTCTTGCCAGGTATGTAGCATATGTCAACAAATCAAAAACTTAATTAAAGACTCATTTAAAAATGTATGTGAAACAGTTCTTCATTGAACTGGCCTGTTAACGCACCCCATCTAAATTTCTATGACTCATATTCCAGAGATAACAAAACATATGCAATTGTGCTAATAAAATATAGACATAGTTTTCTTAAATGGTCTGGCGATAATAAAGCATTGTAATTTGAACAATGGATCAGTGTTATGGTGATTGTGCAGTCTGGTTCTCTCTCACCAGCTATGGTACAACAGTGACTAAATAGAAAGCAATTTCTGTACATTAGGAACTTGGAGACCAGCTAGCAGAGCCAAATGGTGCAGTTAACCAAGGGATAACACGCAAAAACAAAGGCATTTTTCGTATTTTCATAGCTATGAATCAAATTTTGCCCCAAGAACTACACTAGATTTTGTTTATTTGCTTTTTAGGTCCACTTTGCAGTGTTTTACATTAGTCTATACTCCGTTCATTTCTATCCAATTATGAAACGCATGTTGTCTTCATTAGAAATCCCAGAACCTTAAAAAAATTTGAGTTTTCATCAAAGTGCAGCAAAATACTGAGGACCTGTTTTCTTCTCTCCTTTGGAAACAAATTTCTCTTACATTCAGGTCCTAAATTACTTCTGATGGTTAAGTTTGTGTTTTAAAGTCTTTTCAGATGTGTTGTTAGCCAGTACAGTATACACAGACTTAGTGTCTTTACCACTTCTGCTGTATAAGCTGTGAGCTTGTGGTTAGAAGGTCAGGCACCAATTCTATGAACTTATTATTTTATTGGATGCAATGATCACAGAACTTTTCTTACATCTCTGAACTGACATCACTCCACTACTTAGAATTTAAACAAGTAAAAAAAGGTAAAAAAGCCCAGCTCAACTCCTTCAAGCTTTTTATCAATGTCAGACTGGAAATTATTCTTATTAAATGTTGTATTCACTTCGTAAATTGTAAATATGTTTCATTATAAATTTATTAGGAGGGAAAAAAATTAGAGTGTCATTAAAATTACATTTTAACCAGTATTCATTAAGTAATGTATAAGTTCTTACATACTTCATACAAAATAATGACCTGACATTTTTCTCTCTTTTCACTGATTGATGGGAACTCCGACAAACAGAACTATCTCCTGCAAGACGACAATCCCCTTTCTCACAAATTGCATTATTTTGAAAAAGAGTCAATGTATTAAAATATGAGAAGACTAGAATTTAATTTCAAGGAATATGAAGAACTGGTATGACCAGGAGCACACTTTTCAAACATCTACCTTCTCTTAATGGTTAAACTCCTAAAGGAGTAATGATAGTTTCTTCAGGAGTGTTTTGTGAATATTTACTCAGGATGACACTTCTGAAGAATTTTATTCAAATTTCACAGGTCTCTGACTCCGAAAGAAAATAAATTTCGTGTCTTGATTGAATGCTGAAATCCGAAACAGAACAGCAAGGTAGAAAGGTAATCTGCACTCACTCAAATCTGCCATTCATATCAGAAAAAATAATATGTAAAAAACAAAAAGAAGAGACAATTTTCTTACGTTTTACAGATTTTTTCAAAAAAAGGATTTTTTCCATCTCTCCATTTAAGTACAAGTAATTACAAGTCTAGACTTCTGAGAGGGAATTCTTCACATTATAAAGAAAGATACTGTTCTTTTTGTTATTATAATCTAAGAAGCAAAGCAAATGCTGTGCTTATAAACAAGTATATGATCATCACATTTCTTAAGACTATGTATCTGTCTCCTGCTTCAAACTTAAACTATATGAGAGATCTCCATTTCAAACTCCAGCTTCCATAGTTTGTCTCTGGTCTAGTAACTACATTGTTTACAGTCTATTTGTTCAAATTTACCCTGCAAATTATGTTGGAAATATGTTATGTGCCAACTTAAAATCTTAAAAAAAAAATTACAAAACCTAAAGTATTATGGTAAAAGTCCAGAATGTCAAAGCTTCAAATAATAAAACAAGACAGCTAAATAATCTTTAATTACTAGAGCAAGAGAGCTTTATGCTATGTATACAGTGCATAAAATTCTTACTGAAACTAGCCGAATTTTTTGCAGTCACATCACAAATGCTTCATATAAGATGAAAATATATATACTGAATAATTATTCCTATGCCAAGCAGATATTCATGAAACCACATGAAGTACTAGCAGTTTGACTAACCGCTCCTATATGGTAACAACCATAAATTCTTATAATAATGATCAAATAACATCAACACAGAAAGGATTGGAAAGATCTCAGTTTTCAAAATGAAAATTCAGTACCACTTTTGTTTTACATCTTTAATCAAACATCACTATCAAGTATCTGTGATGCTGTTAAGCATCATTACATGTTAAGTTATTAAGTTTCAAATGGAAAAAGCAACAAAGATTTTACAGTGGCATTAACTCAAAAGCTGAAAACACAGTTGAATGTAGTGTTGTATTGACATTGGATCAATATTAGAATATAAATACAGGCTAGATACAGATTCCAATTCAACTAACTCACAGACATCTCTATCTTATCTGTTGAAGCTCAGGCTTTCTTGACAGCTGTTTCACTTCAGTTTATAAGGGAAAGAAGGGCCTATTTCTAACTATGCAGTAGTTCTGAATCCAAAATTTCCACATGTTTGGATCCAACATTTGGGTCCTGTCCCACTTTTGCAACATGTCAGACCAAACCCTTAAGACATCAAGTAAATGGGGATTACAAAAAAAAAAAAAGCATTTTAAAATATAATGGAAAATATCATAAACTATCCCCTCTGCATTATACATACTATTTCAGTGTGAGACCCAAGTATGCCCCATTTTCTGTTAAAAACATTTTAAAAAGTGACTGGGCTCCTGAAGTATCTGTACAAATTTTAGTGATTCTGTTCTCTGTGGCAGCAATGCTGAGCAAATGCTTTATTTATAAACTGTTCGTAATATCTCAACTAGCTCAAAAATACTGTTTTGGCAAAATTCTCAGGAATACATTGTATTTTAAATTGCATTGTTTCTGCTAATGAATCTGCTTTCTTCACACCTGAAAGTGTTCAAGGCTAGGCTGAATAGTGCCTTGAGCAACCTGATCTAGTGAGTGACACCCCTGCCCTTAAAAGGGACATTGAAACTGGATGATCTTTAAGGTCCCTTACAACCCAAACTTTTCTGAGATTCCATGACTCAAATTTCAGTAAGTGCCTCTGAGTAAGTTTTAAGAAAGACAAGTTGATAAAATGTTTAAAATGTATTTACTTATGATTTATAACATGCAACATCCTTACTGGCATGTGCTAGTGGGTTGTTTGATGTACTTTAAACTCAATTTTATGGTTAAAGTATGATCTCATGCTACTAAATGAACACAAGAACATACCATTGCAGTATGACATCACTATAGCACTGTGACTCAGCCCGTATGATGATGCAATTGCAATGCCCAAACAGCTGTAATGAAAGTCTATTAAGACCTTCATTATGAAATTTAAAAAATAAAACCAGAAACCCTCCATGTCAGTCAGTGTTTTAAAAGCCAATTGTGCTGGTTTAAATGTAAACCAGCAGGAGAAACAAACTCAACACAAAAGAGATTATGTCAGAGCCACAATTTAATAACAATATTACAATAAATGCAATGGTACAAAGAGAAATTGGTTTTAACCCACAAAACCCAGAAGTATAACCCAGCACCCTGGGGCACAAACACAAAGGGGTTTGTTAGCCCCTGTGCT
>JAOXXN010000395.1:99252238-99262879 GCA_026770055.1 Myrmophylax atrothorax | reverse complement strand
AGCTCTTATCTCACAGGTGTCTTTCACACCCAGCTCACAGCCTGAGGAGTTGGGTGTGCCCTGGGCAGCTGCTGCAAATGGTCAATTGTTAACAGTTCTTTGGAAATGAATAGAGGGGGTAGAATACATAGCTTTGGTCACCCCCACACACTGATAAACTGGTCCCACCTGCTGAACTAGGACACCAAATAACATTTTACAGTTAGTGTTTGAGCTACACATGGTGCTTCATTTAACTACTGACATTCCATGTGTCAAATCTCTTTCTCACTCTCACATGTAAATGGTCTGCCAGTGTGACTGTAAAGCTGTGACCAAAAGCATAATGAAGAGTTGTCCTTGGGCCTGAGCAACATCATAATCCTGCCCTCTAGAGTCGAAATGCCATTGCATTTATCTATCTGTATGGCACATTTTCATACCTTGAATCTTAAGATACACAGATGATGAACATTCTTTACAGAATATTCCAGTATTTTCCAATTTTCGAAGTACTCGTGAAAGCCTTTGAGAAAAGCATGCTACCTATTTTCTGATTCTTTCCAAAATTATATTCTTGTGCTTTTGTTTACCAGTAAAAAAATATGAAGTCTTCTTGTGGAACATTTTATTCCAAGGAAAATATGCAGTTATCTCCCAGACAGTCTTTGAAATTGTGAAAACTCAGTGCAGTTTAACCAGTCATTTGAATTTCCTAAATATTGCATATCTTACTGCAAATAAAAAGATACTAAATGAAACTGCACTCTGGAGTATAGGGGGTTTGAAATTTTGTTGTCTACATCCATGTGGAAGAGCTAATATAAAAATTAGAAATGTGACATAATGGAATTGAAGTGCAATCAAACTAAGTTGTATTGGATGTGTTTCTGCAAAGTGAAAATCAAATTTGATTGAAATCAGCTCTTAACTGAAAAATACAGATCAGCTCCAAAAAGTGACTAAAATGAAACTGAATTATGGTGCCTCAGTGACTCCTTGCAAATGCAACATATTATAGCTAAATTCATAGCCTCCAGACCTCTCAAAGGAAACAAAAATCCTGAGAGTTCTTGAGTGCATCCCAAAAGTAGGCATGTATATTTTTAAGAAGAAATAAAGATCCATTCCAATGGGTGCATGTAAGTGTAGAAGATAATCTGAGCAATTAGAGAGTACCTTGACTAACAATACTGTCAACATAAAACTTTTTTATGACAAGTGTCTGCTCTGTATCTGTTTATAACCACAGAAATAAAAACAAACAAAAAAGAACACCAATATGTTTTTTATTACTAAAACGTCTTTTGAAGTTTTGAAGTTCTTCAAAAGAAATTTTAGTCTAAACTCATAATAAAATTCTCTGTGTTAAGTGATGTCATCCTGATGTTTTGTTTCTCAAATAACCCCAGAATGCCCTTTCAGTTTTCCTGCAAGAGTTTAGAATGCTTTGCAGACAAAAGTACCACTGCAGTAAATCCGTGGAAAGTGATTTCTGTTCTTCTGCATTGTTCTCTGCATGACCATTATTAGCTGAGAATAAAGTACCTCTTATTTGTCTCAAAGAGAGTGATGGAGTTTTATAAGTCCTGACAATTTCTTTAAACTTCACTCTAGGCTAACACTAATTTTAAAATTAAATTCTTCCAGAAAGCTTATTCTTTCCTCAAAAACTGCTCTTCATCAGGAAAACTTCCAAGTATCAATGAAAAAAACTCTGTTTACTTAAAATTATCAAAACCTAGCATTATTTACCTTGGAGCAATTTTAGCAGAAACAAAGATCTTTCCCAATCTTTTTTTTTTTTTCCATTAAGCAAAATATATTCTCTAATTCATTTTACCATCTCAGAGGCCATGTCAATATAAATGCACAGCTTGGAGTGAAAACGAATGGATGGGAAAAGCAAGTAATTCTCTCTCTGACTAACTAATTTTAAACAGGTAAGAGAGTTGGTTCTCTCTACTAGTTAGGAAATAAAGTTTATGTTGTGGCAGCCAACTAATATG
Source organism: Myrmophylax atrothorax (assembly GCA_026770055.1). NCBI lineage: Eukaryota > Metazoa > Chordata > Aves > Passeriformes > Thamnophilidae > Myrmophylax > Myrmophylax atrothorax. The sequence continues at coordinate 99,260,891 of JAOXXN010000395.1, read as the reverse complement.
CCACAGCAGCTTCACATTTTAAAGCGTGCAGGTCCATTTTAGCTAGGGGAAGGTTTTGCAGAAAATGTTTGCCTCTGTGGTGATTGATAATTTCACGTGCCGTAATCACATATGATTACATTTACGTGATTCTGTGAAGGTGGCATTTTTTTACTGTTTAAACTACATAAGCACAGACACACAGAACTCTGAGTACCTCACTTAGGTGTAAGTGCTGTATTTTATTATCAACATACCTTGGTAACAAGATATATCTGTCATATAGCTGATATATGGCTGACTGAAAGAAACAATTAACACCTTGTTCAACATTTTATAAGACTGAGTATGCTATCCTGAAGGTGTTTAAGTTCTTTGCATAAAACCGTACCAAAAAAAAAAAAAAAGACTGGCACTCCAATATGCACAGACTCCTGTTAGCATAATTTGATTTTTAAGCAGTGTGGTTAAATTGTTTATGTGTTTAATAAGTTTTACATATGTGGATTAAAATCTTAAATATTCAGTTTGTATTGCCTAGTAGACCCAAAGTACCTACTTGTTCTCTAAATGAAAAAAGATGCTTTCATGTCACTTTCTGTCAGTACAATGTCATTCTTAGAGAATGGCACTTTCTGCATCAAACTGCACAGTAATTTTTAATGTAATATAAGATTCTCTTGCAGTGGAACAATCACACATGTGGTGCTCCCACACTTTCAGAACAATCGTGCTAAATTCAATCATCCATGAACAATATTGTCAGTTTCATGTTATATTGATCTCTGATGTAGGGAGGTGTTACAGATGCTGTTACTGTCTGAGAAGTTTAATAGCATGAGGCTACAGTGAACTTTTCTGTTTTACCTAAGTTAGAAACTTTGAACTTCAGAAGTAAGGTTGAAATTTAAAATTCCCTGAGCCCAGGGGTGACTGACTTGGCCAGCCACAAGTGTAGGACATGTCAAATCTGTTTCCAGGCTTCCCCACTGTATGACTAGATCTTCTTTTAGTCAGGGCAGACACCATAGCATACACATGGGTACATCCAGAAAGGCATTTATATTTGAAGGCCTTAATCATAACCTGAAACCTACCCAGCAGAGTTTATTGTGGTTTCTGATTTTGTGAAGAGACATTGCGGACACCAACTAGACTGACTAAAGTCAATAGATAAATAAAAAACCACTGTTGACTTCATAACAGTAGTGATAGATTTATCTCAGGATTTTTATCAGACCTCAGGAAGGCAATTTTTAGCTGTGGCTTTGAATGCTGACTATCTGAAGAGAGAAGCTGAATTTCTCAGTCAAGAGGCCTCTCTGCAAGAAGTTGACACAGCTCTTCAGAGTTTGACATCCCAAGGAAGTGGGAGTAGCTAATGAGCAGTTCTGAGTTTGATGTCTGATCTCCAGAGACACACTTAAGTGACTAGCATCCCTTATGTGCAGCACAAGGCTGCTCTGTATCATCTGTAAGAGGCACATAAAACTCTCTCTTTACTTATTGTGTCTGAGGGTAAAGGGAATTGCCCCCCTCTGCCCAGAGAGGCTGTGCATGCACCGTCAGTGGAAGGGTTCAAGGTCAGATTGGACAGGGCTCTGAGCATGGGCTAGGGAAAGGTGTCCCTACTTGTTGCAGGGGGCTTGGACTAGATGACTTCTAATGGTCCATTCCAGCTGAAACCGTTCTATGATTTTATGATTCCATGCTTTCCTCGGGCAGCCTGGGTCACCTTATGTAAGCTAGAAACCCACTCAGACTTGGTCTGAATCCTACTAAGGGTCACATTTCCCTCATGTTGTCTATCTCTCCCCTTAAAGAAACTTGTCTATGTACATGGCATTTTCTTACATATTAATTTCTATGTGTTTGTGTCAGCAAAAATGGAACTACAAAGCTTGCCTGGAATTCTGTTTGGAAGATGATGAAAGAAAGGGAAAATTTCCACTGCTTCAGTACCAAGATTACAGGCAATTTTTCCAGCAGAGATTATTTTGTTTTGTCTCTATATAGATGATGTTGAAATAACTCAAAACAAACAAAACAAAAATTTAGTCATATCAAGGAACTAAAATGTTTCAGCTTAGGTCAATTCCATTTAAAATGACACTGATAAGAGGAACTATCCAAATTATCATATAAAACGTTTGTAGTTTGTCAAAACTGAATTTTTTAATGAAATGTTTGTTAGTTGTGTATTTCATCAAAACATTTCCATAAAGCCATATTTTATAGGATCTTAGGAGAGTACATCTGGACAAAACACCTCAATAAATCATCTTGTCTATATCCATCTACTGTGAAAAAATCAAGTGTAAATATAATCACAACAAAAATTCTTTGCAATCGTAATTAAATACTCTTTCCGTCAGCTGGTTCTCATCAAATTTTGGTCATCTTCTACTAAGACAGGCTGTACCTTGTGTAAGGTATCTTTTCTAACAATGGAAAATGCAATCAGGAGGAAAGAAGGAGGAGAAAGAGATGAGTTCAAGTATTCCTTGTTTAGAAACATTTAAGGCAACGTTCCTACAGACATTCAGAACAATTGGGTATCGAGAATAGATAAGTAACAGCAAATATCTTCACCCTCCTCTAGATTATACTGAAGATATTGTCACAAAAGATTTGACATACTGTGTCTCCTACTACGTCTTTGGAAAACCAACCAACAAAATGAAATAAAAACAAAACAGCAACAACAGCAGCAAAAAGCAAAAAAAAGCAGTAAGTATACTGTCACAAAGGAGAACTTTATACTTCTTAAAGGTACTTTCATATGGTCTTCCCTGGAGATGTGAATTTTTGTCTGTAAAATAGATGGAGTTTTTCATTCTCACTAGTTTGCTGTAATACAGGAAAAGAAAATGTTCTTATTGTAGCATTGCTAGTTTTATCCATCTGGAAAAGCATAGGTTTTCCTCTGGGGCATCCCAATGACCATAACAATGGAAACAAAGCTAAGTGATTTAATAAGCTCCTAAAGTCATTTAATTAAGGAAAGCCTACTGGGCTCAGCTTTTAAACATTTGTTAGCACATGAGATAACCTACGAAGAAAAGTTCCCTGTGCATGTATCCTGATTGAAGACCTTGAGAGCTTGGCACTTTGTTCAGTCAACACAGGTCCCAGTGACCAGAAGACAAGCATTCTCTGTCTCTTGTGCTATGAAACATGCAAGATTGTATCTCATAATTTAAAGTTCTTCTAAATAAGTGAACTAGCTAAAAGCACTGAGTGCATACAGACTAAAAATCCTCACCATGTTGGATAAACATGAGTATTCGAAACCATTGGGAAAATCCTTATAAACAAAAGATTCCAAAATACAGAAGCAGTAAGAATTCATAGAAGGCTGGAGAAATAGATCATAGTAGCTAAAAAATAGGAAAATAAAATTGCCCTGATAAAAAAGAACACAAGATTTGCCCAAGATCCCTTTGCCATTCATTTATATCAGAATTGCTGGACAGGTGGTGCAGTATGAAATTGATTTCTTAGATTAGCCATCAATGGGTGCAGCACACCTAGACCAGCTGCATATGCAACCTGCGAAATCAATCTGTGTGCACAATCAAGAAAAAGTTGCTCATCTGAAGGGCAAATCTAGCACTAAGTGTACAGTATTTTGATATTCCATTAACTCTGAGGGTACATTATGTTTCTAAAATTAATATCCCCTACTCAGTAATCAATGAAGAGTGTGAAGTATATTTCTAAGAATCGTTGTCTTATAATAACAGCGTTGGCCCCAAACTGAAGAAAATTTATTTAAGGAAGAAAAGGGAAGAAAGTACTCTGTTGAAAGACTGAAGTTGAACTTACACTAATCTCAGCTACAGATTCTAATTAAAAAAAAAATCTACCAGTGGCTGTTAGATTCATTGAACATTTGCCTGTTTGGAGTCAAGGCCAGGGATAATGTTCAAGGGGTGCCATAGTGTGAATTGCAGTGTAGAAACAGCAGGCACGTGGAGAGCAGAGCAACAAAGCTTGGGCCTGACACTCTGCACAAAAAAATAGCAGACAAATGCACCTATTGCACCGACTTTCAAGAAGCACTTGGCATACATGGCTGTAGACTGTTATGGGAAAGGTTTATCCAGTTGTCAACACTCCTAAAAAAACACTGATGAGGAAGAGGTAAAATCTTCAGTGCTGGTAACAGGCAACCTGTGCTAACCATCAACAACTTCTTTTATTTTGCTCTGTAGACAGAGGTCCTGCTCAAAATGTGTATACTCCTAGTTCTGCTTTTAAACCGTGATGACAAAAATCCAGAAAAGGCTGAAACGTGAAGGCCTGAATAGGGATACTTTACAAAGAGCTGCCTGTGCTCAGCTGATACACTTCAGACCACGTCAGATCAGCAAGAGCTGAAAAAAATTACTGGTACAAAAACTTAACAGCTGACAATAGGAAGCACAATTTGGTCATTTCTCCTGAACAAAGCTTCATCCAGAAGAATGACAACAGACTAGAGGGGAAACTGCTCAGGATGAGTTTGGATAGCTCAAGAGAATGGCCCAGGAGGAGGTTGAAGATGCTGCACACCTGCACAAGGCAGTGCTAGAGGGAAGGATCCGTGTGGAATTCTGTGATCTTCAGACAGGGTGATAGAGGCACAGTCTGATATAGGAGAAGGCCTTTTTTACCAGCATATATGAAAACTAGACTCACACAGCACAGCATTACCCAACTCTTTCCTGAATCTGCAAAAAGTCAGCTATCCAACTGATGACACATGGCACCAACTCCTTAGTTCTGGAATAACTGGTATGATCAATGGAAATCTTATCAAAATATGGTAGAAACAAATAGAGGGCTTTCTGGTTCCTCTCTGTGAGTCTTGATTCAGCCCATCAAGCATAGTTTATCATGTGTACATATATATGGACTGATGCATTCATAAAGCTATTTAAAAATAGCCTGGAAAAAAACTCTACCTAGTTCAGTTTTTCCCTGGACCTCACTTTTCTATAAAACAACTCAGTCCAAATACTTGTTTCAAGGCTTTTTGCACACCTATGGGCCTTAATGGCCCAGACCAGCCTAACCTGGGACTCTTACCCACAAACCTGATGCCTCTTGGTCCAGGAGTGCAATTTTAGCTCAGTCCCAGGCAGCTGGTCCCTGCTTGTAGTAGTCCATAGGAGTGTCAGTACAAGACCTGTCTCTGACTCTGTCTCCTGCTCCTATTTACTGCAGCTCCTGGATGAACTCCATCCCAGGTTCATCACCTCATCCTGTTGGTTAATTGCTGACTGTTCACAGGACCTGTCACTGTCATCAACATATCCTTGCTCCAATGCTGTGGGATTGCACTTTCTCAGTGAGATTCTCTGTATCTGGGTTTTCCTTTCCTATAAGCTCATCCTCATTTGTGGAATAATCTGACCTTACAGGTCCCCGGCAATTGCATTTATGCCAAAAGAACTCTTAAATAAAGTATCTCTATGAAGGGTCAAACCCTAGAGAAGACAAAAAATTCTTGTCTTGCCAGCTCAAGAGGAAATGAAGTTGTCCATTTAATATGCAGGCAAGAGAACTGCTGTGGCACCTCCAGATACTCCAGACTGCGTAAAAAAATCAATTCAGACTAAAAGTAGGCAAATTAATATGGTGGACTACAGTGGCTATACTGTATAATCTGTATAAACATTGAATATCTTTCTCCACCTTTCAGCATAGATTTAGTACAGGAGTCTGTGGTGAGCTGACATAGTACTGAGATCTCATTTTATTTATAAAATACACCACAGATCATTTATTAATACTTGAAGGATTATAAATAATTCAAACAGGCCTGTAATTCTCAAAATCAATGCGCAAAATATATTAGCTGATTTTTGCACTTACACTGTGTTTATTTGCTTACTCAGTGATTTGGAAAAGTCTAATTCACAATGGATTGCATCAGTAATTCAATCTTCCATAAACATATTTTATAAGCTAAATTTTCTGTTAGTAATATAAATCTAGACAGTCAGTCATACCCTGACAAATTCTCTCATCTTCAAAAACAAAATCAAAGTCTCTCGACTGTCCAATCCTAAAAGTTGTTGGCTCATGAAAAATTTCTCATAAAAGTCAATGGTGGCAGCAGATTAAATCCAACAGAAGTTTTACACAAATGAGGACATTGTGTAACTTATAGATGAAATTTTTCTTGTCATCACATGAAGGAAAGGATAAAAAGTTCCCTTTCCTCCTTCTTCTTGACTCTTTTTCACAAAGCTGATGCTAGAGTAAGATATAAACATTAATCTATGAAATGTGGAAAAAACTGCTGACTGAAATATTTCACACAGCATGATTTGTTTTACAAAACTTCAGAATCATCCTAAGTTTCCTAGTGTGTTAGTTACCAGAAATTAACTATGTTCAGAGGTGCATGCATATCTTTTTTATACAGAGACTTCTTAACATTCATTAACTGTGGTCTTAGAGGGACCCCAAGACATGGAGTGAAAAAGGAAAAAGGAAACTTGTCTAAGTCTTCCTAAGCAGCAGTTATTCAATTAATATATTACAACCTGTGGAAGGGCATCCACATCTGTGTCGTAGTATACCAGCCAGTTCCGCAGAGCCATTCTCTCAGGGCTCTGGCATAGCCTGGCATAGCCGGACACGATGGATGTCTGTAAGCCCCACCAAGCCTCGAAGAAGATTTTGGCCCTATGTTTAATTTTAGCAGCTCAAACACAGGACAAGTCCTCCACAAGAGTAACTCTGTGTAAATACTCTGACTGCCATGGAATGGCAATGATTTATAGTTAAGTTCTGAGCTATTCATTTGGGAGTGTATTTTCATTTCAAAACCCATTTCACTTGTGCACCTCTGGTTGAACTATGTCATGATTTAGTCATTCTTTGGAAGTAGCAGCCACAGCCATACCATTTTGTGTAAGTTATGACCCCATATAATTGACTTCAAAAACTTCAGTGTAAAATATCACCCTAAGAGTTTGAATGGAAAAAAAATCCAATAAAAAAAATCTAAGAACCTTTCCTTAACTATTGATGTTGAGGTTATAAGGGCAATTCCAAGCAAAATCTTAAACCCACTATTTTTCACAGTATTAATGCAAACCTTTTGCTGTAAGAGTGCAGGCAGCAAAATCAGAAAACACCTGGGTTTTCTCCCACATGATTTTTGGACTTAACTTTCTCCAACATCTCTTACATCTGTTCTGTTTTCGGCTCCTGCTAGTTTGCTTTTGAAATAACTCAAAAGACAGTCTGTTCTCCCTGTTGAGATTTACCGTCACTACCCATCTCATGTCCCAACTCTTCTGTCTTCCAGACATTAGCCTTTTTTCCCAGTACTAAGTTGACTTTGCCAAATCCATTCAAAATGCTGTTTTCAGAATTACCTTCCTGCTTTATGACTTTTGTCATGATGGCCCCTTTGCTCCTTCATTTACCTCTCCAGACAGCTAAAGTTTTCTGTGTACCTATTTAGGGCTCTTGATTTTGGGGTCAATTGAAGTACTTTTTTGTGCTGGTAATAACAATAGCCCTCTAAAATTTTTTAGCAAATCAAATATGATATCAAACATTTCTTGGAACAAAAAAAATAAATTCAAGTCTAGATTAAAACAGCCAAGTTTAAAGAGATTGTAAGAATTTTATTTTTTTTCCTTCACCATTCTTTAGAATGAAAATTAATACCCTATTTCCTCCCACCTTCAGACACACACACAAAAGATTATTTAAATAGGAAAAGCAATAGCATCCTTCACAGATTTCAAGCACCACTTTGCAGGCACTGCAAGAATGCTTAAAACCTTACCCACACCAGGACAAGCCTCATGACCTTTGCAGCTGGAGCTCTTTGCAAAAGAGAGCCTGGCTTCCTGCTTCCAGGAAGCAGGGTGTGTGGCACAACAGACAGAAGCTGACAGGAGTGGCTCATAGACTAGAGTTGTGCTACCGCTGAGAGGGACCTTGACAGGCTGGAGAAATGGGCAAACAAGAAGTTCATCAACAGCAAGTCCTGCACCCTGCTAGTAATCACCAGTACAGGCTGGGTATTACTGGCTGGAAGAAGCTTTGCAGAAAAGACCTGGACATTTCAGTGAACACCAAGGTGACCATGAGCCAGCAATGTTCCCTTGCAGCTAAGAACCCAACAGCTTCCTAGGCTGTATTAGGATGAGTGCTGCCAGCAACTCAAGTGAGGTGAACCTTCCACACTATCAGTTCAGGTGAGACACACCTGGGGCACAGGATCAAGTTCTGGGCTCCCCAGTAGATGAACAACTTGGACATTCCAGAGCAAGTCCACCAAAAGGCCATGAAGACAACTGAGTGTTTGGAGCCTCTCATATGAGCAGAGGGTCAGAGAGCTGGAACTCTTCAGCTTAGAGAAGAAAGGATCAGGGCGATCATATAAATGTGCAAAACATCTGATGGGAGGGAATAAAGAAGATGGAGTCTAACTCTTCTCAGTGGTGCCCAGTGACAGAACAAAAGGCAGTGGGCACAGATGAAAATACAAGAAATTCCACTTAAGCATAATGGTGGAGCCTCCATCCTTAAAGATATCCAAAATCCAACTGGGCACAGATTGGAGCAACCTGCCCTAGCTGACCTTACTTTAAACCAGACAATTTAGATGAATGATCTCCAGACATCCCTCTCAATCTCAGACAAGGGAGGGAGGGAG
>JAOXXN010000395.1:99221045-99232900 GCA_026770055.1 Myrmophylax atrothorax | reverse complement strand
ACACCAGGGACTGCATCAAGGCATTATTGAAAATGCTGTAGGCCACATCAGTGATGACGATGTTGCAAGTGAGATAAATCACTAGGAAAATGTTACCATTGACTAGCATGGTATTTCTGGTGTGACTCAGAGATGTGGGATGCCCTTGGTGTTGGCAGGTGTGACTTCAACACTTCCCTCTCCTTAAAAAGAGGCTTCATCTGGCCTTCAGCTTTGAGTGTCTGAGCTTACCATCCCCAGAGCTACAGTTGCAGCTGGTTTTCCCTGTTAAGAACAGACATGAGCCTACATCGGACCAAACTAAATTCCACCCTAAATCCTAACACAGAGAAGTATGAGATACAGAAAGAAAGCTGGGGTAAGTCTCATGGTTTCAGAAGTCAACAAATGAAAACAAGAACAAAACAGGAAAGTCAGACGGTCACAAACTGAAAAACAGGAACTGGAGGGCACAAAGGGCAGCTGCTTAGAACCTGCTGCTCAGTATGCCATCTCATTGTACAGAAAGCCAATGCAGACAACAGCACCAAACTGCCAAGAAAGATGGTGACTTGGAGCAGGTTGCTGCCATTATCCCCTTTAGAACAATTCATTTGGCTTGCAGGATGCTTCTTGAAATAAGCTGAATAAATTGATTTAAGGGGTCATATGGGGCACAACAGCCACAATTTGAAACCTTCTGACACAAAGAATTTTCTTCCACACATATTAGTCGTCTGGAAAAAGGACCAAGAAGAGTGCATACTATGCAAATTAAAGGCGAGACTAAACAGTAAATGTGTGTTATTAGATTCTATGAATTAAAGTATTCAATAGAAAAAGTAAATGGGTTTTGTTTGGTTTTTGCCAAGAAGAAAAGTTAGTTGTTATGCTGCTCTAGCATTAAGTTCCTGATTAAAGGACAAAAGCATAACATCATTTACAGCTGGTTTCAACAACACTTCTTTTCTCATAGGCAAAAACATTCTGTATCCTCCCAGTGCAAGTATATATGACAGTCAGTAACAGACAGGTTAGGAACAGGGCAGTGTGATGTCATTTTTTTTCATATTTAAATTATTGATGCGTTTTAATGCAAGAACCATACCTAAATAAGCCATTAACTGATTCCTCAACAACAGAAAGCCAAGCAGACAGCTGAAGTCCAACAACCAACTCCTATTTCTGTTTCAAGTCAAGGAGAAAAGCCAGTGGGATAAAAAACATTAATTTAAAATTCCTTGGTTCCTGTTCTTGTACATGGCAATTTTAATTGCAGGACTATCTCAGGCAAACATAGCTAACTAAGTCTTCTGTTACATGCCTTCCAGCTAAGAACTCTTTTATGTTTTTAGAGTGATTAAAATTTTTGTGGCTCAGAGTAGTTGATATCATGCATCCAAACTATTTCACCTTATTTTCCTAATTTCCTCATTCAGATTTTCATTTTTTCACTAGCTGGCTCAAAGTTTCATTTTATTGGAGCACGTACTGTGAATATTTAACACAAAACACATGTTCACTGTTTAAGTCACTGAGAACTCTGAAATCAACTAAGAATTTTAACTGCAGTCCATTCAATTCACTACAAAGTTTTCATGGCAAAAGATTCACATCAAAATGACAGATTTTTATGAAGAGACACTTTCCTCAACTTCTGGTGTTGGGACAGCTTATATTGTGACATCTCACACTTCAGCATAGTTTCTGTTTTCCCTTTCATATACTCAGTATGTAAATTGCCAAGAAATTCATTCATCAACAGACCTGACATCAGAAACTTAAAAAATGTATTGAATTTCTTTCACGACTGGTTAATGGCACAAAACAAAAAACATGTTATTGTCTTCAACTGAAATACCATGTTATTCACAGATATACAAGAGAAACTGCCATTTGAAAAAAAATATCAGAACATTTAAAGGAATAAATTTTCAATTATTTCAGGAACACTTGATCTGTATAAATGTCTTAGAAGTAAATGCGTTCAAAGGCACGGTTTAAGCAGAAGGCGAAAAGGTTTCCATTTATAAAATGGTTCCTATTTATGGGAAGGAAGGGAGTGCCCACTCCAGCTAACATGCCGGGGGCTGTTGTTATGCTGTCATCAAAACTTACTCTCAACTCATAAACAGAGCCATTTCAGTTTAAATGAAAAGGGGAAAAGTCATTAAAAAAAAAAAATGAACACGTAAACAATGAGACATTTAGCAAAACAGTTAATTGCACTACCTCTTGGAATCACAAACCATAGGGTTGTTTAAGAGAAGCAAAACTCCCATTTATGGGGACTGCAGCTCAGGCAATTTATGAATGAGTCAAATGTAGTCTTTTTTTTATTTTTATTTTTAATTAAAAAAAACACAGCAGTAAGAGGATCATGGGAAATCCCACACATCCATCTACTTCCTAAGCTGAATACCAAAACTATACCAGAAGACATAAAATATTACACAAAGTTTTGAAAACTTACTCTGGCATGTTTTTGGCAGAATTTTAGGCTTTGTCTAACAAATTCTTGCATCTAGAATTGCTTCTGCAGTTGATGGGAACAAAGGACTTCAGGAATGAGGACAGGTGTATTTGGAAGTGACATTTCAGGCTTCAACAAGAGGAAACCCACCTTCTGATCAGCAAACATGAAGTGCTTAAAGAAAACTACATGGCACTGACAGAGGCATTAATGATTGATTCCACTACCAGGTATTTCTCCATCTATATAACCCCTGTAAAGGTAGTATTAGGAAGAAGATAGCAACATATGCTATAGCTTTTTCAAACATCATGTGATGTACCAACTTTGTTTCTAGATTACTATAGCAGTTTCTCATTGAATACATCACTTTTCAAATCTTCCAGTTTCTTTCTTTTACCTAAGTCCTTCTCTTTAAGCAATTTTATTAGAATTGTAGCATCTCCCTGAAAATTTTCAATACTTTCTGTGATTTTACAGAGCATGTTGTAATAAAACATGAACATTCTGGGGGATTGATACTGGGAAAGGATGTAACAATTACAATAAAGTAAAACTTACTGAACACAATTCGTAAAGTAACTTTCACAAGAGCATTTTAAACCTCTTCTGTTACTTGAACAGCACTCAGTACTGTGATTGGACAGAGTATAATGTGCCTCCAAGGTTTTCTGAGGCAATTTAGGAACTGAGTTCCAATCAAAGATTTTGGTAGTTACCAAGGTAAGTACCTTGAATGAATCTACATGAATAAATAGATCAATAAGGAGAATTCTCATTTAATAATTTTTATTTTTATTTGGGTGAAAGAGCACCATTTGAGGCAGCAACAACTACCAGGCTGCTTTTCCATAAGTTAAACATCAGTTTCAGGTTTTGCAGTAAAACAGGGAAAAAAGTCACTGATGCTTGGCACAATAAAGTTAAACATAACTGTACCAACAGGATTGAAATGTCCTTCCTTACACAGAAGCCAAATTGAGACGTGCTGTAAGCAGTAGTAAATCCATTAACAGTAACAGCATATTCAATTAAAGTTGCATTTATCATAGATCTGAATGTAGCATTATAAACCCACACTAACAGCAGAAAGATTGCTTATTCCAGCTCTACAGTATGGCAGGGATGAGTGTAAGAAAGTAACCTCAGCCTCTGTAAAAGGGAACTTTGCTGACTGCTAAAAACTGAAGTCAGGGCCAAATTATAAACCAATTTGCTTTATGCATGTCAATGCAAGATGAATACCATTCACTGGCATGAATGTCTGCTTTGAAGTGTAAGAATGTCCCTTCTCTTTTCCAGGAGATGTGTAATTTTAGGATCAGATGAAAGAAACTGGGAGGACTCATAATAAAATAGTCAACCAACCAGACTGTGACACATGACACAGTTGGGAGTTATGTCCCTATCAGACTGAAGTACATAATTTTCCTGGCTCGTGCTGTACAGATTCCACCAACTCTGCAGTCAGAACAATAGTGGAGTTTAGACACACATTACTTCCATGACACATGATCAAGTCAGAAAGTTCATGATTTCACACCAGACTGCAGACTCCTGCAGCATTCCACTGTTGATTAGCCAGTGTGTTCGGAGCCGACATTTATCCATTTATATGTAAAACTGACAATGGCCATCCTCTCACGCTCTGCAGACACTGGATACCCCTTCAATACTGGACGCTTCTGGATTACCAGATTTTCTTGAGGCCCTTTTGACATAGAACTTAGCTCTGCGGATAACTTTTTCATGGTAACATCAATAAGCTGCTTTTACAAGTCAAGTCACTGTTCTTAGGAATGTTCTTTGGGCAGAGGTTCTCTGGGCAAATGTTCTCCTTAATTACACTGGCACAACCATATCAACTTTTGCACAGTTGAATAAATATAAACAAGAGCAGAAACTGGACACATGATTTCCAATCAACAACTAGTTGGTCCTAGATGAAAGGTTCTGGATAGACTTTAATAAACTTAGTTTCCTTGCTAGTTCATTGAGAACTAAAACATAACACAATCTCTGGAAAATATATCAACGAGGTATTCAATAAAAATAATTATACGAAAGAATCAAATAACATGAGTTGGTAAAAGTCAATCCAGATGCAAAAAAGAAAGAAACAATTGATGAGACAAAATCAAATAAATAGACTGATTCCATCTCAGAAAACATAAAAGTATCAATTGATAGCTTGAAATTAACACTTCTAAGGCACTAATAATTGATTGTAGTGCAATTTAAATCACAGAAGAAAATAACATTCTTAAATTCCACTTTTAAAAGTTAGTTGTGTGTACTCATACAAGATAAAAAATACACTATTTAAAAGTGCTATGTCATTTAGGAAGCAGAAGAAGAGGTTCTAATTGCTAAATAAAGAAGCTTACTGTGAAGACATGTTTGTTGGGTTTGACCAAAACATTCAATCCTGCTATTCATGTCCATGAGTCCAGCTTTACATGTTTTGCCTTTAACAACATTTATTCCTTCTGAAAGCTCCTTGCCCATGAGAAAGCTTCTTCTATTTACCTGTCTTGGCTTTCATGGTCATTCATTTCTGTAGACTTGACCGGAATAAATTTTAATTTCAGCCTCACAGTCTCCCCTAAATATTTGCTCATTTAGACTGGATTTCCTAGGGCCTCTGTACGACTGAAAAACAGAATACAGATTCACTCTGCACCCTTGCAAAAAATCTGCATTGGTAGAGTGTGTCTGCATAGATTCCTGTAGGGTTTACCAGGGCTAGTTTCTAACACTCCTCTCCTCACAGGGTCATTCTTCTTTATAATTCTTGTCACTTTCCCAGGCTAACTTCATGAGAAATCTCTAACTATGCAGTGTACCAACAAACCACTTCAGAGAGTCATCTATCTTTTCCTTTGGAATCAAAATGGTCAGGTCACCCCATGAATAAACTCATCAATGTTAAGGTTTTGGCCTTTTCACAGATAATGGTTTCCAGATTTGCCAGTGCCACCGTGGAAATTCATAGTATCAGTTGGAAGCTGGGTTTGGGTTTTTTTGGTTGGTTTTGGTTTGGGGTTTGGCGGGTTTTTTTGGGGGGGGGGGAGGTTTGGAGTGGTACACTATAAATAAAATGAAAATCTAGTATCTGGTAGATGACATACATCTCTCCTCTACTAAAATCATATATGTCAAAACCTGATCTGGGTGTTTTGAATCGGAAACTGAAAAATTATTCACATTCTATCAACAAAGAACATTGATTTTTTTAAAAGGTTTTCTTAAAGCAGGGGAGTCTGGAAGAACTGGGAGGAACCCGGAGTGTTTTAAAAGGATAATTCAGATATAATTCAAGTAACAATAAGCTTGTAAGAAAAGCACTGACTACAAACAAAAGCAGCAAAAATTACTTACATGGAAGTTGGTAGCAAACCACAGAAGAGTAATCTAATTAATGGACATTAGCATTAAAGCATGTAAAGCAATTCTTGACAAACCAAACTGACAGAATTTTGAGATGAAATTGCAAAATTCACATGATGAAGGTACATTGGACGTGCTGTCCTGAAAACTGTGGATGGGAATCACCAAGCAGATGTTTTTCATGAGGAACCTGCCATTTAGTCCCCCAGTAAGTGTCACCACTTCCAGCAACAGGCTATAAGTTTTACTTGAGTTTGCAAGGCCTCTGGGCTGAGGCTCTTCAGTCTGGTGCTGAAATTTTCTTGGTCTACCTGTTGCTTTGTGCTATTTGGTTTAGCTGTGCCAGCCATTTGTGTAATCAACCAGGCTTATTTGGTTTAATTTTTTTAACTGTGTGTGGTAGAATGACAGTTTTATACAGGTAGCAGTAATAAAGAGTTATTCTATGTAGCATGAGATATTTTATGACTAAATCAAAGATGGAGTGTAGACAAGTATAAATCTGGTACAGTAACAAAGGTTTTGAGAAGGGAAGACAAGGGTGCAATTAGAGAAGTACATGTAAGATGAGAGATGGGGCACAGACTTGACACCGGAGTGTCCATAGCTGTAAATCCCCCACCAATGATCAGTCAAAAAATGCCTGGACCTGCACAAAATTTGGTTAACAGTTAACAAACAGAAAAAAAAAGACATAGTGTCTATCATGTAAAGGGCACCATATACCATAAACTGAGATGTAACATGAAGCTGCAGGCCAATGAAGAAAAAGTTGTGAATGCATTTTAGTAACTATACAAAAATTACCCCAATACACTCCACTTGGGGAAAGAAGAAATCACCAACAAATAGATCACATTTCTTCTGACAAAGAACTTCAGACACTGACAACTGCCTGTAACACTCCAGCAGTGAAACCCAAAGGAGCAGTGGAAGGGTGAGCATGAGACTGGCAAAGGAGACAGAGACCATGAAGTGTGCATATACCCATTTTAACTGCATTATTATTCTTTTCCCATAACAATTAGATTTGCAATCATAATGACTTGGCTCTTAAGATTTCAACAATACTAACAACAAATTCTCAGCTTTACTAATATGCAATATACTTTTCCCATAAATAATATTTTGAGCATAACAAACTAGAAGACATGAAATCATTTCAGATAAAAATTTAAAATTTTACAAAATCTGGGAAACTTCAGGAAGGGAGCCTACTAGGTCATCAACATGGAATATGCTAGCAAATAATGGCATAAAAACATCCAGCTCGTATCCATCCATACTTCCAGAATTATGCAGCAAGTTGAAGAGCCACTACAATAACTATAGGCTGAGAGAGTACATAATAGTTGAAATTAAGACTTGTACGTACTCTTCTAATACAGCCAGAAAGTAGTGATTACATTTTTCAGGATTTATATAACTTTCCCTTTTGTATCTATTATGAAAATAATGCTTTCAGACTTCCCTACTGAGAAAGCACAAGAAAGAAGAAAATAAAATGCTAAATAGCTTTAATGGTTCAGGGCCCTATTCAACATGATATGTAAATTACCTGTATGTTGAATCTTGTTGAACCAGAACTCTCCAACATTTAAGATAAGAAGTACGGTGTTAAAGCATTGAATTGATATCAAAGAGATGATCTATTGGTGGGTAGTCTGCTATTTATAATAGCATGGTAATAATAGAAATGGAGAATTATTCAGGCTGGAAGGGACCTCTGGAGGTCATCAGGTCCAGGTCCAATCCGCTACTCAAAACAAACTATTTCTGAATCAAATCCCCCTTTGAAGATATGTCACGTTGCTCGGACCTTTGTTCAGTTGCATTTTTAATATCTCAAAGTATGGAGATTTCACAGCCTCTTCAGGCAATGTTTCAGGGTTTGACTATCCTCATAGTAAAAAACTCTTTCCTAGCATCTACTACAAATTTCTTGAGTTGCAACTTTTTCCTGTCGTGCCTTATCCTATCATGAGAACTAGAAGCATGTAACTGCATTTTCTTATCATACACTTAATTGATGTGGAGGAGTGTCATAAGATTCTCTCTTAGTCTTTTCCAGACACAACAAGCCCATTCTATCCACCTCTCTTTAGATGTCATGTGCTCCAGCCCATAACTGCCTTGATTGCCCTCTGCTGGGCTTGCTCCACTGTCTAGTTCTGACTGTATAATCAATCATCTAGCTAGCTCTCAGTGCATAATAAACTGCCCAAAGACATGGATTTGTCAAGTGTCATATCTCCTAGAAGAACAGTGAAATAAATATGCAATGACCCAGAAAATTTATCCACCACTCAAGGTACTGCATACAAGACTGGGGGGTTTTGAACTTATCACAGAAAATTATCCCTCTGTAAAACACCTTTCAGTGTAGCCCATAGAGTCAGAAGAATTAAATGAGCATTTTAAAAAAGCAGTGGAAGGCAGACAAAGCGGAAAAGGGACAAAGATTTAAGAATGCCAGCAATGGAGTTTTACTGTAGTATCAGATAATGTCACAGTAAGGTTGATTTGCAGCAGTCAGAGGAGGCAGAGACAAACTCAGGCTGCAGTTTGATCAGAAGGCTTACAGCAAAGACAAAGAACTTTATTTTAAGTTACAGCTTTACTTTTATCTACTCTTATATATAACATGCCAGCAAACTATTGATTAGTTAGTTCACTAAGCATACATGGAAAGATCCTACTGGTTACAAGGTATCACACATTCTACAGGAGGTTCTCCAGTCCTTAAGGGTGCACTCATCAATTACCTCAGACATTAGGAGATACACACACACACTGTCACCCCTACAAGATAATATCAGACAAAACTAAAGAGCGGAATTTAATGACCAGAGAGAAAATGAACTGGAACGTTCCTCTTTCAAAAGGATCCAGGGCACTGGAGAAACATATTCATTAGGTCATTGGGAGCTTTTACACTTAAAAAGAAGAAGATTTATCCAGGAAATCTTCTGCCATATGAAGACTATGTATGTTTGATTTACAGTTCAGCTTTTCAGAGAAGTTGAAAAGATCCTTAAAAGTTGAGGGCCAATTAAATGAGAGGGCTGAGGGAAATGACTCCATCTTAGGAAGCAGAAAATGCAGAGAACAGCACCCACAACAACATAGAGAAGCCACCAGAAACTAAATGAGTCCCAAAATCATGGCAGCATGAAGAGATCAAGAAGGAAGATTTTATTAGAATCACAGAGCACTATTTCTCTTCATCTTATACTGGTCTAGCAGTCACGTTAGAAAATGACACACAACACTATCTTGGCCTCTTTCCTAGTGTCATCCTCTTACTCCCGACCTGGAAAAATCAAATCTGTGGGATTATGGTATAGCAGATGAAGAAGGAAAGTGGGTATCCAGGTTTTATTTGAACACAGCAACACTCAAAGTGACATATTGTCAGTCAGCTGTGCATATTCTGTCAAGGAGGATAAAGTACAGCTGGGAAATAAAAGGGAAATAGGTGTGTCACTGCAGCAAGTGCTCCGCTTGTTGTCTGACACGAAGGAATGCTTCCCACCACACTCTCTCCCTGTGTGCTGCTGGAGCTGTATGGGCCCCCACAGCTACAGCTACCACCACATTGAGTTCACAGCTAATATTGACACTTAATTATCTGTCAGAAAACAAGAAAGTGCTGTCTCAGGGTCTTGCTATCTTTTCAAAGATTCTCCTCATCTTAAAATGCCAAGTTTTACCTTAAATTCCCAATTCAACTTAAAAAAATTGGACTTAAAACACTAGGGAGAAGGTGGGTAATAAACAGTCCCAAGGAGAACTGGAAGGCCCCTTTGGGTGGCAACCTACATTTAGTTTGGCTCACATTGCTTGTGACCCCACACTCTCACTCTTGCCACCCATTTTTCTTTCCCAGAAGAAGTAGTTCTTTATTTTACTGTACACTTTGACAAGACTTTTCAGTGACTCCTTAACCTTTACCATACAAGCAGATCTATTTGACAGTGACACATAAGCAAAATATTTTCTAGTCAAAACAGCAAACTGCTGTCCAAAAATCCCTTTCAAATCTGAATTTCATAAATAATATTTGGTTCCGTAGCATTAGTTGCTAGTGTCAGAAAGCTCATGAAAAGTATTTAGTTACCAAGAAAATATAATTTCTGTCTATTAATACTTCAACAAGAAATTTTCTGGACTAAAGAAATAACACATAATCAGAGAAGGAATCTGTTTTCCTCTCTTTTGAAATACGATTACCAAATATGTTAGGAATAGGTAAATAATTCTACTTCAAAGTAAATAATTCTGCTTGTCTGCAGAAGTAGGGTATATACTGTATAGTCCCATTCAGGATTATCAAACTATAGTCTGAAAACAAGATAATGCAAAAGAAGTCCCCGGCAAATCTAACCAGTTGCATAGGAGGGCTGTTTCAGAACCTTAGTGTTTCTGTGGCTGGAAGCCCTTTCCAAATTTTTTGCATTCTTTTGTTCGTAACCAGTCCAGATGTATTCCTTGAGCCAAATTATTCTCCAGGTTAAGGGGTTGAAACAACATATCTTTATTTACTTTCAAAGTAGATTGCTGGTCTCCCTAACTATAAAGGGACATGCAAGGGACAGATGCAGAACTGCATTCAAAATTGAGGCAGCTACCTCCTCTCTGCTAGCACAACATGAAAAATAGCATACCAGTCCTTCCAGACCCACCTGAACTGTCCTCTGCAAGACAAAAGCAGAACAAGAGCAAGCAAACAATAAATATCATCACTAAAAAAAACCCACACAGGTTTCCACTACAGAAAGATGGAACAAAAGCCCAGTGCTGCATCTGCACAACATAAATTTAAATGAAAAACAGGTTTCCAAGATATTGATTCAGAAAGCAGCAATTCTTGGGTCTTGTTCATGGGGTCAAGTTCATATTTCTTGAACAACCTCCTAATATACAGCTCAACACTATTGTTTTGATAGGCACTACTCTCAAAAAAAACATGTCTGGAAGAACAATAGGGTTTCTAAGAACAATTTTTTTAAAATTTTCAGGTCAGATTAAAGGCAACATTTTAGGGAGGTGGGAAGAATAAAGTCTTCAAAAATCGGAAGGAAAAAATCAGATAAAAAAATCAGATTCTTTTTCAATTGCACAGGCTTAATTTACAATACACTGGTGGATCATCAGAGCATGGAGAAAATCATGCTGATATTTTCAAGGCTAAACTTAGGCCTTGGGGAATATATCTGCCTCCAGGGTGGGTTGTTTTTCCTTTTTTTAACTCTCTGTTCAGGTTTTTTTCCTCAAAGGAAGTGAAGTTCCATGACTTTAAGCAGGATGGGATGCTCTGAGTTTAGCTTTGAATGTGTCATCTATGATACGAAAGATTCCTTCTTACTTTTTTAATCTTAGTTGGAATGAAAGAAGCATTTTCAGCTATCTTATCAGCTAGTCTTGCAAGACTCTGTTCTCACTCCCATCTTAGGATGTATTATTAATGATATAAGAGAATAGCAGGCAACAGAATTTTACACAATTGATGGTGCTCAGTACCATGCCAAGATATTATTAATGTAGCTTTTTTCTTCTTGTGAAAACAAAAACAGTTTTAAAATACAGGCTGTATCTCATGGGGCCATGGTTTAATATTTCAGGATGAGAATCTTCTGTTATGGACATACTGTTTCAGAACAAAAAGCAAGATGGCTCTAGGTCAGCACTACCCATGTCTATGTGTCTCTCTACACACAGATTTATCTCCCCAAATCACCAAGCACTGTCAACACATCCTTGGTGCTTTCCATCCCCAATCTAAAATCCTGTAGGGAACTTGGAACTTGTTTTTGTTGTGAACTTCAGTAGGAGCCCCCTATCACAGTCCCTCAAAAATAGTTATTAAATCAGAAAAGGAACAGAATCTAACTTAGTTTCCATTTAAGACTTGGTTTAACTGCTTATCAGTTGATAGGCTGGTGAAGGGACTGGAGCACAAGCCCTATGGGGAGAGGCTGAGGGAGCTGGGGTTGTTTAGCCTGGAGAAGAG
>JAOXXN010000395.1:99204044-99220945 GCA_026770055.1 Myrmophylax atrothorax | reverse complement strand
GCAGAGCTTGAGCCCGTGCCCCCTTGTCCTATTGCTGAGTGCCTGGGAGAAGAGACCAACCCCCACCTGGCTAGAATTGCCCTCACAGGAAGCTTAAATCAGCCCCAGGCTCAGTTTAAAGCAGCCTCAGGCTTGTTCCTCTCCATGGCTCATGTCACCTTAGGGAATTCATGCCATGGAGAGCCGGGTTGTGCCTCAGTGCCCACAGTCCCTGGACTGGCTCTGGCCCAGAGGGGCCAGACCGCCCTGCCAGCCTGTCCCAGCCCATGGCTGTGTTCCTGTGTGGAATATGAACTTCCTGATGGGATACAGCACACACAGGATGCACCAGCCCTGCCCTGGCACTGCTGGGCACAACACACACCTTGGCATGGCTGTTTGTGCAGTGCCACCCCCAGGGCAACCCCCAGCCTGGAACAGGGAACTGGCTGCTTTCTTGGGATCTCAAGGGAAAATGCAAACCTTGGACCAAACCAAAACCAGCCATGAGGTTCTCCTGTGGCCTTGCAGAAGGTTCAAAGCAAGATTCCCACCAGCTCTCAGAGTGTCAAAGGTCTCTGTGGGCACCATTTATCGTGACAGCAGAATTTGTTGAATATATTTTGAAGCATTTTATTTATCACATTTTCCCAGGCAGAAAGTTCTGTGGCAGAAAACTCCCCTGGCAAACAGTCACCTCTTTGTGCTGACCCCCCTCTGGATTCATCTGCTAAACCCATAGATGGAAGTGGCCTCAGTGTTTCAGACACTTTTGGCTTCTACACTGCTGAGTACAGTTGGATTAGTTTCTGAAATAGAATTGGCTCCCAAATTATTTGAAGCATTTGCACTCAGGGAATGCTGGGAAATGTCATTAGCGTGCCATAATACTTTTGCCTAATGCTCTCCAAGTCTAGGCCAAAAAAAAGAGGGAAAAACACAATTTTGACCTCAGCAGCACAGCACAAGTACTGTGGGAGCAGCCCCAGAGCACTGCCCCAAGTGCAAATGGATTCATGGCACTAACCTGCTGGGCTGAGGGTGTTTCCTTTGTCTGGAGAAGACACAAAATACAGATTTAGGGTGGTAGGTTGGAGTCTCTTTGCCTACTCAGTACCTGTAGCAGATGAGGGAGGAGGAGGAACAAACCTCTGCCATGTCAGCAATTTCCTGAGTCTCCCCAAATCCTGCCCGTTCTTTGTGTGCAGCTCCTTCAGCTTTCACTCCACACATTGCTCAGCCCCTCTGGGGCACTCTGTGTAACTTCAGAGCCTTTTGTCTTCTGCTCCCAGTTCCCCTGTCTGTGATTAATCAAGTGTGGAGTTTGCAGCTCTGATTTTTCCATCTGCTAATTAACCCCCATCCATGAGCTGCCTCCTCCTCCTCTCCAGAAGGTGCTGCACTCCCAACCCAATTCCCTGGGGACTAAATCAGGGCATTTATTACCCACCTTTCTCCAGCTGTGCCCCACAGTCTGCCAGGAGCCTGTGCCACTGCTCCAAGGGGTTGCCCTTCCCAGGAAACCACCACAGCTCCTGACTCCAACCTGCTCCAGGGACTGCTCTGTGAGTACAACCCCACAGAACTTTCAAACCCCTTAAAATCCGCCAGAACTCAAGTGTGGAGCAGCCAAGTGTTTGTTTCCTTATAAACCCAAAATATTTTCA
This sequence comes from Myrmophylax atrothorax, assembly GCA_026770055.1. Taxonomy (NCBI): domain Eukaryota; kingdom Metazoa; phylum Chordata; class Aves; order Passeriformes; family Thamnophilidae; genus Myrmophylax; species Myrmophylax atrothorax. Next base: position 99,219,299 of record JAOXXN010000395.1, on the reverse strand, counting down.
ACATGTGTAGACATCCCAGACAACTGAAAAGGAGTAAACAAGTAAACAAATGCTGTGAACTCTCCTCAAAACCAAAACAAACACCCAACAAGACTCTGCCAAGAGGCTGTGGGTGTCCATGCTATGGATGGAGAACAGGTTGGCAACGTTAAAAGATGAATTAAAAAACCCCAAAACAAACTAGAAGAAATCACTTCCCTGTGATGAGTCAGACCAACATAATTAAACATAAGACATGGCCATAATTAAAATGGGGCTCTCAGAGTGGTGACTCTGGGCCAGAGTCCTGCATTTATCTCTTTAGTGCTTAAGCACACCAAGCACAGGCAGGGGCTGCTCAGCCTCCAACAGATCCTGCTCTTCCCTCAGCTTAAACAACAGGGGATTCAGCCTCTGCTTCAGCCTTCAGAATCCACAGTGAGACAGACACACCCCACCTGGAGCAGGAGCAGGGACAGTCCCACTGCAGGAAGCCTCTCCCTGCCTTAGCAGTGGGTGAGGATTGTCCTTTTTCTGTCCCCAAAGTGTCACTCTGCCCCACCCCAGACCTGCTGGGGACACTGGTTTGCCCCTCCTGGCCCCACTGCCCCAAACTGACCACAGGATGTCCCACAGGGGCTGAGGGATCCCTGCTGTGGTTCCCTCTGCATTCCCACTGCAATCCACTTAGTAAACCCAGTCCTGGTTTGCCAAGGACAGTGAGCAGTCAGTCACCCCAAATCAGTGGGTTTCAATTCTCTCCTGAGTCTCCCCATGTTTCTTTGACATTCAGCCTTCAAAACCATCTCTTTCTGAAGAGAACCAGCCAGGAACAAAAGTTAACCCTGCAGTCCCTCCAGCCCTGCACAATTCCAGCAGGGATTTAACACACCACCCAGGGCTGCCCCCAAACACCCTCCCCACCCCAGAGACTCAGCAAAACCTCAGTCACAGATGGGATCTTTGTGTTTAAGCCTTCCCTGCCCTTTTCTCTCACACAGACGTGTGCAGTTCCTTTTGCACCCATGTAAACACAGCTTAACCCAACGAGGAGTTCTACAGATCTTGCAGAGCAAACCACATTTCCTGGGTGCTCGGAGCCCACAACCCCCTCACTGCCCCCAGAGCTGCTGCCAGCCCAGCCCCCCACCTGCCTCCCCCAACACACACCCTGGCCCAAGGCAGGCCCAGGATGGGATGGGGCCCACAGGGCACAGAGAACCACCCTGCCCCTTGCTGGGCACATCCTAAGAGCAATTCCCAAACAAGAGGGAGAACACTGAGCATGGCCCCAAAGCATCCCAGGGCCACCACGGAGTGTTCTGCTCCAGAGGCAGCTCCTCAGGACACCATGGAAGGGCCACTGAAGGAGTCAAAGTGGCTTGTGGGGACCCTGCTGGAGGGAGTTCTGGCCATGCCTGAGGCTTTGCCCACTGACCACAGCTCTGCTGACCCTCTGGTTAATTCTGGTGTCACCAGAATTCAGAAATTCAAGGTATTTATGTACAAAGGACTGAGCCACAGCCACTGACACCTGAACTGGGTTATGTGCCTGAAGGTGGGTCTGAAGGAGACCCTGTTGACTCCAGAAGATGAGAGTGGCAACAGAAGCAGTGGCACCACCTGCATGACCTGCCTGCTCTCTGCTTGTTTGCCTGCACTGATAAGGAAAATAAGAGCTAAAGAATCAAGCTGGGCCTTTCTTTTAATTTATTCACTCGAATGTTTTGACTTTTTCCAATGGAAACAAATGTTCAAACTTCAGGAACTTTGAACTGTTAAAAAAATCCAGGTCAGGAGGGAAAGTGACACCCCATGAGGAGGGAGACCCAACTGCTGGTTCTCATTGTGAGTAACACAAAGATGGGTCTGAACATCCCAATTCCTGCCTGAAGAGTCTGTATTTATTCCCTATACTATCTCACTGTGTCTCCATAAACCCTAATACTTTCTTAATTGTCCTTTAATTGCTTTATAGGCTCCAGATGACAGTTCAGGAGCACTGGGCAAGGTGACATTGCCAGGAGGAGCCTCCCTTGCCCCTGTCCCAGAGGGCAGGACCCTGACCAGCCACAGCAGAGCAGACAAAGCACAGCCCCAGGGAGACAACAAGGCAAGGAGACATGGAAGAGAACTATGCCAAGCAGGGATTTGAAAGGTATCCCAACAATTAAGGAATGAGAGGGTATTGCTTTGTACAAACACAAGATGTTCAGGTGGGATTGAGTTATGACTGAGGATACAAAAAGCTCCTTTCCTCATTTCCTCTGCTCTGGAGCCAGGCTGGGAGAGCTGGGGAGGGTTACCTGGAGAAGAGGAGGATCCACGGAGACTTGAGAGCCCCTTCCAGTGCCTAAAGGGGCTCCAGGAGAGCTGGAGAGGGACTGGGGACAAGGGATGGAGGGACAGGACACAGGGAATGGCTTCCCACTGCCAGAGGGCAGGGACAGGTGGGATATTGGGAAGGAATTGGTGTCTGGGAGGGTGGGCAGGCCCTGGCACAGGTGCCCAGAGAAGCTGTGGCTGCCCCAGCCCTGGGAGTGTCCAAGGGCAGTGCCAGGGCTACACCACCCATACAAGGAGGAATTCCTTCCCAACATCCCATCAGAATCAAAGTCCGCTGTGTGAGGTGCAGGTGGCAGGGCTGGGCTGCTCCCAGCACTGGGAACATGTGGAAAAGGGCTGGATGTGCTCCCGTGGGCACAGCCTGGGCCGTGCTGGAGCTGTCCTGGTGCTCTGGGAACTCGGGATTAGGGCTCTTATGGATAAATGTTTCTCTTGGTTTGGGAGTCAGCCAAGCATGAAACCCAGAGAGCCATGTAGGAAGTGGAGGACCGGGATGTTTGCAGCCTTTGCCGCCTTTCAGGGAGAAATCCATACAGGAAAGCTCTCTCATTTCCCAGCTATTTGGAGTTGTTATGTGCTTTCTGTGAGAGTCAGGGCTGTAATTTTCCATTTCCAAGCTACTATAAAGACTTAATACAATAGTCAGGGGTCACTTCTAAGAAGGTGCTGCTGAAAACTGGGAGTGTTGAGTGTAATCCTACAACAGTTTATTTTTGGTTCAGTTAATTCTGTGCTCAGCATTTCAAGACTCTTGGCAAGTTTTTTGGGAGGTCAGAGAAGGACAGGGAAGGAGGAGAAGAGAACAAACTTATTATTTCATATTTTTCAAAGTAATCTCTCTCCCAAGCTGCATTCAGAACCATAATTAGTTTGCTTCTGCCATAAAACAAACTAATTTCTGAATAGCCTTTAATTGGTGGCTGCATTGTGGGAATAACGTGTCTGCACAAACAGTTATGTCAGGAAACATTATTAACCTACTGATTAAGCTCATCAAAGCTCCTTTTGAGCTGTTTAATCTTCGCAGCCATGAGCTCCTTGGAAAGGTTTTCACCCCATGATGCTTCAGAATCTCATGTTGAGCTGGTTTGTGCTGTGACCCCACAAACCCGGAGGGCAGGACATCCCAGATCCAGGTCCCTTTCCATCCTGGATGAGCTGTGCTGGCTGTTCCCAGAGAGGGCAGGTCTGCCCCATCCCTGGAAGTGTTCAAGGCCAGCTTGGATCAACATGGTCTGCTGGAAGGTGGAAGGGAATGAGGTGGTTTGTAAGATCCCTCCCAAACCCAAACCATTCCATGATAACCAGGTGGGGGTTGGTCTCTTCTCCCAGGCACTCAGCAATAGGACAAGGGGGCACGGGCTCAAGCTCTGCCAGGGGAAATATAGGTTGGATATCAGAAGAAAATTCTTTCCAGAGAGAGTAATGAGGCATTGGAATGGCCTGCCCAGGGAGGTGGTGGATTCACCATCCCTGGCGATTTTTAAACGCAGATTGGCCGTGGCACTGAGTGCCATGATCTAGTAAATGGACTGGAGTTGGACCAGGGTTGGACTTGATGATCTCGGAGGTCTTCTCCAACCCAATCGATTCTATGATTCTATGATTCTATGATCATAGTAAAAAAAACAAAAACAAACCCAGAAAAACAAAAAAAATGCCTCCCCCACCCAATAAAAACACTTCATTCTTTTAGCTTATTTTCATTATCAAAATTAGTTTGCTTGCTTGTTTGTTCTCCCCAACCTACAATGCTGGTGCTGTCACATTGAAGCTTTATATACCAGGCTACCAAAGTTCTCACCAAGCAAAGGTGGTTTGAAGAGAACTTGAAACTTCTTTTGGGCGTAAGATAATCCAAAATATCAGCTGGATCTAACAGCAGTCAGGTATCAGCATTGCCTTTCTGCTTGCAAAACATCCAGCACTGGAGCTGTGGCTTCCCTAAAGGAATTTTCTCAGCAGTTTCCTGAAAGCCAGAGAAAGATGAGCTTCATTTCCACCAGTGAACTGTAACGGGAGTGCTCTGATGATACATTGCACATAAGAAATGAGTCATGCTGTGGTTTCCTGCTTCAGTTTATTGAGTGCAGGGTTGCTTGGCCTTTTTCTCCAGCTATGACCTTTCTCCTGCTCAGAAGCCCTTGAAGATATCTCTTTCCTTTCCCAGTCTCCATAGTTACAGTAAGGCTCAAGGATACCAGTCGGTTATGCAAGCTCCAACTTTTGGCCCAGAGTTAAAAACTTACACGCACATCTTGTAAAATCACAGTGCCCAACAACAGCCTGAAATGCAGACAAGAGTAACACAACTACACTTAGTTAACTGTACCAGTGTTTTAAATGCACGTACTTTTCTGTGTTTGTTTTGTTTTTTTTTTTAAATCTAGAAGTACCCATAAGCATCTCAGATTAATAAGGACCTTTATTGTATACTCTAAATAATTCTACAGACTCACTTGCTGATGCCAAGCTCCTCCAGCAGTAGCAGCATGACATTTACTAACAAACAGACAAGGCAAGAAGTTCAGAGCACTCTAGCTGTAAGCTACTAGTTGAAAGGGAATTAGTGCAGTACCTGATAATTCTTATAAGGTGATGCATTCTCATATATACAACTCCATTAGGGGAAGTTAATGGTTTATAATCCCTATTAAAACATTTTCATAGTATCTTAAATATCATCTAGACATGGGAAACAAAAGCCGACCATGAAGGGGAAGTGCCTAAAGAGAAAGTAAAAAATCATTGCTGTAAACAGTGTAACAGGATATGATCCAGAAGAAAAAACTGCAGATGGTCTTTTTTGACCCAATGATGTATGCAACAGATTTTCAGGGTCACATAACTATGGATCTCTTGGAAGGCTATTCCAGCCTATGTCTGAGACCTGGTTCTCAAAACCAAGAACGTTCTTGCCTAAAATACCAAAAGGCTGAAGTGTCACATTTTACTAAATGTTATCATTTTTCTGTATGCATATATGTGCAAATACCCACTGTCAACCTGCAGGTTACCTATAACTGAATTTTTTACATTAATTACTAAAAGCCTTCTTCTTTTGACCAAATCTCCTCGCACATCTCCCTCACTTATTCCTTTGTCCTCATACCACCTTTACATATATTTTCCTGTTTTCTTACATTTTAGAAAGACCTTTCTTATAAGATTCTTTCACAATAATTTAGATTTTTCTTGGAGCAGCAGTGGCTGGGCATTGCTTCTTCTTAGTATTCATGTAGTTATCTCTTCTCCAGTGACAGTCTTATCTTCAAACTCTTTAACATTTCTGGAAAGCTCCTTTAAACATGTCCTCCTGAAAGGGAGTTGCACTTTGGCAACTCTTATTCTGTTTTCTTTTTGTCTGGGGAAGAACAAATTCCTCCGAAGAGCATTTTTGTTATCACAAGTATTATCATGGTGCCATGCAGGAGACATTCAGAATTCTTCTGCAATGCACCTACTACTCCCAGACTCAGGTCTTTTTAAGCCAAATCCTTTATGCCTACAGCCAGGAGGCCAAGCATGTGAGCACAGCTCTGCAGAAATGTGCATGCATTTATCCACCATTATATGTGGGACCCAGATTAGCAGATCTTGTGGTTGTCTCTTAGCTTTCATTCCTTGGATCTCCCAATAATAAGGATATAAATTACAACTAATTAGGATGAGAGCTATTGCATGGGAAAAGGCTACTGAAAAGAAGAAAAATCTTGCTTCATGTATGTTGGGAAACATTTGAAGAGGACATTCATTGATGGGAATACTTAATTTTTATGGAGTCTCTGTAGTCTGGTTCCTAAGTGCAATCTTAAGTGGTGCTGAAAGCACTGCAATAAGAGATAAAGTATGTGATGCATTAGAGTCTCGTGGCACCCAATGCATGATTCCCAGTCTTCACATAAGAACAGCTTTTAAGCTTAGGTCCCCTGGATAACATCTGGATAAATACCTTTTTTGTCAGCCATGCATCAGTGCAAACCCCAGTCTTCACTCCTGCCTTTTTAACACTGAAAAGCCACATTTTAAATCCCAAAGCCATATCCCCAGTGCTGGTAAGTGACTGTCACTGGCCTTAGTCACTCAAATACAAATGGAAACACTTGAACCACTTCCTCCAGTTATTGGTAATGTAATTCAAATTATTAATCTAAAAAACTTTTATACACCCTCTAAATTACTTCTGGATTCATCTATTAGCTTGCATAGTCATTGGGGGGTTTAGTGGTTTAGTTGTGCTTTAGTTCTAACACAGCTTGCCACATCTCTCATGAATTTCTGAGAAAGATACAAGAGTGGTCAATTTACAAAACAGTATTTCTTTGAACTAGCTGGTAGGGCAGGAGTTCTGCTTCAATAACCTTATGTTACTATAATATACAAAGAGATGAGGAAAAAAACACAGCTTTTTTGAAAGAATCATGTGTGCATGTTTGAGAATAATGATAAAAGTTAGCACAGGAAAAAAAAGATTAAAAGCTGTAAACAACTTGTTTGTGGACTTTAAAATAATTACTTCAAGTTAACTGTTTTCAACAGATTTGATACGGCGCTTATGAAAACTGGAAAATTTAATGTGCTGAATTTCGGCTTTAGAATGCTTCCTGGTTTTTTTTAAATAAATCATGTTTCATTTAGGGATAGAAGGAGTTTAGAGTCTGGGATGGGTTGAGATGGGAAGAAATGGTAAAAAAAATCAGCACTGCCTGTAAAATAATGTTGCATCTTTCAGTAAATCAATCACAAACATAAAAAAATTTTAAATATAGACGTGAGATTGTTGCTTTGATATGAAGCAGCTATCTATGCATCTTTGAAAGGAAAGATTTACTCTAAAAACCCAGTGAAACTGTGTTGGTATTCAAGAGAAAAATCTGGGATTAATAATTTATATTTCTGAATTCAGCATCTGAAGAATGTAAATTGTAGAAAAACAATGAAGTTATAAAAAGGATCAAGAGTTCTTCCATGGTGATTAGTTGTTTTTTTTTCACTCACACTTTCTACTGTTGGCACTAAAAGAAACAGTAAAACTTCATGGTTTATCTTCATTATTTCAGTTAAATTCTTGTTCCCTGTCATGTCTATTGTGCATTCTGCAGAGAATTCATTTATAATTAAAATCGATTCTATCTCAACAGTGAGACAGAGCATGATAGAAGGTCCAAAGTATATCTGGTGAGTGATTTTAATTAGTATAGTTGGGGGAGAAATATATCTCTGAACCTTAATTTTCTAATATGTTATCTGGAGAGTGAGGCAGATTAGGAACTTAAAACTTGTAAGGTAGATGATAAAATCTGTGTTACAATTAGTTATGATTATAGGTAGGAACTATAGAAAAATGTGTAATATTTGAATTGGCTTTACACTCTGAGATTTGCAACCAAGTTAGGGAAGGAAAATGAGGAAAATTTTTCTTTAATTACAGAATTTTGCTCTGTTTGCTACATATATGGCTTTTGCATCACTTCTGGTAACTTTGTTACTGTATTCTTTCATTCCTACTCTTTCTTTTCATAATACATATAATTACACAATGTTTCACACAGCATAAATTCAAATAAAGTTCTTTGTTTGCATGATGACCATATGACATCTTGCAACACCACCATTTGCTAACCATTTATGTGGAGACATGGCTCTAAGATAGGCCTGGATAGTTAGAGGTAATACTCCTGAAAATCATGACAAGTTTATTTACCTGTTCTGGAAAAAACTTTTTTTTTTTCTCCTCTGAGAAATAGTTCAGAAGACATTCTTGCAAGAAATTTAGTCTAGACAAAACGCCATTGCATTTATTACATAATAAATTATGTAATGCACAGAATTCCTGGTAGCTCACATTTCCTTTTACCTAAGACAGTCACTAGAGTAGTAGTCAGACGCCAAACATCTTGTTTGCGAGACTTTTGCTGAACTGTGGGCTTGCTTCTACTTCAGAAGAACTAAAAAGAGGAGGAGACAGATATTGTGCTGTGTCCTTTCAAATCATCCCACTTGGGAGAGAACTCACATCCTATAGGAGCCTCTTTCAGCTCTTTGCATTGTGGAGGATATGCCTTGAAAAGGAAACACATCACTCCTGCCAAACTGAAGCATGGCAAAAATCTTGAGGAAGCTTCCAAAATTAGTGAGTAGCTGCAAAAAAATTCTTCCTCAATAAATAAAGTCCAAAATTCTTGTGCAATCATCTAACTACAATTGTTGGGATGAAGTAAGGAAAGCAGCGAGCCTTACAATAAGATCAGGAAAGCTGGCAGACCTGATGCAGCCACTATTTCCTCTATATTTTCTACTCAAATGTCCACACATCTGGCAGTGATACAGAATAAATGCACTGCCCATTGTCTGTCCTCCTGAAGATCTTAGATCCCTAACTTCACCACTGATTCCAGATGGAGGTGGCTAGAGCAAGTTACTTTCCGGTACTTCTGAAACTCAGTTCCATTGCCTCAAGTTTCCAAAATCTTGTCTATAGGTTTAGAGAATGACAGTGGTGCAGTCTGCCACAGACGTTAAGTCTCTACTTAATCTTTTTAATACTTTAAGAAATTATAATACTTGTTAGCAGCTTTATTTATGCAAGTGAACAGAAATTATGTGGAATGAATTCAAAATACACAGAAAACTTGTCTCAAGATACATTTTTATGGTATAGGAGTCAGAGGAAGGTGACATTTGATTCCTACTTAGCTATCCATAGGTAAATGAAAGTAACAAAATCAAAAACCAAGCATACACAAAAGCATGCACACACAAATATTAGCTCTGAGATGACTCATCCCATGGTGAAAGTTCCGCTTCCCTCTGCATTAGTTCCCATTTCACCCTTCACACGCCCTTTCCAGAATCATAAATTTAACTGGAAAGGTGATGAAGTGGGATCCACTACTGTGGCAGGTGCTCCAAAGTCTCAACTCCAGTTTATAAACTTACTCGCGCAGATGCTGATCTGTGCTGATGAACACTGCCACCACACTCACACAGAAAAATCTGAAACACCACCAGAAAAGAAGACACAGATTCAAACTCAAAAGTAGGGTCATTACTTTTTCTAAAACCCTAAGGAACTGGAAGGTTATGATTCCTGATTTGTGACCGTAGGCTATGAGGATATGGGGAGTGTTTTGCACAGGAAAGGCCAAGTATGACCACAGAAAAAGACATCCACTTTTTACAGCAGAATGTTCAGAAACTTCACAAGTAGGGAGACAGCCTTATGGGCAATACCTGGCATGAAGGTGCACATCCAGAAGCTGAGATCCTTCAACCACCAGAGATGTGCAGCCAGTCATCTACCCACCTTCTTCACTCTCTTAACTATGTGAAATAGAAATGCACATTCCCCTGGCATTGAAAGATACTGAAATTAAGCAAGTTACCAAAGTTAAATAAGTAATTCCCAAGTGAAATTAATGAAGTAATACTGCAACTCAAATGAAGTCTCTTTTTGTGGTTGTCCCCAGTGGAATAAACCATATTGGGATAGTATGACCCTTTTTTCTTTTCTTTTTTGATAATTTCCTTTTAACTGACGGGTCAATTTGAAAGAGAGAGGAGAAAAAATTCACATAGCTTCCAGAAGTCAGCAATTCACAGCCATTTAAAGCAGTATAAAAACACCATGGGACAGAGCAGGTTTGAAATCACTAAGGAGACCAAATCTTGAGAAAGGGAATTTTAGCAAGATTGCATTATTTATAGTTAAACTATTCACTGGACTGAATCCAAAGTAGCCCTTATTAAGCAGTGAAACTTTGCCTGCTATGAACAAGCCATTCTGTTCTGTCCCGTATCAATATTACAACAGCTGGGTTTAGTATAACTTCTGGCAATGAGTTTTGAGCCTTTGTAATTCTGCTTCTGATCAGCTTTGTAATTTTATCATTACAACTCTTTTGGAAAGAAATTTACAAATGCACACATACAAACAATCCCCCCAGGTATAATTACAGCCATGTCAAAGGAAAGAAAGAATTTGAAGTTCGATCTGTAAACTCTACTGGAAAATGTTCCTGAAAACCTCTCTAAAAGTTTCATTTCCTAATTTGGTGGCCAGTCCTGTAAAAAATATATAACATATAGATGGACATCAAAATCTTACACATTAACCTGTGGGAGCATGACCTTACCAATCATTTACATAAAGATTTTTTTCCGATAACCATGAAGAAATCTGCAAGTGCATTCACTTCAGGCACTGAGAGATTTAAAGCATAGTGCTGTAATATTCCATTTAATTTGGATAAAATAATTTGCTGGAGATGATGTCATTATGCATCCCACCAGAGCCTTCAGAGTAAAACACATAAAAAAGAAGTAGTTGGGAAGAGAGAAGGGATGGAGAATAACAGCACAGTAAGCAGCAAAGTACAGGGAGTTTTGCCCGAGTTCTCATCCAATGGCTTTTTTCTGTACAAAAAAAATATGCAATATTCTTGTTTATGGTTTGATTTTTCTTTCTGTAAACACATTAGGACAAAAATGAAGACTGAGGGGGTAAAGGTGCAATATTTAGTTTCATCAACGCTGAAAAATAGGATACTCCATTGTAGAAATGGGATTCAGAAACTCATCTAAACAGGCTTGCAAAGCAAAAAAATAAGGTGCATATTAATGTATCTCATTAGTAAGCAGCATTCAGAAAAGGTTCAGACCCTGGTGGACCTCTATTTGACCTTCCACAAAACCTGTGGAGGTCTCACACCATGCCTGCAAGGGAAATTTTACAGATCCCCAGCAGGATCCTTCAGAAATCAAAGGAGAGATTTCCCAGTAGGAAGCAGCAAGCTGTAACCACACTATCATGCTAATAATGCTATAGCTGGCAACAGCACTCATTATTTCCTCTGAAGAAGGGGAGTTCTAAGAAATCATTATCCTATCAAGCACTGATTTCCCAGCTTCACAATGAACAGTGGAAAGAAAATGGAAGAAATGTGTTTAGTTAAAACAGCAGTAGGGGTATTGAATTTTATGAACGAAAGCAGAGGGACCATTCCCATTCAGCACCAACACTCCAGTCCTCCTCATTATGAGGAGTTCTGAAAATAAGGCAACTCGCTGCATAGAAATAAATAAAAAATTGTGAAAGACGACAAGTTGAGGATGGAATGAGCTGCAAATATCTTGAGATGAAGCCAGAGCACTTAACTTTTCTACTTTCAATGTGTATGTTTAACATTTTGAACACAATACATTTGCTACAGATATAGGTCAACAAAGAGAATAAAGTGACATTATCAAATTTCCAGTCCACTTGTTAACTTATTTTCCTTAAAAATAATCCAATTGATTAGATCAGCTATAAATTAAAATGACAGATTTGCAAGTGTGCTGAACTTCTGCAGAATGAAGCAAAAATATTGTCCACAGGTGACATACCAACAGATAAGAACTTTGATTATAGAATGTCTACGTGGAAGGAAAAGAAAATGCATTCTTCCAATTTGCCATGCTCTATTCTTGATGTTTAAGGGAATATTGAGGAGAAAAAAAAATCTCATGCCATGTTTGTACAGAAAACCCATTTCTGAGCAATGCCTTTAAAAAAAATGCTTCTGAAGGACCAGTTATACACATAAAGGGAAATCCAGTGACTGGAAATCTCAGGTGATTATTCCCTTCCACTAGATATAATTAATCTAATTACTCAATAATCAAGGGAACACAAACAAGAGAAAAGTGAGGAGCATACCAAGTGAAGTTCCTCAGATCATAATCTTATGATTGCTGTAAGTTTCTGCAGCCTTTTGCACAGCACCTCAGAGGAGTCTTTTCTCAGACAGATCCTTGAGGACTACTTTTCACAGGGAGAAGAAGAAAAGGAAGAAAGTGATAGCCATGAGCAAATTATTTGGATTTGAATCACTTGCCAATTCAGATTCATCTACTAGAAGTATTTACTGAGTGTTATTTATTTTTCAGGAGAAATGAGACACCATAGAATAACTTTACATAATATTTGACATATATAAGTGTAATGTTCAATCCATATCAGGAAATGTCTTGTTCATGTAACATGTATTCCCCAGAACGCATTGTAAAAAGTTTTTCTATCATAATTATTATATTGAATAAAAATAAAAAATGAATGAAAATAATAAGGATCTGGTTTCACATACATAGTTTTCTGGTTTAAAGCAGGAGCTGGAATAAGTTTTTCAGAGAGCATGGAACTACTTCCCAAGGAGGATACACCACAGCACAAAGTATGAGAAAAACCACATGAAAAAAAGGCACACTGAAACTGAAGTGTTTTCAGATGAACGTATTCAAAGTTCTTTCACATACTTCTTGCTTAACTGGGATGACTACTAAAATTCTTTGTAATTACCATTCAGATGAGATAATTACTGGAAAATACCCTCAACCTAAAGCAATCCAACCAATGCTACTGTGAAGAGGCCAAAGCACAAGACAGAGAAAAATGGAACATATCTGTTTGTACTGGACTTCTATATTTTAACAATTTTTTGTTTATTTACTTGAATTTGAATCACAACAAGATTCTCTGTGTAAAGAACTTCTTGCGTATATTTCAGGGGCAGGCACAGATGTATCAAAAGCTCAGCAGCATCTATCAGCACACTGTGTGAAATTCCAGCTGAGCCCTGAAATTAGCCAGTTGTCCTCATATTGGAATTTAGGTATTATCACAGGGCTGGGTCAAGAAAATTGGAGCTACCATTCACTGTTATTCATGCCAAAAGCAAACAACTCACAACAGCACAAGAAAAAGGTTATAAAATAAAAACACCCCATGTAAGCAAAACACTTGAAGTTGATTCCTGGCATAAAAACCAGTATCCTCAGAAGGTATAATGGACTTTCCATTCCTGCCAGATATCTGTGATGAGGTAACAAGCCAGCCAGAGCAGGAAGGTAGGTTTGCCCTGATCAGAGACTTTCCTAAAGAAAAACAATAGACTTTTAAGTGTGAAAAGCAACTAAAGAATGAAAAGAGAGGATGGCATGGACGAACCACGTCAGAACCCAAGAAATACTGAATCACAACTTTTCCCCTGTCATTGTGTCTTTTTATTCCTGTCTGATTTCCAGGGTTAGAATCAGTTATTGGTCCAGCAACCTCCTCTCAGTTTCCTTTTGCAACTAAGAACTTTTATGACCTCTGAGATGTGCCTGTCTAGCACTTTCTGCACCTCTCATGGGTGCTCTCTGGATTGCCCTACCTGACACTGCCATTGAGGAGTTATGAGAATTTTATCTTCTCTGAAAAAACCAATTCTTGTCATGCCACATCCAATCCATTTGGATTAAAAAATACTATAGGATTGGCAGTAAAAATAAAAACGTCTAGTACTGTCCATCCAAGAGCTTTAGTGTTTCTTCTTTCAGCATATGGGCCAGGCTTTGCAATACTTTTTCCTGGGCCAAATCCTCTGCCTCTGTGTTACAAAGAGTGGAAAAGAAGAACAGACCAAGTTTTACTAGATTACATCTTTACTGCTACATCTGGTCTGACTACAGAGGTACTGTTCGCAAACAAATGCCTAGACCAAAAGCCAGAAGGACAAATATACCAAATTCTGTTTGCAGTTTATGTGGCTTAAGACACAGACATTTTTTCAAAAGTTACAGCACTGGCTGTATTTTGGGTCCATTGTGCCTTCCAGGAACTGCTGCTATATATATGTGCAGGATTGCATTAAACTTCAAGCTTGGAATATTTAGTTCTTCTTGTTCTTTTCTTTCAGAAATGTTTAGAAGTCAACGAATTGATTTGCAATTAACTTTGACCAAATTCCTCAAGTTATTCAGGTGTTGAAATATCTCCTTAGTGAAAGTACAGCAAAATGTAACCTAGCAGCAAAAAGTAACCTAGCTCTACAAATGTCTTACCTCTAAGACTGTATTTCTCTACTACAGATGTGTCTGACTGCATCTTGGCATAAGCTAATCTCCATGTGTGAAGAATCTCCATGTTCCCACATAGCTCAGTGCTCTTTTCGAACAGCTGCATGGCATTTGGGGGAGGTGAGAAATTGCATGCTCCGAAGTATTCCAGTGAACAGCGTGCACTCTGTAATTATTTTGCAGCCCACTGTAAAATGTCTAATTGGATTCTAGTATTTGAAAAATGGATAAAGAAAACAATTCTCTCACTCAAATATTCCAGTATCCTATAAACATCTGCTTCAAATGTGCAGTCCAAGTTTTAGATAGTAGCAAAGCAACATGTGGAAAATGCTATTGGGTATTAAAATTCATTATCAGCAGCAGCTTTATAGGTCTTAGCAGCCATGAGTCCATCTGATTGCAGATGAGTTGATGGACTTCAAAAGTGAGATAGCAGAAGACGACAAGGCCAAGCAAAAGCCACATCACTTTTTTTCAGAGCAGCATTACTCAGTGGAGCACTATGTCTGGTTTCAACTTGGACACAATAGTAATGCAGACTTGGCATGACCTTCAGGGAATGGTGTGATGACAGAGTCATTTTTCTAGAAACCACTGCAAACTCACTCTGAGCAAGTTTCTTTAGCAGGGTGAAAAACGTGGCCATTACAATTTGGAAGGTCACTATCACAGCCTCCTCTAATTGACAGCTAGCCAGTTTTGTGTACTAGAACAATCTTCAAGCTGTTCTTCTGGAAGCAGGCAACACTTACATACCAGGCTTTATTAGAAGTGCTATTCAAATTCTGTGTTTCAGATACACAGTAGAAGCACTCAGAATTGCTTCCCTTTTTTCAGAGACTTGCCTCTCTCTGCGAACTGTATAGGTAACTCAGTCTCTGGAATTTGAACTACATTTAGAAAAAGTATCCGATGAAACAGGGCAGAATCCAGGACCTAAACAGTTAGCTTTTAGACAAGAAAAAATGACTAGTTTAGTTAAAAGGACATTTAACATTCGGACAGGCCTGGAGCCCAAGAAATTATCCAAAGGATAGGGAGGCTTGC
>JAOXXN010000395.1:99137692-99182049 GCA_026770055.1 Myrmophylax atrothorax | reverse complement strand
ATTGTGTTCTTTTACAGTGTGCAGTTTCTTTTTTCAACATGTGTTTTGATGAGAAGCAGCTCTGTTCTTTCCTTTTGCTTTGTGTTACAGAGAGAGTGGTATGCAAGCTATTTTATTGTCCTATGTTATTGAAAGGGAGTCTAGATAAGTGTTGTAGGTGGCTGTGTTTCTAGTTAGTTTTTGTTGCTAGTTTCTGTCTGTAGTGAGAATAGGATACATTGCTGTATTGAAACTTAAGTTTGGTGTGCTTGTCTCTGTAAAATGTGTTTTGTGCTGGTTTCTTTTGGTCTTTGATTATCAAGTAAATACAATCTTGCAGCTAAACGTTATCACCAGGAACGCAAAACCCACAATAACTGTCACATACTTATATTAATAAATGTTATTTTGGGAGCTGTTGTGGGGAAAGTTCTTTTCTTGCTATTAAGTGTGGTCTCATATGAGAAGTTAGAAACCCTTCCAACCTGTGTGCTGTCCATGTCATTAGGCAGTGTTGGGCACATAAGGATCTGATTATCTGGAGGCGCTTATTGCTAATAAGATTTCCTTGGCTGAAGTGTGGTCCTCATAAGGGAGTCAACAATTTTTCCAGCCTGTGTTCTGTCCAGAGTTCAGCAGGCAGTGCTGGGTTCATAAAGCTTTGATTATTCCGAGGACGCTTATAGCTAATAACTTTTATTCAATACAGGTAAGAATAGAAATCTGCATTTCTGTCTCTCCTCCCTTTCTTGTGACAAATGGGGGATAAAATGTTTGAGAGGTTTGCATTTCTCTAAGTTGACTGTGAGACATTCAATTTTGTGGCAACTTAAGGAGCTAATGTCTATGTACATTACATTGTGTTACCTTGTTAAAGTAATCTGAAAGCTCTCATATCCAGCAATATATGATGCTAGTCTGGTCAGACTCTGTTTTCCAGATCCACCCACACCCACCAACAATGCATTTCCTTGTGGAGTACGAATAATCCGTGATATTTTAATCAAATGGATGATTGCATCCTGTATATTGAGAGAAAAGGGGATGAAGAGATATAAAAATAATGCAAAATATAATAAACTAGAAGCATGTCATCTAGTAACCACCTCTCAACAGCTAGGTTAATTCTCTGAAGCCTATACCAAAGACTCAACCCCATAGCTATCAAAATCAACAGATTTCCCCCTGACTTCTGTGGGCAGAAGTGCTAGCCCAAGAGAAATGTCCTTATATGAAGCAACGTAATATGCACTGTTTGTAGTCAGCAGAGCAGAGGACATGCCCCATAGGGGACAGAAGGAAAAGTAGAAAGGACTCTCCACGCCTTTTAGCTGAGCTATTTACAGGGTCTCTAAACAGGCTGACAAAAGTGAAATACAAACACACTATAAATATTTCTTATTCTTGTTGTATTTATCTTAAAGCAAGAACTAATCTGAAACGCCCTCAAAACCTACCAAACCACCCAGTCTAAAGCATCTTGCATCAAGACCTTTGAGAAAGAGGTAACTTTCAGGAAAGCAAGATGACATTCACAATGTGCACTGTATAAACACATTAGTTGTGCTTTGCATCATGCAAAGAAGGAGAAAGAGAAGATGAGGAACTGCAAAGAGATGGGATCATCTGTGGGAGTGTAGGCAGCTGAAGGCGGCAGCATGGCTTTATAGAGTTCATTTGTAAGGCTCTTTGGATACAGAACTAGCCATCCTGAGCTATCTCCAAAATAATGTGATAGAAACATACACGATCTATGTATCAGTAAGTGCAAAAGACCAAGCAATTTCTGTACTAATATAATTACATGGAGTAATACCTTGAAAAATACTAAATCCATTTTTGTTCCTCTGACAGTTTCATTGTACTGCTGCATGAACACCTGTAATCTTTCAGCCAAATAATTCAAAGATGGAATAGGCTCGTAAATTTTTGGAGCCTTCAACTCTGCCTCATTGGGTTCATCTCCGGTGGTCTCTGGGACATCACGCAAGAAATCCACAAAGTGTAATTCTGTGGATTTATCTTCAAACAGATTTTGACCATGTTCTGCAGAAACAATCTACAACAATACATTAAGAATTGCTTCAGTAATGAAATACATCACTGGCCTCTTTCTGTGGCAAATACTAAACCACTATTTGCTTACATTTTTCATTGTATCTTCAAACCAGTCTTTATCGCTTTGGCTGATGAATCTGTCTGCAATAACACGTCTGCATTCATGTTGGAACAAGGCTACCAAAATACTGATGCTCTGGCAGACATCAGAAGTAACTGTCAGTATTCCTTGCCAAATACGACTGAGGTCTCGTAAATTGAAGATGTAATGAAATTTAGCTGGAGTTGGTAACATCTGCAAAATAATGTCATAAACTACACTCAAATAACTGCTAAAGAAAATGATTTTCTATTTAGTATTAAATGAATACGGAAATTTTCACAAACTTCAGTCTTCCATTAAAGCAGAAATACATGCTTGACATTCAAGAGGCAATGGTAAAAATGAAGAAATGACATTAGCAATGACTAGCTCTTTAATTTCACATATATTTCATTTGAGTTTCTTTGAATCTTTCAAGTCCCAGGAACATGCACTGAAGGGTAGCCAAGACAGGTTAGTTAATGATGGCATTGAAGTCCACACTAAAAATATCAGCATTGCTTAACCTGTGGTGTTGCTCCTGCCCTTTCTTCCAGATAATTTCTGTTACTCTCTTTTGTCCTTTCCAAGAACACGTGAGGAAAGATTCATGAGGAAAAGGGAATATAGATGAGGAAAAGAAAACAAAAGAGAGCAGAAAAATTAGAAAATAATATTTTGGGGGAAAAATTACAACTTAGCAAAAGCTACATTTTCTCCATAGGAAGTTAATTAGCAGTAATACGGGCCATTTCTGTTGAATATACTGGTCAATATTGGCTAGTCAATAGTTTCACTAGAAGTCTCTCTATTTCCCTGTGTAAACCAATTTTATGTCTATAATGAGTTGTTTGTGAAATTCTGACCAATCTTGCCTGGACTAGAAAATATCATTTAACAAATCCCTATCTTTCCACCACTCTCCTCCACTTTTTTCTCTAGAAGAACAAATTTGACAGATATCTGTATGCTGTAATTTTACTCTTTTTAAATTTCATTCTATACCTAAATTTCTTTTATCCACTTCTAAGCAAAATTTGCTTTGGAATTGCAGTTAAATGATTTTAACAATCTGTTTGAAATGGGTAAAGTCAATATTTAGAAACTACTAAATACTGGATTTCATTTGTTTTGAACTGATTTCCTCTCTGCCATACTTGACTTCTTTTCTTTAATTCAGATCTTTAAAGTTTGTCACAATCTCAAACATCTTTACAGAAGATTCCTATCTAATTTTTAATTTCTCGTTCCTTGTGCTCTCGACATTTTCTCAGCTGGAAGATCTCTGAATCTTCTTATCAGCTATGCTTCCTATATTGCACATATATATTCTTATATATACACACAAATTCTTTTATTACCTGTAGAAGACACTGCATGTGACTGTGGTTTTAGTCCGCTAACTGGGTCCTGAGAGTAATCAATTGAGAACAGAGGCACCAGCGAGCAGTCCTACACATGGGTCACAGCTTCACAGTATGAAATATGAACACACATGACAGCACAAAAGGCCTGGGTCACATATTTCAAAGGCTTAATGGGTAATAATAGTAGATAATAATAGGTAATTTTACCTTTTCTTTTGTCATTTGCCAAACCTTTCGACTTGTAGATACTAATGCTGAAGCCAGTTTACATATTTCTGCAGGGAAATGTCGTTGTTCACAGAAATAACCTTCAGCTATTGTTTGAAATATTTTATCAATAGAGGAACTAGAAGGCAGTGTGCAGTTGTAGATGGTGAACTGGCGTTTCAGGCGCTGTGGGATGTCATTCCGACCTCCCCCAGGGTGAATCATAGCAGCCACAAACTGGATGTCAACCACATTCGTGAACTCTCCTGGCTTCTCCAAACTGTAGAAACCTTTCTGTTCCATCAGCTGTCTTACAATCTCATTGGTGATCTGGATATCATCAAAAAAAAAAAAGTGTTTCAGGGTTGTCAACATGCAACATGGCAACCAAGCACTGAGATGCAGTGGATTGGCCACAGGTAAGCTTCCTGTGATAAGTAGTTGTGGACAGGAAGTCAGACATTCAGCTAGATTTGCATGATTTCAGTTTAAGAAAATTCAGTACTTAAAGTTTTCAATCCAGACTATATATTTAGATTGACACAGGCACTTAAATACTGACAAAGAACAGTTAATTTAGCCCAAAGTTTAGTCACCCATTCACTTTTAGAGGCAGTGAGAGAACAGGATTACAGAGCTGTACTAGAAGCAGGAAAGTTACTTTTTCTCACCAGTGTTTTTTTTAAGTCAGATTTTCAGAGTATAGGCCTATAAATATTGATTTATCAATACCACAGGACAGTTTCTAGCCCTGAATGTCAGCTGTGATCACAGAATTTTTTAGGTTGGAAAGGACCTTTGAGATCATTGAGACCAACCAATAACCCAGCACTGCCAACCCCACCATTAAGTCGTGTCATTAAGTGTCATATCCACATATCTTTCAAATATCTGCTGGGATGGTGACTCTACCACTTCCCTGAGCAGCCTGTTCCAATTCTTGGCAACCCTTTTGGTGAAGAAATTTTTCCCCAGTGTCCAATCTAAACCTCCCCTGGTGCAACTTGAAGCCATTTCCCCTTGTCCTGTTGCTTGTTACCTGGGAGAAGAGATCAATATCCACCTTGCTACAACCTCCCTTTAGGAAGTTGTAGAGAGCAATAATGTCTCCCTTGAGCCTTATTTTCTCAATGGTCAACAATCCCAGTTCCCTCAGCCTCTTCTCTTATGTCTTGTTCTCTTGACTCATTGCCAGCTTAGGTTTCTCATGATAGTAACTGCAATTTAAAGTCCAGAGAAGCTTGAAAAAGGAAAGAACCTCTTGAATGCTTCTTGTATTTGCATGCTTCCTTTCCCAGACTGGTTCTGAGGATTGCGTTTGAAAATTCTCTGCATGTAACCAAAGCAGAAGGCTTAAGAGCTACAGTGATTGCACCAAGTAGCTAGAAACTGTTCCTGATCTTTTGGGAATGACAGCTTATTAGTCCTTCCAAAAACTGGCTCAGGGAAATTGGTTTTAGTAAACATACTTGGTCTATTCCATTTTATATCTTTTTTCTAAACTGTCCTATTTTTGTAACCCACACATCAGTATTTGCACCTACAACAACAGTAAGACCACCAACTCTCAAATGTTGGTATTTTCCTTTTACCTGATCACCCCACTCATTAATCACAGGCATGTTGATGTCATCAATAAAGACAGTCATTTTCTTCCCTGCTGGAGGACCATACGTGGTGCCCATTCTTTTATCTATGTAACTTTCTATGCTCCTTTGGAACATATTTGGCTGAGTTGCAGAAGAAAAGTTTAGGCGTTTGGTCAAGTGAACATCAGGATCATACTTGCTTGTATAGTTCTGCAAGACAAATCAACTTTAAGTGAAGTATACCAGTAATTTTAGATGAATTCAGCCAAAAGAAGATGCAGATGCTCAGCAGTCCTGCAAAAATCTCAGTCCTGTGATTAACTTCAAAATCTCAAACCCCAGTTTATTTAAGATAAATATACCATCTGCAACTTGAAATTCAAACAAACTGTCAGTTAATGCTTTGCATAAAATTCCTAAGTATTAAAATTTATAAGCTTTTAATAGACTTCACTAAGTGTTACAACAAATAGATACGTGCCAACTCAGGATGCAAATAAACTTTGCATTAGCAGTTGTCAGGGGTTTTTGTAAATTCAGGCCACTAGTGATAGAATACAGCAGACTGCAGGAACAAGTGAAAATCCAAACCCTTTTTCATGTTTACACTACAGCACCATCCCTTACAACAAAAGCAGAGTAAAGGAAAAGTAGTTTAAAAGTAAACCCAGTTACATTGCATTTACTGATAGTCATCTTCTCTTAGTGAAGAAAGGAATTCTTGAATTTTATGAATACATGCAATTCCCACAGTTGCTGAGGATGCCCTAAAGCAACAAAGTCCCACTGTTAGTATTTAGGGAGGCCTCATAATAAGAACAGGTAACCCCGGAGTCACACCAAGGGATATTTATATATATAGATATATAGAGATAGATAGATAGATAGATAGATAGATAGATAGATAGATAGATACATACATACATACATACATACATACATACATACATAGTTACATAGATAGATACATAGATAGATTTGTAGTAAAGAAGTGTTATCCTTTTCTATACATTTTCTGATTAAAGTCTCTTAATTTTGAAGGTTGTGTTGGTTTGGGGGAAGAGGCCCCTTCCTAGTCCAGATAGACATCTTAGTTTTCTTTTAAACTGAAACGGGCAGGCAGCACTTTTAAGTCAACTTTTTATTTGAAGTACAAGTTTGGCTGGAATCCAGGTTGCAGACTAGCATGAAAAAGGCAAAGAGAAAAAAATACAATCAGCAAACGGCAAAGTCAAGGGGTTCTAGTCTCTTCTAAATGAACAAACCTACTTCCACTAATCCCTACAGGAACTTGGTGGCAAAAGGAACACACTAAAGGGAGACAAGGTTGTTGAAACTAGGAGGGAGGCTACATAGTATGTGAGAGAGAAGGGGCCCGGGCGTGCGAGGGCCCTGGCACCAGAGCACTGAGACAAACACTGCTGGTTTGCCAACTGCTAAGCTTTTCCAGTTGCTAAACTGATTTAAACAAGTTTGTTTTGTGTTAGTGCTCATTCACAATGCTGCATTAAGGGGAGCTTGAATGTTTATAATGTCATGCTTGGCTGGAGTCATCTTCTCATTGCCTGATTGCCATTAATCTTAGCATTTCTACAGCACTTCAAGTCATGCAACCCCCATTGCAATTAACGGCAGATGAACTAAGTCCCATGCAAATGTGAGGAATAAGAGAGGAAGACATAGCTCTGTTTAAATGCTCAAGAATATGGACTTCAAGGAAGGGCGGGAGTAGAAGGAAAAACGGCTTAGTACTACAAAAGCATAAGAGGTTGAGTTCTGGTGGAGAACAGCAAAGGCAATTACATCATGAACCCTGCACTGTGACTTTGATGGGAAACAGGTGAGGGTAGAAAAAGAGAGAAGAAAATACTGAAAATACTTTCCTTTTCATGACTTGCTTAAGAAAAGAAGCAATGTAATACCAATGAAAAAGAGTAGTGCAATTATTAAGAAGACCCACAGGAACATTGAGAAGTTATGATTAAAAAGAAAAGTGTGGTGGAATGAGGGCAAATTAAGTGGAGAGTCAGTCTCTTCCCTTTGGATGAGAAAACTAGGTTACATAAAACTCCAGAAAATTTACTGTAAAAGGCTTATGAGCCGCCAGAAGGATTGAATTAGCTTAATGGTTAATTGAAATTTTCGTTCTTGAAAGTCTTACTTAAAGGTACTCGAAATTAAGCAAAGTTTAAGGTCTGAGGACTGAGCTTCTTTATACTGTCAGTACAATCATACAGGAAGATGGAGGCTCACATTCTACACACAATCATCAAAACAATTAATTCCTAACTCTTTAGCTTATTAGACAGAACAGTTAAAGGAACTTAGAATGATAGTTAAAAGTGCTCCAAAAATGAACGGAAGGATAAACATACATAAGTCAAAACATGTAGTACTGCAAAATAAATGTTAAAGACAACAATATCAAAATTAAGCAATTTTCTGTTTTGGGGGGGTTGTTTGTTTTTGGATTATTTGAGTTTTCTGTGGAATGAATTCTACTGCTAGTATTTAAGAAAGAAATGACACATATCAATGATTACGTGAATATAAAGAACAGGAACCTACCATTCCAATGAAGTCTTAGGATATATTTCAATACTGCATTTCGGGATATGCCTTACTGTTTTGTTACAAAAGAAGCTGAATATTGAACTGATTTTTTAAAAAAGAAGTCAGGGGATGGGCTGTTTTTGAAACGAAGAATTACTGTTTCCCGTAAGACATGCTTTTCAGAATTCTCTTATATTTCACTTTTCTGAAAAAAAAAAAAAAGTCAGGAAATCAGAAAGAAATTTAAAATCCTTATGGAATTTTACCCAGGGGTAGAAAATTGAAAATAGCAGTCCTCAGAATCAGTATAGGTTAGAAATTATATTAAAAGAGCAGTGGCCTGAAATAGCCCAAATGCCATGTTTCTCAAGTAAATAGCAAAGGAAACATTTGTAGGCTGTAGAGATGTACAAAATAATGGTCCTGGGTGTTGTTGGGATGGAGCTAATTTTCTTCATAGTTGCTGATATGGTGCTGTGGTTTGAATTTGTGATCAAAACCAGTGCCTTGACTGTTTCTGAACAGCGTCAAGCCCTTCTCTATTTCTCACACTGCCCCACCTGCAAGTAGGCTGGGGATGCTCCAGGGGGCTGGGAGGTGACACAGGCAGGACAACTGACTCCAACTGATGACATCATGCTCAGTAATAAAACAGAGAGGAGTGGGATTTTGGCAGGTTAGCCATGCTTTGTTCAGGAACTGGATGGGCAACAGTCTAAAAATGAGAGTTGGTGTGTGATTACCTTTGTATAACTTGTTTTCCTTTCTTTCTCTCTTCTTCAATTTCTTGTTTACTTATTTAACAATTTTATCTTGAGCCATGAGTTTTCTTGGGTTTACTCTTCCTTTCCTCTTCCCTTGCCCCGCTGC
Organism: Myrmophylax atrothorax; assembly: GCA_026770055.1. Taxonomy (NCBI): domain Eukaryota; kingdom Metazoa; phylum Chordata; class Aves; order Passeriformes; family Thamnophilidae; genus Myrmophylax; species Myrmophylax atrothorax. Next base: position 99,173,344 of record JAOXXN010000395.1, on the reverse strand, counting down.
AGGGGTGTGGGGAGCAAGCAAGTGGCTGTGTGGTGCTTGGTTGCCTACTGGGATTAACCCATAACAACGGTATAGTTTTGTAACAGTGAAGAGTCTTTTCAAAAAGTCATTTTGTAGCATGAGTCAACCTGGTTTGCTGCCAGAATGATTTAACATTTAAAAGAGTTTATACCAAAAAGTGCCCATGTGCCATGTCTCAGATGACAAGACCTGGCTCACTGCCCATTCACATCTGTTCCAAATATGCACCCCCAGAAAGTAATGAAAATCCTATAACCACAGCCTCAGTATTTATTTTTCTTCATAGCAAACAACAAGCTTTTTCATGAACTGAGCCATGACTTTAGATCAAATGTGAGGCCTGTAGAACAGGAACATGGATAATACTTGACAGATGAACTCATATAAGTATTTGTAAACTTCAGTACAGTAGATGGAGGCAGAAGGAACAGATAAAAGCAAAAGAAAACATAAACAAGTACTAAGATGGTTTACATTTTTGCTTTCACCTGCAGCTGGGTATTTAGTGTCAGAGGGACTAGAAAGTATAAACAGAAGTGTCCAGACATAATGAGTTCTCAGTTCTGAAAGAAGAATCAGGAAGAAAAAGTAGAAAGTAATCGTAACCATCTCCATGTCTAGGACAGCAGATTCCTGAAGACAGGATTAAAAAAAAAAAAAGTATGAAATTTGGACCCAAGATAGACCTGTTCAGAATTACTTTTTTTTACACACTGAGTATCAACATCTTTCATTTATATTCTTTCCAAAGGGGCTGGCTCTTGCGAGTCATGAGTACTTCCCTCTTCATTTTAAATCTGTTATATATTCATGCATTTAGATGCCTAATTTTAGACATGTGTGGTTAGAAAATATCAGCATTGGACCATATGAAAAATAGCATCAGGATTTTTCAGTTCTGCTTTGAATATTCAATAGAAACAACTGAGCATTTTTCAGTTTTTAAACCTCTGGCTTTTTAAAACATGGTTTTCTGCCCTGAGGTTCAGTGAAGACAAGGGTGCTTGTTTGCAGTGCATTCCTCATCTTCTCCATTTTCCTCTCCCATCCATCACATCATTTAAAGACAATTTGCTCCCAGGTCCCAGGTTCTCTGGAGAACCAAGGTGTGATCATTCATGATCCTGCATTGCTATAGAGTAGCAACAGCAGCTACAAGTATTTTAATTACAGAACATGCACCCTCGCTAGAAAAGCAAGACATACACTTTAGAACAAGTAAAAGAGAACTTCTAAGTAAATAAACAAGACTATAGACAAGGATAAAGGCCGTTAAATGCCACCCTGCCACCCCATCCCGTCAGATCTCGGAAGCTGAGCAGGGTCAGCCCCTGTTAGTACTTGGATGGGAGACCTCCTGGGAATACCAGGGGCTGTAGGCTCTAGTCCTGAGGGCTTCACTGTCACTGTCCAAGCTCGCTCAGCCGTGGCAGATGGACCTTAGGAATTAAATGGTGGGGCCAGTTCTGCGCACGCTGAGCCTCACCTAAAAAATCCACTGCACAGGTTGGAAGGGCACGTGGGGAGAGCCCTTCCTAAAATCTTCCTTCACGAAGCCTGACCATGAAATGAAAAATGAAAGACAAGGATAAGAGAAATAACCACAGCAAGTGACAAGTGAGAATCACGTCTTAAATGCAGTGGGAGCGTGTCCTGTTCTTAGTTAATGAGTCTCATAAGATCCTACAGTTTCTTACCCTCATCTCTGTTAAGAAATTCAGCTGTTGCTCTGAGATGTGGATATGACAAGAGCTACCCCAGACCTTTTGTTATACCCAACCTAGCCAATTAACAGCAATATCACACAAAATCAGGCATATGAGGATGCATAAGTTTACCAGGAGATCTAGAGACTTTCTGTGGAGAAAAATCCCAAAAACTTTTGAGGTCCTGAAGACAGCAACAAGGAGTTCATTGGATTTAAGATCAGATCAGTCCTTAAGGAAAAGTTCATTGGAACTTTAAGATCAGATCAGATCAGTCCTTAAGGCAAAGTTCATTGGTACAACCTTCTACTGGCACAATGGAAAACTACTTCTACCAAAAAAAAAAAAAGTGTCAACAAACCCCTACATAATGTTCCAAGAGCACCAAAACTGTGATAAGTTCATAACTTGTTATTTAAAATTGTATAAAATTTTATTCAGTAGTTGATGTTCTCTGTATTTTCATGTAACAATTATACAGAGACAGAGAAACAAAAATAGAGATGACTCATGATAAAGTACTCAATTAGGAATAGTGTTTATTCTAACTTACTTATTTTAAATACAAGATTAAGCAAGGTACTTCAGGGATGTTCTGTTTTTTAACATATAAAGTAAATAATTCTTCTAATAATTCTCTTCATTGCAATGCTTATTTATTATTTTTTTAAATCAGGAATTATTGGAAAACAGTCTCTAAGTCATCTTAGTTTGTTCCACTAGTATTCCAACTTCCCTAAATGGCTAAGAAAATACTTCAATTTTCCATCATGTGTCTTTAATAAAAAGTGTTTTGTTTTGAAGAATGAGATATGCTTGTCTTGGTGTATCAAGTGTTTGTCTCTGACATAGATATAGTTGCATTCTGAATGATAACTTTCATTCTCTCTAGTTTTCCACTTTGGATTTTTCTATAATAATCAATAGCACACCTACTTTAAGGTACACATTTTGCTATTTGCAATTTCAGGAATATTTTCCAAGTAAAGCCCCATCTCTATGTACCAACTGTTGCACACTATAGAAAAAACAGGCAGAGCCATAAAACAAGGTGTGCATTGTGGATTGTACTGGTGCATTACCTATGACCATGGCTCATCTGGCTGCTAGGTTAGCAGGTCACTGGCACGGAGCCACCAAATTTCAGAGAACAGCTTCTCTCATGGTATTTTGATATTTCCCCTTCTGGATCTATTCCAACAGAGAAGTGTTGGAGCCCGTGAAAACTGGGAGTGGAGGTTGGAAGCTAACCAAACTATTTCAAACCTCAAATGTTTAGGTTAGATGCTTATGTGGTCTTAACCAGCTCACCCATCCCTAAATATTACAGCATTAGGAATGATGATTTAAAAATACAGGACTGATACAACAGTACCAGGCACTCTTAGGTGCATTTCACATTTCCTGCAGTCAGTTCTGCACCAATGAGCACACTATGTGAATATTTTGGGCATAGTCATAGGAATAAGATTTTGCCTTTTCCTAATTTCTTGTTAAGCTTTGCATTGTTGATTGCCTGGACATGCTATCCATTCACTGTCCTTGCTTCTGAGCTGCTGGAGGAACAAGCTAAACAGGATCTGCTAAATAGCCAGGTACCAATGTTGGCAAAAAACCCAGACCTATATTCCAACAGAGAACATGGCATTATCCCATGTGTAGTTCAGGTGTCTCAATGTGGACAAAAGTAAAGTAATAGTTCTGTGCAAGATCCTTTGCATGTACAAGATCCATCAGTATAAAAAGACAGTAATGATTCCTCTACAGAAAGGGGGAATCTTGCAGTGTTTGAAAGGGCTTTTATCATTGTAAAGCACATTCACTGTAGAGCTTTTAGTGCCTAACTACATCCTTTAGTTTCAGAGAGTTTTAATCACAATGCTGAATAAAACAATAGTAGCAGAAAAACCCCAAGGCTCTGGTAGCTGAAACGGAGCAAACTGATTTTTTCTTTCATTTTACTTACAGTTCACAGTGACAGAATCTCCATTCACCAGTTTGTTCTCCTTTTTTGTACAGGACACAGGTGCCCAGCTGCTGGCAGCCAGGGCTGCAGGGGCAGCTCTGTGTGCAGAGGGCTGGGCTACCCCGTGCCGCTACAGCCCGTTCCAGCTGGCTCCAGTGGAGCCACTGCAGGACACAGCTGAGTCCCACAGCCAAGGGGGAGACCACTGGAAAACATAGCTAAAGAAAGGGCAAAACACTGCCTGGGAGACATGAATAGGGGAAAAAAGGTGTTACAAACAGCCCTGCAGCCACCAAAGGCAGAGGAGAAAGAGAAGAGAGGAGGTGTTCCTCTGCTAAAGGAGAGACCCTATGCAGCCCAGAGGGACAGTCAGAGCTCACTCCTTCATTTAGCTCACTCCTTTCCTTTACTGCTCTCTCCCTCCAGTTCTTTGAAAAGGCTAGTGGGTGTTTTACACACCACATCTTGCATGTGCACATCTAGTGGTGCAATTAGAAAATGAGAAAGCAGGAAGGGAGCTGAAAAAAACCCTCAGGAGCTAGCTGTGGATGAAAGCCCTGGGCTAGGGAGAGTGACCTCATGGAAGGACACAGCTACTGAGCGCAGCCAGCATGCCTGCCACTGCCAGTGTGTCTGCACAGCCCAGCCTTACACCCAAAAAGGGCCCAAAACTAGAATTCCTTTCACTGCAGTTTGCTGTAAACATTTTCAACTGCACTAAGAGGCATTTGTTAATGTTTTGAATCATTACACTCTCAGACTTTCAGTTTGACGGGGCACTGAGGAGAAGCCTGGAAGCATTCAAAAATGTCTCGATACTTAAGTGCCTGATGGTAATGCAGAGCAACCATTTGTTTTATCAATGCAGTACACAGTGCGACCACGAACTGCGCGACTCAAATCATAAATCACAAAGCTCAAACTAGTCTCCTCAGCCCAGCAGCATGCTGTATAAGATTTCTTAATGTCTTTCATCTAATTTCTGACACACTGCAACAGTAATATAAAATCCTTCACTGTTCAATATTGAAATATCTGAAATTAGGAGTGTTAACAATGTGTACAAGCTGTTTGGAGGGCTGTAACTCAGCATGCAGTTTGGAGAGTGAGTTTAAGTTGGTTTTACCTCCTTCAGTCTCAGCAGCTTGAACATTTACTGCTCATATCAGTTGTTTCACAGTTAGGCCTGTAGGGTGAGTTTGGAAGACAATGATTTTAGAAAGGATAACTCTGAAGAAACATTTGAACAAAGTTAGAAGAAAATGATGCACCTAAGAATAATGAACACACACTACAAGTTTTCAACCTAGAAGCTTGTATCATTTCATTTTTTAGCCAACCTTGGTTAAAAAAGAAAAACAGACTGCATTCAGATAAGATGACCGTTTTTGTGAGAGGCAATAACAGATGTCACATAAAGGCTTGCTGGGAATGAGAGTGACATACACTAAAGACACACATGGATGCCATACAGTGGCAGGGGAAGGGCTACCGACCTGTAAATGTTTACTCAAACTACTCTGTTTCCATTAAAATTAGAGAACACTGGCCACACATCCTTGCACCACACTGCACTGACTCCTAAAAGTTAAAGGACAGCTCCTAACAGATAAAGGATTATTGATATAAATAGGATACAATTATTGGTATAAAAGAGGTGTAAAAGTAAATGAAGGGCAAAGGATTTGGTCTCCTGATTCCTCGTGCACTTAAAAGTGCAAGTTTGCTGGAGTGGCTTTGTTTAAAAGTGTAGATTGAATGCAGCAACTACATGTCCAAGAAACTGGTGATGAAGTATTTGCGGAAACATTTAAATTCACCTTAAAACTAGAAGAAAATAGTTTATTTATTTAATTTCCCCAGTAAGATTTGAAATAAAATCTTATTCAGATATTCAAACCAGAAAGTATTAACAAAAATTAATTTCACTTTGTAACCAAAACAGGTGTAAAAGCATTGTGGTTTCAAGGCAACAGTTTTGATACAGCTCAGTGGGTGATTTGTCTTTGTGGAAGCTGTTGAGCATATAGGAATATGAATGCTAGGCTGTAGAATTTAAACCTTAGTAAATAACAGCAAAAGTGTTCGGGTATTTATCATAGCTATTTGATCTGTGAACCACAAAATCCTGGGGGTTTATATTTTATATTTTATTCTACTTTATATTCTACTTCTTTAATACTACTTCTTGATGCCTCTCCACACGAATTAATGATACAAAAATTCAGATGTTAGTGGGAGTTCGACTATCTTGGACAAGAAACATACAGACAGGATAATTAGCTATGAAAATATATTTTAAATATTTTCTCTCCACAGTAAAACTTATGACTACAAATAATTTTATTTACATGGCATTTGTTGTGTCTTACGCAATCAGGAGTCATTAAACAAGTTCCATTCTTTTTGCATTGTTTATTCTGCATTAAATATGTTATTCACACTATGTCTTACCTGAAAGGGCACCCTGCTATGCAGCATTAACTTGCACATTGTAGAAAAACAGCTGTCGCTAGAAAGAAATGTATTTTTTGCTGTGTTTCCTTGGGCAAATACAAAATTTCTTAATTTCTGGTTTAACACAAATTTTCTGCCTAAACTATGTACAGGTAAAACTGAGTGACTTGTGAGTAAAAATAAGGTGATTCTTCTCAACTCTGATTCTAATAAAAGATTTTGCTTACAGCAACTATCTATACTGGAATAATCGACTTTTATGTGCACCATTTGATCGTACATAGTTTTCAGCTGGCAATCAAGAATAATGTTTATACATACTGTGCAAGGAATAATGAGGGAGCTCACTTAATCACAATGAAGTTGTGGCAGAAGAAACCATTATCATTGTTGCACAAAAAACATCAGCAGGTTTTAAGAAAAATTTTTAATGGGTGCAGTTTGGTCTTACTCCAAAAAGAAAAGGCTTGAAAACAAAAAGCTTGAAACAAAGGACTTTAACAAAGATTGCATAAAACTATTTGCATATGTACATCACTAAATTTTCCCAGCACAGGAATAAGCAGTCTCTTTGATCCTACTGAAATACTAGTCCTTCACTGAAGAAACTAGAAAGGCAAAGAGCTGAGAAGAAATAGAAGATACATTTTGAAAAATTTTCCATTGTGCTAAGAGGAAAATATTAATGACTGAATATTTTATTAACAATCAAACCCTTTAAACTGTCCTAACCTTTGTATTTGAGTGTTGGCCTTGGCTACAGGGATTATACTTATTTTACTGTTTCATGTAAAACAGTGTTTTAGTACAGAATCTTTGTGGATTTGAAGTATCCTTTGCTAAGGCTAAAATTTATTCATGACAAATGTCATCTTTCTCTGAGGAGACAACAGCAGACATTTCAGGGGGATGGTTCCTCCAGAAAGCAAAAGTGTGAGCAGTGGAATAGAGTTAATTCCCTATGTCTTTAAAAGCTTGGCTAAGAAAAACCAAAAAGCTTCACAGATGCTTGACTATGCCTCTGCTAAACCACAGGAACTTGCCAGTAGAAAATACATGCCTGAGAAAAAAGCATTTAAACTTTATGGAAGGTAAGCTACCGTGAGAGTTTCACAATTCTTTTGGGACTCAGCTTTGAAAACAAAACTCATAATGTCAATACAGAAAAGGCCTATTGCTTCTAAAATTTATTTGAAAACACTGTAAGTGAAAGAGCTCTTTGTTTTGTTCTCATATGTAACAGTGGGATTTTTTCAAGTATCTATTTATGACTTTTACAGTCTGAGCGCAGCTGAAAACAGAAGTACAAAGTAATCAATGCACAATATTATTTGCTTTATTCCCTTCTTTTATTTCCACCTTTCTATTTCATTAGGAAAACTGGTCATATTTCACACTCTGGAGAATAAGTTATATAAAAATTTGTCCTATATAAAAAGCTAAGTAACCTCTGAGAATATCATTTCTTCCTGGCTAGCCCAGCAACCTTTTTATGCTTTCATATTGTTAAAAAATCTATTGGAAGTTTCTATTTAATGCTAGAAAAGCACAATCCACTTTAGAATGTACAAAATTAATTACTACAGCTGAGCTCTCTTACCATGGCCATATTCTCAGTCACCAGTGCTACATGATAGTTGTAACAAACTTCAGTTTTACTAGACAGTTTGGCTTCCCAGCAGCAGGAGAAGCAATCCCTTTTCTGAAACTTTGGCAAAAGGCTTAAAATATGTTGAGTTTTCCAGCTTCGGAGATCTTTTCTGGAATGTTATCCAAGTTTGGTTAAATCTGGAGGCAGCTTTGCAACAGCCTAGTTCAAAATCTACCCCTTTCTACCTCCTGCCAGCTGCCTGCCATGCTCACTCACATATGAGATAGATAGAGCAAAAAGACAGGACCACTGAAAAAAATCATTAGAGCTCCCCCACCTTCATATCTGAGCATCCCACACTTCTTCAGTAAATGAGGCACATGAATAGTTATGGGCAACTTCTCTTCCTCCTTTGACACTGCTTTTCTTTTAGGAATTAGATCTTGAGGTCCTCTTTTGAAATCCAGCTTGCCTCGAGATTAGGAGCTTCTGGACAGGATTATCACAGCCTAGAAAAAGAGATAGGATCACACAGGGCTGCTTTGTTGCTCTAAAGCTTTGTAGAGCATATTCCAAAAATATAAGAAATTGAACTAAGGTGTGGTCTGAGAGCTCACATAATAGGTCCAGGATGGCTAACCAGAAGGTTGAATGGGAAAATATAAATTTAGGAGAACTATATTTATTGAGACAACTAGGACACATACCTAACACACACAAAAAAGGCACATTTTACCAGACATATAAAAAAAGGCAGAAGAAATGAGGAGTGGGACATTCACTGCAAGACTCCTTCTTGTTATCCTCTAACGAATGTTCTTGACTTTATCAACCCAGAATGTGGATCCCTCCTTGGAGAACTGAGTGCCTTCTGGCAATCCCCAATGCCCTGCAAGATGTTCCAGAGTGACATAAAGCACATCTGGAAAAGGAGGGGTTTAATTTTGAAGATGTTGGAACAAATATGGCAATCCCAGCAGGCAACAGGGCAATCCAAGGAGTAATACACAGCTCTGTTCTCAGACACATCATCTTTGAGAGACAGAAGTCACTAAAAACACAAGTACAATATAATCTCTCTGTTAAAAAATCTGGGCCAACATCAGAGCTTCTAGTATCTGATTTATGTGTTTAAGCCTTCAGATTGCTGAAGCATACACTGTTGAGTGATTCATTATTGTACTATGCACCGCACATCAAGGGAAGCTGTTGCATGAATGCTTGCATAACTCATTCTAGAGGACAACTGAAGTCACAAGACATGTACTATAAAAGGCAGATACACAATCATAAAGTGATCCCAAAAACTATGAACTAAATGTAGATTTAGAACTCTATAACTATATATACCTCTAAATACTTATTTTCAACTAAGTAGGTATCTTTTACATTTTCATTTAAGAATTTTTTCTTTAAAACATTTCTTAGTTCTGGAGACTAAAAATATTTTTATTCCTAGGAGTATAGAACTTTATATGAAAATGTGAGACAACAAATACAACTATTAACTTGGGATCCTATTAGTAAATATTTTGCTTATTTGCAACATACCTCGTTAATTTCTAGGGACTAAGTGGGACTTAATAGGTGTTTAAAATAGGTGTGAAAAGCAAAATTAAGCTACCAAATAAACATTGAGAGAGGCCTTAAATGTTAAACATTAAATACAGGAAGTATTGTTTTTATTTCTGCACCCTATATAAGAGTTGTTTTTATTCTATCCTCAGACTCCACAGAGTCTTTTGACACCATGTCCTGGTTCACTGGGGTAGGTACCCCAACAAGTATGTTAAGTTATGCATTCCAAATTTCTTTACTCTCCACCTTGCCCTTTTCCTGTCACTTTTCTATTGCTTACACAGAATCTTGCTACAGAAACAGCTGATGGTGTTTTCCTGCTTTTGTCTTACACGAAGACACACTGCGGTTTCTTTTGTACCGCTGAAGGGAGACAAGTGCTTACCCTACATACCACTGTCAGCCCTAAAATAGTCTGAATGCAGATTTAAAGCTGCCAATCTGACAGGAGACACAACAGCACTTTGTGATTTCTCTGGTGGCAAAACTAGCTCCAGACATAGGCAGTTTGCTGCGCTTCCAGTTTTGCCAATTCAGCTGTCTGCAAAGTAAGACTCTAAACAGATCAGTGAGCCCAGTAAAAAGTAAGACTAGAACAAGTTTGTATCTGTGTATTTTAAAGTACATGAAGCATTCAGGACAAAAAACTTGGATACAGAGATGACCTCAGTTCTTACTATGTTATATAATGATCTCTACTCCTCAAATTCATTGATCAGTCAAGGACAATGTGTCAGATGTGTCGGATATGCCATTTCACAAAAGAAATTCAGGCAGACAGCAGAGACAACAGAAACTTATTAGAACAATATGCACATTGAAGGAAATACTACAAGATAGACCAGGCCATCTGACAAATGAAGAAACAAGATATACAAATAAACCATATTTTACATTATTTGAATTAGGGCAAGCTGCCCTATTAGAAACAAAAAAGGTAGCTGCTTAATATTCACAAGGGGGAATTGATAGGAAAAGCAGATCTGGAGGGGCAGAAGATAAGTGCAACAATCTAGCCAGGGTCTCTAAATCTGAGGGTTTCACACTAAATTAACTAAATTTATCTTTATGACACCCTTACAAAGTAACATTCTTATTTCACAGATGAATGACCAAATCACAGAAGAAACACATGGCTGAGCCAACTACCAAACTCGTATCTCACAGTCCTTCCAAGCTAAACTAGAAAATACGTTTTGAATGTATTTCAGAAAGTAAATAATAAGAAAGGGGATGAAACGGGAGAAAAGAGATATTATACAGAGTGTTACTGAACAGAGATATGATTTTCACTGACCTTCCATTGTATCTCAAACTTAACTCATTGACATTTTGAACAGTAGGTACAGTATGCCTACCTACTCTAAAGGGGGGTTTAGTGCACATCTCTAGTAAGTATCTAGAAGTAGTCCCTTCCATTGAGAAAGCAGATTGATTAATTTGTGTTATAGTCAGACCTAACTTCTCTGTTCTCTTCACAACTACTCCGAAAGCCAGAAAGGGACTTGTACAATAGACCAATTTCATAACAATGCCTTTCAACTTTTGAACAGTAGGTATATGGCTATATAAGCAAGTAGTGCAGTGTAACAGAAGCAGAACTGTAAGGTGAAATGCTTGGTGCTGAGTACTCAACACCTACTCCATACATATTTAAGATATTTTACATCAAACTAGCTCTAAAAAACTAAAAAATTATTGATTGCTGGAACACATTATATTCACTCTGAAAGTCTTTGTCCCATATGAAACATATTCAGTCTTTTCCAGCCATAGCCACATATCATCATTATTTGTTTGAGGATCTGCTCCAAAGATTGCTTTTGTCCACAGCTTGAAGACCAAATTGGCTAAGTATTCATTAATGCTTCCAGGAATTCAGGGAGTTATCTTAGCAATTTCCTTTTCACTATGATGCAGACAGTATCCCATGCAGTGCCGCTAAGGGGAAATCACAGCTGTCATTTCAAAGTTAACATCTTAGACTATTAAACATCCAATTCGGTGTATTATTTTAAAGACTTACCTTCTAGTCATTTAGACAGGCCTTGGAGAGTACTGGGAGCCATTCCAAATTAGAAATGAAGTTAGAATCTAAGTCTGTAGGAGAAATCTCAGTACATTTCCCTATCAGCAGACATACTCCGTTCCAGTTCCTCTCCCATAATCCAAAAAATCCAGGAAGGGAAAGGATCTGACTATACTCTGTGATTCTTACTGCATCTCTGTATTCCAAAAGCAGCTGACTTCCAATAAGTTGTAGATTCAACAATAAATGCTCTTGACCAAAAATAGTTCAGTGTACAATTACCAAATGCATTTTCCTATATTGAAGGTTCAGTTTTGCTGAATGCCCTGAACAAGAAGATGAATAGAAAAGTGACAATTTCCTGTTGATTGATACAAACTTATTCAGGATAGTCAAAAACTGACTGCGAGGCAAGGAGAGGCTCCCATTGTAATGAGTGGCTGGGAGATAAAAAGGCAGGTGGAATTCAGTGTTGACAAATGCAAAGTATTGCTTGTGAGACAAGTGTTTCTAAATAAAGACAATGAGTTTTAAATTAGTATTATGACTCAGGAATAGAAGTTTTGGAGTAAACTGAAAACTCACCTCCCTTCCCAGCAGTGGTCAAGAACATTCAATAAGGTATTAGAAAAGGAAATAGAAAACCTCTTTATGCCACTAAAAAAAACCAAGTGTACCCACTTCCTGAATACCACTCACATTTACTCTAAGGAAGCACATAGTGGATAGTAGAAATAGAAAATTTGGTGTAGAACAATGTGAATTGACAACTTTTAAACAAAATGAGATGAGGACTCTTCAGCCTTGGAAAAAACAATGTCCAATGATTATTTGAAATACTTCTGTAAAATTTCTGCTGCCCCAGAAAATGCTGCCAGTCCCTGACAGGTGAATAATGCTGAATCCCTCAAATTTTTCAAAGTGTGTTAGGTATCATATGGATAGCATGATAATGAGGCACAATTATTATAGGGAAACTCTTTCATTAAACTGAGACTAAGAGAAGTTCCAATATAATATTAACTGGTATAAATACAACAGGGTGAAGTGACTACCAAGTTCTTCTCAGTGATGCATATTTATTCAGGCGTATAAACTGTCTCAGTCAGATAAAGAGGTCCTTCCAAACTCTGTGTCCCATAACTCAGTTGTCTTCATTGACATCTTGTTGTACTTTGGTGTCATGGAGAGATTTTTTTTTTTTTAATTCTACCTCCCAGCATTGTCCTTATCATTGCCAAGTTCTTGCATTTTTACTTCTTGGAGTTCCATATTTTATTCATGTAACAAGCACATTCACAAAGGTTGGTTTGGATTCAAATGATAAATAATGAACAGTTGTAAAGGATGTTGATGAAAGTTCTTTCAAAGGACAAAGAAACGTAATTTTGCTAAAAAGGAGAGGACTCAAATGCTAATAAAAGTAACAAAATTTTGTATGAAGGAGATGCTTACATTATTGGTATATATTTTATACATGCGGACATTCACTGCAATTATCTTCACATATTACTTGAACTATTTGGACTATCAAGACCCTTATGTCTTCCTAGCAAAAAGTATTTATATTGAAGTTTCCAAACTATTCAGAATATAGAAACAGGCCTTTGCCACAAGGTACAGTGACAGGCACTAGAGGAAACTGAATGTTACAGAATGTTATCAGACTAACACATCTTTTTTCTGGGGCTCTTCATGAGTAGAAAAATCAATTTCAGTGATGCAGCTGAAGGGACTGGGGCAACATGTTGAGCCCCTCAGCTTTTCCCACAGAAAGCAGCCATTTGAGAGGCAGGCCTCAAAAAGACTATATTGATAAAATACTACTTTTATTTTGTGTTAAATAGGAGGAACGTTAAATTTGAGGAGCAAAAGCTTCAGAGTTTTTGGTGGAAGATGAACTAGTTGCAATAGTTCTTGGCCAATAGTGATTGACCATGCCTAGATATAACACAGAGGAAGGCAAAGCATTTCGTTATCTGGTAACCTTCACATGTGAATGGAAAAGAAAATCTCACTAAAGAACATTCAAAAGATAAGATTTGTTTCAGGACAGGACTGCCAATTTGATGTGGAAAGCATGCAAAGAGAAAGCACTACAGATGTACTAATCATGGCTAGTCATGACTGGGAGCAGCAGGATGTGATAGCAGGAGGATTCTGTGTTTCTCACAGAGAATGAGGTTCTGTCAGTCAACATGTATCTTTCTGTCGAAAATCACACTGAATATTGAAAAATTAGAATTTGAAGCTCAAACCCAAGTTCACTTCTGGTTTTGAGGTTGCAATTGTTTTATTGTTACATACTGTATCCCAGGGGGAATAAAGTGAATAAAGACTGTGGACATCTTGGACACTCTGCTGGCAAGCTGAATTATATTTGCATTTTTCAAACACAAAATAGTATTTATGTTTCCAAAATGCCTCAAACATTGCACAAAAAATTATTACTTTTATTTATTATTATGGCATTTGTTCTTCCTTCCATACAAAATCCATTCAATCAGTTCCATACCCAAGCAATTATTTTCAAGGATTATATTCTTAATGCCAGAAACGAGGCTGTTACAGACTACCTGGAAAACTCTTGTATTGGTAAAAAAAATCTACAAAAAATCTATGACTAAGAGACACAGGATAAGTTGTCTGATGAGAAGCATGGACCAGGATGTAAGTCAATGTGCATCTCAAATCAAGACCTGGTGACAAAATGCAATTTAAATAAGCGGTTTTGTCTGATTTTCTGATTTTAAGATATAGTAAAAGTACCAAAGCTTACCATGGCTGGGTTAAAATGTGATAGCGAAAAAGTTATTAGAAAACTTATTATTTCTAGTATTCACAAGACAATAATTTGAACATAAAAAATTTGGTGCCTGTGTGTTTTCTTTTGAAGAGATAGATTTTTACATATGGAACATACAGGCACAATGTAGTATTTCTGGTTTTTACAACATATAAACTGTTTGATGGCTTTTTCCATAAAAAAGTAGTTCACCTTTTTAATGACTCCGCTAAAAAACATTACAAAAAAAAGATGAAATAAGGATTGCCTGTATAGTTCACAATAGAACAGAATCAGAAGCCCCAGGTTCAGTGGTCAAAAAAGGGGCAGAAGTGTGATTCAATGTGATATTAGTCATATTAGTCATAAAGAAATCAAATCTGAGACATTGACCATAAGGTGTTTACAGATTCAGGGTTAAAGTAGTCATGGCAGGTTTAGTAAATTGGGATTTTTAGAAAAAGTTGGATTTAATTGGCTTTGGTTTGAAAGTAATCCAGCAGAACAGAATCTTAGCGGGTTGTGTATTTTTATAATAATTCATATAACACCACTTTCCCTGGCTGATTAGAGATAGGCTTTCCATACAGCTGTCTTAGGCAAACAGATAAGCTGAATAATATACTGAGTGTGTGTGAAACAAGTGTAGAGCTGGGCATCACCTGACATATTCTGACATTGGACATGAACCAAAACAAAGCACTGTGCTGCACACACTTCTGACCTAAAGGAAACTGAGACCACTAAAACTGAGTGATGGGCCTGCCGTAATCCACCCAGGGAACCCGTGCTGGTATTTCAGTTGCAGAGGTGGCTCCAAAGCCTGTGTAAATGGAATGTGTCTTGAATATAGTTGGACTAGTTTAAATTTGCTAGTGAGACCTAGCAAGGCAGTAGGGAAACTACATATTAAAACTCATTTCTGAAAGGAGGACACACAGTCTATCCATACCTGTAAGGACTTATTCAATTCAGTAACCAACAGTTCAGGACATATGATGCTCCTGACAAATTTCATCCTTTATATAATGCTATGAGGACTAGTGTTTTCTCCTGGAAGGCTCATTTTTGCATTCAGAATATTTAAAATCATAGAGGAAGTACAGTAGTTCAGTCACACAGCAGGCCAGAGAAGAAAACAGCAATAGCAAACATGAGAAAACTCTTGGGACAAGATAAAGATGGTTCAATAAATAAAGGAAAGATAAAAGGGAAAAGAAAAAGATGCAAAGGCACTCACCACCTTCCACAACCAGACCAGTGCTCAGCCAGTCTCAAAGTAATGGCTTCTTCCCCCAAAACCTTTTCCCCTGAGTTTTTATTGCTGATCATGGTGTTATATGACCTGAAATAGGTTTTCAGCCTGATCGAGTCAGCTGTCCCAGCTGTGTTCCCTCAATTTCTCTCCCATCCATAAACTACTCTCTTGAGGAAAAGAATGGGGAAAGGAGAAAGGCTTGGTGCTGTTTGATGCTCAACAATAGCCAAAACGCTGGTGCATTATCAACACCGGTATGGTCACAAACCCAAAACACAGCAGCACTGATGCTGCTATGAACAAAATTAATTCTGACCCAGTCAGACACAGACCAAGTACCTTTCTAGCTGTTAACTTAACCCATTTCAGGAAATTCATTATCTTCTACCTGAGAAACTTAGCTATTGCTTTTATAGGTCTGTGCCCTTGTGCCACATTTTGTGCCATGACCACCGAGGTACACCACAAATGTGGACACTTCAGGTTTTGCCACTGATGAGAGCACTTGCTGTCCACATTTTTTCTGGCAAGTTTAAAGTAGAAATGTTTTTACTTTTATTGTAAGAAAGTGATGAAAGTTTTTGAGTGCTTTGTTTCAAAGTATACTTACAGGTATAATGGAAAATCACTAATAGCTCATTTTTCACTTGTCCTGACTCTCTCTTTCAATGGGTATAATGGGTTTTTTAAATGAAGATATAATGTATTGTGCATATCATTACAAGATCAGAATACATTAAAGCTGTGCCAACAACATGCAATTGGAAGTTACTATTGCTCCTTCACAGCAGTGATATATAAGCCAGCATTTCTGGGAAAAGTTCTCTGTGAATATCACTGAAATGCTTTTCGGAAAACCCTTGAGTTGTTGCTGTTTTCTTAACTTGGATTGACCAGCTCCCTTTTAGTTTCACACACAGCTTGTAGAGTCACACATTTGTATAGTACAAGAGCAATTGTACAACAGCTCAGCTGTTCCAATAAAGTTATGACACTTTTTTTTGCAACACAAATAGTGTTATATTTCATAGGACTCCTCTAAAAAGGGTGTTTCTCAGGAACACCTATTACTTTTGAAGTTCATGGTCTATCTGTCTTCAGAGACGTCTGTCTCTCTTACCTTGCAGTGAAAGGATGAGCCCTTGGTTCTGATGCAGGGTGGTATGCTCAATAATAATGATACTGAAGTCCTCCTGGAAGCAACTGTAAGCAGATCATACTTTGGTAGCCACTTAGAGGTAAACTGTCAATGTTGAAGTCTTATGGAGAGTTCTGTCTGCAAATGCCATAATCAATACAGTTTCCCTTTACTAAATCCCTAGAGGGTAGTTGAGTCTATGCTGCAAGTAAAGGTCACTACTCTAGACAAATTTTCTTCCTTACTCTCAAAGCAGCAAAATCAGTTTAGATTTAGTCCACTGAGCCAGTCGGCAAAATCCAGGCCGAGAGATGATAATGGTGAAGGAGAAGATAGGTTTTCCCTGAAAATAATTCTGTGATCTCACAAAATGTCATTCGGTTTATGATTGGCTATTCCTCACTCCTGTCTGTATTTTCTCACTCTATTCTTTGTATGATTCTGCCTATCTCTTATCAGCATGCCTGACATCTAACTTTAATTGTACGATAGTTACCTCAACTTTAACTATATGAGAGGGAGTGCTAAACAGGTTAGAAAACATGAGGAAATTATAATAATATGGAGATAATATTGTCATGTAAGGTGCAAACTCAGAATTCTACTGTCAACACTGTTAAAGTTAATGTCTCTGCATAATTAACTATGCTTGATTATACAGACAAGCATGAACCAAAACGCTCAAAACCGAATAACTTTTATACCATGGAAATTAACTGAATAAGGCTATTTAGTAAATCAGAATATTTATCCACCTACCCCTGAAAAAAAAAGTAGAGTTGATCTTTCTGCTTCCCAATAGCACAACTTTTTGAATGAATATGAGTTGTTGCTAGAATATAACTCCAGAAACATCAAAGTTTGAGTAAAAATTGTTGCTAAAATATAACTTCAGAAATATCAAGGTTTGGATTTGAAATACCCATATATATCTCTATCTAAGTCTAACAACATAAGTCAAATGGAATAATTTAAATTTTCTACTGGAACTTCAGTGATATGTAATACGAGCAAAATTAACAATTTGTTTAATATAGTAACCATCAAGGTCCTGATGATAAAATATACAAATATTTACACCCACACATTCAAGTGGCTATTTAACTGTACTTGAATCCTAGACCCCTTCTTCAGCTGTTTAATATAGACACCATTAAGGTCCTGATCTTGCAAATATTTACACCCATAAATTCAAGTAGAGATTTGACTGTACTTGACTCCTATACACCTTTTCAGCTGTATTTCCTGACCCAATGACAAACTTCGTGTAATGGTTATTTAGACTAGAATTTAGCTAGAATGATCACTTAGCTTTAACTATTTAATCTCTCCCTTTATTTCTCTCTACTGACACACTCCTTTTCTGCTGCACCCAAATCTGTCAGTGATTTCACTCTAGTTGTATTTACAGCCTGTTCCTTCTTTCTCTCTCATTCAGTACCAAAAGTAGATAGCTGTCCATTGGGCTCATTTTCAGAGCTTTCACTTCTTTCACTTTCATGTTGTCCCTCTCCACATTGCTGACACAACTTTGTAAAGAGGCAGACAAACAACAGGCATATTGCCACCACTGCTAGTAGCAGTGATTTGTAGGGTCTCATGAGTGCACTCCCTCTTTCCACCTCTCCACTGCTCTAAACATCAGATGACTCTTATTTCGAGAAGTCAAGAATTATTTGGACAACACTCTCTCGCACATGTTGTGATTCTTGGGGTGGTCCTGTGCAAGACCAGGAGTTGGACTTTGATGATCCTTGTGGGTCCCTTCCAATTCAGGATATTCTATGATTCTATGATTATTTTAGTCTAAACTCATAAATGTTTCAGACCATGCTTTTATTTTTCTTATTTATTGCACAGTACATATATGAAGAATTTCTTCCTGCTCTTCACGTGGCCTGGCCTTCTGGGTTTGCTGGTAGCGTGAGTAAGTCTAAGCTTGCTGTGTAGATTCTGAAGGTCTAGCAAACTTGTGTGCTGATTTCTTTGTGTAACAACAGTAGAAGGCCCATGGGGGTTTTGAATAACAGGTGAAATCTCCATCAAAGGAAAGAAAGTTGGGAATGGAGCTGATGGAACAGCATGGACTTCTATTCCTTCTTGAAGAAATGCATGTTAAGAGAAATTTCAATGGTATGCATGACTAGATGAAGAAGGCACTTGATACTCCTAGATTTGTCCTAGAAGATGCCAAAATAAGATATAAGAAAAATGTTCCTTGGAAAGAAAGACAGATCCGAAAGGTGATGTCCCCTAGCAAAATAAGAGCATCAAAAGATTTAACGTGCAAATAAACTTGATGCTTAAAGAATATCCAGCAGTGTTTGTGCCATTCAGAAATAAATAGCATGATTTGCCTGAGAGAGCATTGGTTATTACCTGAGGAGAAAGTGAGTCTAAATATCTGTAGAGCAACAGGTAATAGCCCAATTTATCTGAAATCAGGGGCCTTTGATCCTGATATTGCATATAGTCAAACAGTTCATGCTTTTCCTAGTTTAAGGAAACATTATATTAATTTCCCTTGCTCAAGACTACACCACACTACCATGCAGCTACATGGGATGATTACACCAACTAGCTAGATATACTGACTACAACTCCCTTGTTATTAACACCCTACTAAACTGCAGCCAACTCAGCACAGAATCTTCTTCTGTGGTAACTTTGAAAAAGTTAACTCAGAAAGTTGAAGGAAGTTAATCACATGCTTTAGTGCTTATCTGTCCTTACAAGACATTGGCATTTACTGAAAGGCTTGAAACTCTAATATGTTTATTCCAGTTAATGTTTTCAAGCCCTAAAACCCTGCAGGCCCAAAAATTTAGTCTATAGCATACAGAATAGAAGGAAGAGAAAATAAGAAAGAACAACTAATCTGGTCTTGCCTGTAAAAGTGTCTCCGCTTTTTGCATATGTGGACATAAGAATCACTGTTCAAGTCACAGTATTTTAACAAAGTACAATACATGCATCCAGTGGGAAAAAAAACCCACCTAAAATATTTATTATTTCAGAACAAACAAATTATGCTCATGTATTGTTTTATTTTTCCTGTGTTACTTCTCTCTGTGAGAGAAAAATATTTTATGTAAATTCACGAAAACTGCTTGAGTAAGGGCCATTCATTTTGTAATGTGAATTACATGTAGGATAACCAGCTATTCATATAGTGCCTAAACCAGAAACCACTTTCTGGAGAAAAGTGTGCCCTTTCAAAGTGTGCCATTAGAAGGTTTGCTCTGTGTGTTGTGTTTTTTTCTCTTGGTTTCATTCTTTTAAAAATTTCTGGTAATTGCTTTAAAAGAACAAAGCTCTTTGTTTAAGGGTAGCTCAGGGACATTGTAATTGCTATAAGGTACAAGACTGTTTCCAAGTATTTCTGAATTGCTTCTCTTCTGTGTTAAATATTTAATGTCTAATGTTTAGCCAAACTATAGAAATTCCCTCTGGAACATGGGTGATGACTTCAGGAAGAGAATCAAGACCTGTCAACTCAGTTTTCAATATGACTCTCTTTAGAAAACCACAGCTATTAAAGAGTGGGGGTTTTTAAAGGAAAAAAAACTAATTTCAGGAGTACATGAAAATCTCCTCAGTGAAAAATATCAAGCAATTAATTCCATGCCTTTGAATATTATGAATTCACAGACCATGAATTTCATTATGTGATAATCATGCTTTTCTTGATGAAGGTTTTTGGTTTGGGTTGGGTTTTTTAAGGATTGTTGTTAATGTAACCTGGTTACTCATGTCTTCCCCCTCCTCTCATGAATGCAGTTCCTCATGGATTTTGTCAGTGTTCTTACTTTTATCTCCAGTCAGAGCCAAGAGTGATGTTATCTGGTGGCATCTGGCAGCAGGGCTACAGCCCAACAGCCCAGGAGGGAAGTGTGTCAAGGCCTCTATTGACTAGTAAAATCCTGCTGCATCAGCTAAATAGCACCTGCCCTTGTTCAAATGGTCTCCTTCCAGATGTCTTTTTTTTCACCTAAGAGATCAGTGTGTCCCAGGAGAGCTGACTACTACTTTTGCATTGTATGAAAACCTGACAGCACACTGGGAATAAACTATTTCAAAGCCTAATGAAAACAAGCATGTGCTTCCTTCCTAGCCAGTGATACACTCTGATGTGAATGCAGATGATCACAGAACATATGCTAAACATTACAAAAGCATTGTGCAAAAATGCACATTGTACATTGTACAAAATACAAAAAAACATTACGTCACTTTGAAACTCTAAAAATTGCTACTATTTCCTGGGCTATTTTGGCTTCTGTCATGACATAAGGATACCATTGTGCTACCCACCCATGATTGCTACCTTCTCTTCACTATGCAGCTAAATATAGTAGGAACTGATGGCAGCCTTCGAAGAGCTGTAACATGACTTTATTGCAACTGCTCAGGAAAGCCTCAGGTAGGGCATAAACACTCAGCGTATTGAACTGACTTCTAAAATTTTAGGAGAGAAGGAGATTAAAAGGAAAGTCAGGAGAAGAAGATCAGAACTTCTCGCAGTCAGGATTGTATTAAAATTTCCCTACTTAGTAGTAATACTAATTCAGACACATAACATGCTGCATGTCAAAATTAAATACCTCTATAACGTCATACATAATACTATTTATAGCATTAAGTATAGATGAAGAAAGAGGAGGTTTAATACTGCTGTTTTACTATTAAATATCTTGGGTTTTTCTGAACATTGTAGTGAGTCCTCTAAGAGCTCCTTAAAATAGCCTTTGTATTTAGTCTTAGAGTGTTCCTTTTACACATCACTGCTCCTAAGACAGCAGCTGCTCACAATAAAAGAGGTTGATTACTTGGTTGGTCAATATATGAAGGTTCAGTTGTTTCTGAACTAATTAGTTTTCCACCTTTCTCCTCCCTCCCCCTTCTTTACATGTTCAATTCAAGATACCCAGGAGCAAGCTCCACATGCAATGTGCTGTCAAGGAAACAGGTAAGGATTAACACACTCTGGAAATGCATTGCTTACTTCAAGGGAGAAAAGTTCTCCACAGAGAAGCCATTCTCCCAGCTGCCCCCAGACCCCAGGCTTGCATGAGCTCTCCACAATCCAAAAAAAAGAGCAAGCTGGGGATCCTAAATTAGAACCCAAGTTCAGTTCTTAAACTGAATTCTGGGGATCCAGTAAAATTTATTCTCTCTGAAATTTGATTTCCTCACACTGAAGCATGCCACATAGAACTGCCAAGCCACAGGCTAGACCCAAAACAAATATTTTAAAAATGGTAAGTAGCTTCTAAATTTAGATTTAAAGGTCCCCAGTGTTGGCACATTCCTTACTTCTGCTGGCAATGAATTTTAAAAGTGAGTGTCTGTTCCATAATCTAAGTAACAGTTAATAGTTCAGTGCCTACTGATCTCTAATAGATATGCATGGAGGTAGGAGTATGTGCACACATGAAAGAAAAAATAAAAGTATGAGGAGCAAACCAATGAGTATTCTGTATTTTTTGAGACAATCTGTTGACGTATGATTGAACCCTTGGGAGCTTCATAAGTAGTCAAGTATTACCAGGATTTTGGAATCAAGGTCACACAATCAGGAACAGGATTTGGAGTGGGTTAGTGGTTAGTAACATATTAAAGGAATCTTTCTGACATCCAGAGTGAGATGACACACTTGGGTCTAACAGACTTCCTTAATATTTGGTTTCAAGGGCAACAAAGGCTCCTAAATGTTTCTGAGAACAAAGTATCTCAGATAGGTCACCCAAAAATTGTGTCACATGAAACTATTGAACACTTTTGGAAACTTGGCCTGGCTATTGGAAACCAGCATTCTTAATAGTATGCAAGCTAAAATAAATACTGAGAAACTAAAATGTAAAATTATTATAAAACAAGCCCACCTAAAAGTTCAAGCACAAAGTAAAAACATCTTTAAACAACCTAATTAAAATATAGTAAAAACTATTTTTAAATACAATCTTAAAATCTGAAGGCTGAGCCAGCAATTGGAGAAAGTAGAAGCCAAACCACAACCTTGCTAGAAGACACCCAAGTATATGATGCCACACACTTTTTCCATACTTGAACATAAGAAATTTGGACTGCACTTCTCCAGTTTTGGTGCCTATGTATTGAACATGATTGTTTTACCACATTGCTTAAGGTCTCTGCCAACAAGCCACATAGCATGAGAATGGTTGAATGAAATTCAAAACAATTAGGTACAGAGTATATTATATATGACACAAATGCCATGTCAGTTTCTTAAAGCAAAAAATAATCATTATTTACATATGCCTTTGGTTAGCAGCCGAGAAACTAACTCTGTAAGTTAAACTCAATTTCTCTATGTAGTATTATCACCTGCATAAAGGTTTTCCAACAGGAATGGAACAATAGAATCCCTTTTGAACTGAAATATTATAGAACTAGATCTACATAAATCTTATTTTTTTTAAATCCTAATCTTGAATGGTGGAGCACTTAGATGTGCTCTTATAATCACAACACCAAGACTGCTACAAATGAGGATCAGTCATCTGTCTGATCCAAATTTTATCCAGACAGGAGCTCTAGGGGAAGTAAAGTCTTTGTTTCTAATCAAATAATAGAATCTGACAAAAAGATGTGCAATAACTTTGAAGTTCCTCTTGGCATTTTTTTTAAATAGGAACAGAGATGATCATTGTTAGTGCATAGGACATTATTGGAAAGCAAATCCTTCATCCAATTTACAAAATTTTTTAAATGTGAACCAAAACTATTATTAAACTTATCCTTCCTGCTCTTTAGACTTCTACCACAACTGCTATTCCAATTTATTCACGACTTCCTTTTATTAGAGACATGCCAAATCTGCTATATTGTCCACCTGGAAAAATGCCCACTGTTCACAGCTACTGAAGAAGTAGTCAGATATTAATCTTAATAATTTGCATTGTAGCCATCCTAACAGTTTCCAGTCTTATGGAAGTTTTGAAACAAGGTATTATTTTTAAAAATCTATTTTAAAACACTTTCTCGTGAAGTTAACTTCTCAAACTGGAAGGTTTTGTCTCATTTATATAAATTTTGCATAAAATCTGTGGTTCCAAAACTGTCTGCTGGCTCAGAACACAGAACTCCTTTTAGGGAAATCAGAGATACTTTTCCTATGTAAGCACTTGATTCTAATTAAATACTGCTGGGTGGTGACATAAATAAAACAAAACACACACACACACACACGATCAAGTAAAAATGAGCAATGATACTTTACAGGCTTAAAAATTTATTAAAAATTTGAGTAGTATGACCAGAAAAGATAGGCCAAATTATTTTAAATTTGGGTTCCAAACGTTCATATGCAGACACCTAAAGTAATCTAATATAATTAGATTCTTCATTTATGTACACAAATGGTCGAAAGGGAGTGAAGAGAAGAGAAGAAACTTCTAGCATCCCTACTGAAAATTGGATACGGTTTGCATAAATATGTTCAGCCTTATTGTCTTTCTTGTCAATGCTGATCATTTTCAGACTTCTAACCAAATCAACATTCAGGATAAAGCTGGCAGAGCAGATAGCATAGACAAGGTGAATTAGAACAACCTCTTATAAGTCCAGCTTTCATAGTGGCAAAGACACACCCTTGGAGTTTATTAAAACAAAAGGAGAAAATATACAGTACATATACTGTAATTGCTCTGTTGCAATTTCCCTTGTATGGAGTCAATCCCAAATCAATTGTAACTAGCAAAATGAAGTTTATGTGCAGTAATGCTTTATTGAGGGGTTAGATCATTACAGAGCAGAATCTGTGGGGAAAAAAACCACATGTGCAGCTATACCATAATGCTGTTGTAATCAGCCCTAAAAAATTAGCTGGCAGGTCAAAATGGTCCTTGAAAAGTCGGGTTCCTTGGGTAGGCAGGCAGACAGAAGGAGCCCCAGGATCCTAGATGCAGTCAGATAGAGTAGGCAGCCCTACCACCTCCAGGCAGAATCATTTCCCCCACCTCCCACCCATATTTGATGTCCCTTCATAAAGCTTATCAACTTCTGGACACTTCCATTCCCTTATCTATGTGCTGCCTGGTGCTTGAGGATGTTGCTTTCCCAGGCTGCATGAGGTGCCTTGCCCTGTTGGTCAGCTGTGTTTTCTTGCTTCACTGCTGCTTCTTTCCTTTGTTACCTCCTAGCTCTTGAGGATATTCTTTAGTGTGCAATGCTTAACTACCAGGGACGTACTTATACTCTTGAGACTGGTTTCCAACCTTGACTCATATTTTCAAGACCTTTACTATTATTCCACTTTGAAATACCACATTATAACAGGAGGCACTTTGTATCAAGCTCTTGACTCACAGAGCAAGTCCATGTAAGAGGTAGATGAATGAACATGATAGGCCCTGTGCTTGGAATCTGTGATCCTTGTGGGACCCTTCTAACAAAGCACATTTAATAAGTTTATGATTCTAGACCAGAATGGAGACTTCAACATTTTTATTTCAAAGCACCAAAGGAGAATCTTATAAATCATTATCATTCACAAGCTTTAAACAAATGTTATTTTGAAAGTTTTTATTTCAGGATGAGGAAGGATCTGTTCTACAAAAGTGTGATCACTTCCTTTGACTTCAGCAAGAGAGATGGGAAGGTTCATAAAAGATCCATTTATGACAGCAATAGTTGTATCATGAGTTGTTCCTCAGAAGTTAGAGTGTATTCCTGCAACTAAGACACAATACAGCAACTCCAATACATAAACATTCAATGGGAATTTCTAAACTGAATAAAGTGTCCATTTTGAAATCCATTGGCGCTGGAGTTTTCTCCCACTCGGGATCTCATTCATGCATCACAGACCATTATGTAAAAGACTGTGCAGTGGGAAATGGTCTCCTGTCATAGAAAGCAAATAGTTTGCTTTGAGTTTCAGGGTGGATGTGTGTGGTGGGGGAGGAGGTATTAGATTATTGCTGGAATCATTTCTAGGTCATAGTGAAATAAAATGAGCTTTAGTAGCAGCCAGCAGCAGTAACTAGGAATCTACAATATGTTGTATGGAGAATTGCTTCTATTTTGACATTTATCCAGAATATAGAAATTCCTCCTGCCAGGTTCTCAAGCCTGGGCCAACAATCCCTCATAAACTCACAAGAAAAATATAAAAGCGTCTCCCCATGTACAGCCAAAAGAATTTGGCAATTTACTGCATTAGATGAATTTTTTTGATAGCAGCACCAAGACACTTCAGTCTGACAAGGTCGTCTGTAAGTTCTTTCACCTGTAGAAAGGAATCAAGGGAGGCTTTCGACAATTGTTTTGAAAATTATTAAATATTTTTCCAGATGGAAAGCTAGACAGAGACAGGAAAGCAATAAGAAATCAAGCCACTTTTTTATGTCTATGTTGCATTATTATCAAAGGTTTGAACTAAGGAGTAGAGATTGATTTCTGACTCTGAGAGGATAAGATCCAGAGTAATGTTGTCTTACATTTATATCCATTACTTTTAAACAGGCCCCAGGAAACTAAAGCTAATACAAAAAGGGACTGTGAATTAGAAGCTATTCATCAAATTGCTGTTAAAAACCACCACACTATATTCCCATTACCTCCATTACCCCGAAAAACAGCATCAAAGAGCAAGAAATAATCACAGTTCTTAGAATAAATGGATCATGAATAAAAAAAGCAAAAATGTCATCCATATAGAACAAAATGAGTTCACAGTTGGTGAACTCTTAGGTGGAGCTTAGCATGTTGCTGATGCTGAGGTGCTACAGAGGACAGCATATTGACAGAAGTATCTGAAGAAAATAGTGTTAAAGCCAGTTTGATTTCACCCTCCTTCTACCAACATATTTGCACAGGTCAAACATATGTTGGTGGGACCAGAACTTACACCTGCATCATCCCCTCACCACTGGCTACCCATTCATTCCCGAATTACTTTACAATTTGCAAAGCCTCTCAGTTCAGACAACATAGCAAAAAAAGAAAACAAAAAAGAAAACAAAAGAACGCAGCAATGTATTTCACAAGAGAATATCATTTAAATATGATCACTGGTGGAGTTAGCATGAGAGCTGAGGAAAAAGAAGTTCTGATACATGATACAAGGTCCTGGGTCCTCTACTCACACCTAGGGAGAAGATAAAGCTTTTACTTCGACTGTCCAAATTCTATCTAGTGAAAATGAAGCAAGTGTTGCAGCAGTTTAGGATACCTCTTTCCTTGCACAAACACACTGTATAGTATTTTTGTTTTTCTTCCCTAATACCACTTTGACTTCTTTCAATCTCTGTGTTCACAGACACAGCCCCTAATGGCCCATGAAAAAGTGCAAAGTGGGTCACAGACTGCTGTGGGGTGAGAACAGACTCTATTAATTGTCTGCAATGGGGAAAGTCAGTTGCTACTAGCAATTAAAGGAGGCTAATAGTTCTTTGGCTGATGTAAACACTTGTAGCCAGTAATTAGAGCTATTGCATATTCCCCAGACCTGAAGAAATTGAACTGATGCCATTTTGTCTGAGAAGTGGTAACTGACAGCTTAATTGACTTTTTTAGATGGAGAATGGGAATTCAAGATACACGTAAACAGTAAAGTTACTAATTGTAAATCAACGTAATTTTTAAATGTAGAGAAGTTTTTAAAAAGAAACATGTGCAATGGGGATTTAAGTTCAGGGGTCTCATACTCAAGAGCCCAGCAGCAAGACACAAGGAAAAGAACTTTATCTCAATAACTTGAGAGGTATTGTTCTGTCATACAACCTACCAGACATAAAAAGGAGCATGATCAGGGCAAGGAAGAAGCAAGGGAAGGATAAAAATTTTAGAAAATATCAAGCAGATTTAGGTGAGATATGTTAAAGTAATGAAGGAAAAAGGAAAAAAAACCTACTACTTCGCATTTCTATTTCCTTCCCTCCTCAGTAATCTTTGCTAGCTATGTCTATGTATTTCTAAATGTATCTAAAAATCCAATGAGGAAATAACAAAAAATTATTCTGCCTCTCCACATTACCTAGGCAATTCAATTATGCCTCTCTGCTCAAAATCCTTGTCAGTGCAGTTTCACAAGAAGCTTTCTTCTGTGTGGCACTGGTTCATGTGCTTGTGTGATGAGCTTTGGTTTATATTCACTTTCTCTGCTCCTTATTTCTCTGCCATTATTGTCTGAACTGACGGGATGAGAGGAGAAACTAGCAGAGAAAGCATGAAGAAGTTGTGGGCAGATAGATCTGGGAGTTTCTTGAATCCGCAATAAGAAGATAAGTAAGCTGAAAAATCTGATGAAGAAGGTTGAGCTGTTCAAACCTTTTAAGAGCTCTGTTCTGTCAACACTCCACAAAGGATAAGCAGAATGGAAACAAAGAGAACTTGACTGTGGAAGGCATTCATTGTTCCTAGTTTCTACTCTCCAAACATGCTCATCTACACGTTTCCCCTCTTTAAAAGGCCAAAAGCTTTTCCTCAGAGACACAGCCTCACTCCCACAGGCAGGAACACTCAGTGCTGAGAAGGTGAACGAAACAAGAAGTGTTAAGACCAAACAGGATTTTAGATTGCCATTCACAGGACATCTCTAACCTGTTCTTGTGTTCATGTGAGATTTGTCCTTAGACTTCCCATTCATTCTACCTATACAGAAAATCAGTGGGTCTCAAGCCTTATCATAGAATCATGTAAAGGTTTGAGTTGGAAGGACCTTAAAGATCACTTAATTCCAAGTCACCTGTCATGAGGGGCAATACCTTCCACCAGACCAGGTCACTCAAAGCCCCATCCAACACGGTCTTGAACATTTTTAGGGGTGGGGCATTCACAACTTCTCTGGGAAACTTGTTCACGAACCTCATTGTAAAAATTTCCTCCTTATGTCCAGTCTAAATCCAACCTCTTGCAGATTCAAATCCTTGCTCCTTTTCCTGTTGTTAGAGGCTCTGGTAAAGAGATTTTCTCTGTCCATGGAACCTTCTCTTCTCCAGGCTAAACAACCCCTTCTTCTCTAGTCTTCCTTCAGAGGAGTGTTACTCCAGCCCTCCAACCATTTCTGTGGCCCTTCTTTGGAAACTGCCTACCAGTTCCATATCTTTCTTATGCTGGGGACCCCAGAGCTGGAGGCAACACTCCAGGTGGATTCTCACCAGAGAAGGCAGAAGGCAAGATTCCCCTCTCTTGACCTGCAGCCCATGCTGCTTTTGATGCAGCCCAGAAAACAGCTGGCTTTCTGGGCTGCAAGCACACATTGATGGGTTGTATTGGTTTTTCATTCACTGATACCCCAAAGTCCTTCTCGGCAGGGCTGCTCACAATCCCTTCATTTACCAGTCTATACTGAAATTGGAAGTTGCCCTGGCGCAGATGCAGGACCTTGCACTTGGCCTTGTTGAACCTCATGACGTTCCCATGGGCCCACCCTTCAAGCCTGGCAAGGTCCCACTGGATGGCATCCCTTTCCTCAAGTGAATCAACTGTACCACTCACTTGGTGTCACCTATAAACTTGCTGAGGGTACCCTTGATGTCAGTGTCATTAATGAAGATGTTAAACAGTACTGGCCCCTTTAACAAGGGACAGATGAAGGGATCTTGCTTAAAGGGAAAAGTCTTCAGCTCCTTCAGGACAATAAAGTATGAAATTTTAATGAACACGTCCCTTCTGTGACAAGTCTTTTCCTGCCAGAGCCCAGGGACCTTGCAGCAGGATATTAAGAAACAGAAAATTCCACTTCAGGTGACCCCTTTAGTTTTTTAAATAATACATATAACATCTAATAAAACTAACAAGAAAAGATACCCTATATTAAGTCCCACTTCAGTGAATATATTTCTTTATTTCCTATTCCTGCCTAAAAAACCCCATGTAATAGGGAATTTCTGGAAATAGTAGATCAGATGTGGTTAGATAGCACTAATACAGCTGCAGTATTAGCCATGAAGCTACTTTTAGTACTCAATTTCCTTTGCTTTAGCTTTGAATATCAGACACATGAAATCTAAAAATTTTGTTTTGCTGACTGTGCCTTTGGAACATCTAAGCTCATTTTGAGAGTCTTATATCTTGCCCAAAGACCCGTTGGTGTCACAGGAGGTATACTAATTAATGCTGTTAATCACTACAAAGCCTACTGTTCCAGTACTATTAGGCATCCGATAAAAACAGAAGCAGAAAACTACATATGCAAATGTAAACTCCATGAGTTAAGTAACACAGCAGGAACATAAAAGATAGACAAAAATGTGTTAAAGAGATGTAGCTGGCTATTTTCCACTTCTTTAATATACAATATGTAGTCAAGATAGAAGCAGTGAGACTGACATCTTCAAAGGTTACTAAACTGCATGCTATCTACTCTAGGAAGAAACTCAAATTCAGTCATGATCTAACTTGATGTCTTTGACTACTATGATAAGTTTTCTTAGTCAAAGAAATACATTGAGTTAGGAAGATACAACATAGCCAGAGACTCACAGCTGCCTTCCTCATATCATTCAGAAGTCAGCTTCGATCCTGAAAATGGAGGAAACCCCACAAGTTAAAAGCATAATCAGATGAGTATCTTGATAGTAACAGCTAATTAAGCAGCAAACTATTAGTGGATATGTAGGATTGGTAACCATCCTTAGGTTTTAGGCTTTCCTTCTGCTACACTTGAAGTTTGCTATATAAACTGCTTCCTGGTTTGTTTGGATAGCAGTAAAGTGCCTTCTGAACTACAACCATGGCACCCTGACATCTGATCCTGCCAGATCTCAGAAGCTGAGCAGGGTCAGCCCCGGTTAGTACTTGGATGGGAGACCTCCTGGGAATACCGGAGGCTGTAGGTTCTAGTCCCGAGGACTTCACTGTCACTGTCCAAGCTCACTCAGCCATGGCAGATGAATCTCAAGAGTTAAAGGGTCGGGCCAGTTCCGCGCACGCCGTGCCTCACCTAAAAATGCACTGCGCAGGCTAGAAGGGCTCACACACATGGGGAGAGCCCTTCCTAAAATCTTCATTCGCAAAGCCTAGCCATGATGATGATGATGAAATGCCTTCAAAAATGCAAGATCATCAATCCATACCACTGTTTTCATACCTTTAACAATAAGAAGGGGACCTAAAAATGCCAACATGATCTAATCAAGATACGCAATGTAATGGATCAGAAAAGGTGATAACAGTAACAAAATACAGGACATATTTCCCATCTTATTGAACACTGTAATGGTCACTCCATCTTGCTCAGCATTATAAAAGATAAAGTGCTCTCATCTACTCCATTTTGTTGTAACAAGAAAGGAACATGGCCAGGGAACAGGGTGACTTACAGGAGGAGCTTTTTTATTATCATTAGCATTTATGTTCGTTTAACCAAATTTTGGCATAATGAATCTTTGTTCCGTAATGGCAGCTGTGCTTAATGGAATCACTGAGACAGTAAATTTTGTGGCTTCAAAATTAGACCATGTAATTCTGCAACTAGTATTAGGATGTGCACTATTTCTCAGGTAATCTGATAATATACACAAAAATAACAGAAGATAATTTAAAAGTTAAAAATATAGGTTGACAGTTAGCAATGAGATATTTGGAACAATGGCTGCAAGCATTGTTTCACAGAGTACCTAGAACTTAGGTTCCAAAAATTGATTCAATATCCATTAAGAGTTTCCTGTCACTAACAAAGAATGGTCCCCCACAAAGGCATTTAAATTTTTCTTTAAATATTTATTAAATATCAGTGTGACAACAGAACATTATCTGCAGCACTTTTGTGAACAATGGTTGAAGAAAGATTTGATGCAAGGAACATAGTGGAGGCCCCTACCCAGGCAATCGTCAGTTTTCACCTGTAGCCCCCTCAGCACTGACAGGCCTCTCATGATCCTGTATCACCCACCACTAGAAAATGATGATGTTCTTTGCAAAACTACATGAGGTTGTTGCAGTATCTACATTAAAACCGTTTTGGTAAAGACTTCTCCTTTGTACATACAGAAGAATGAGCTCACCACAAACCCCATTCCCTGCCCCTTTGTGGCGAGGAGGCAGTGACAGTTGGGAATCAAGGTAAGCTAAGGAAGAAGTAGAGTAAAGAGGTTTGTAAGATTTAGTTTTATTTCTTATTACCTTACTGTGATTTGATGGCTAATACATTAAATTTATTAATTTTCCCAAGTCAGGTGTGTTTTGCCACTGACAGTAGTTGGTGAGTGATCTCTCCCTGTCCTTTTTTTGAACCCATGAGCCTTTCATTATATTTACTCTCTCCTGTCCAGCTGAGGAGAAGATTGATAGAGCAGCTTTGATGGCACTGAGCAACATCCAGCCCTGGTCAACACACCATAGCATATAGCAAAGAAATTGTTCCTCCTCACAAGATGAATACAATGAAAAAAAATCCCCCGAAAGGTAAGGTATATAGTTATATCAAAAAATATCTTTTCTGCTGCTGAAGACATCAGGCATTCAGTGTAAGAATAATCTCCTCAAAAGTGGGCACTTCAAAAGACAGGTACTTCTAGACATAGTATCTTGTCTTGGAGTAAATATTTTAAATGGTTGACAGAATTAGGACAGCTTCCTCCATTTCATCTTGGAAATCTATAAAACAGTCTCAGTACTAGATATGGACAATATAATGTTACTGAATCCCACCTTAAATGTCACTGAATGTGTATTGTGGGACAGAAATGTACACAGGTAAAGCAAAGATCGGAGCAAGATTTTTTTTTACACATAAGTATATTAAAAAAAAAAAAAGAAACCACCGAACAGAAGATTTTATAATGTAATCTATCTCTGGCAGATCTTTGGTCCAATTTAATGTCTATATTCTGGGAAGGTGCAAACAGATTCTGTATTATTATTCTCACTACCTAGCAACATAATTATTAGAGAATACAGTTGCTAAATTTGCAGCCTCAGGTTAGTTAGGGCTTAGTTGTTGAATGAACAATTAAACAGCTTAAGAAATTAATATTTTCATTTTTCATTGCACTGATTTTGAGATCTAAGTAATAAAGGAAACTGAAAAATATTCAATATTGCACTTTTCAAAAATAAAACATAAAGTGATAGCAATTGAACTTTTGAAAGTGGAAATCTTCTATCCACTGAACACAAGCTCAGACTAGCTGATGCACTTAAATACAGAGGCCTCACCCCTCTTGTAGAAGCTCTTTTCTCTGATGTTTGCTCAGTACATTAATATAATAAAGGTCTGTAATATCTGTAAACTCAGATCTAGATTTTTCACTCACCACTCCCTGAGAACACTGTTTATCTTTTAAAACCCTTTTACTGCAGTTCAATCAACAATTTTTTAATCTGCAACACCTTCCAAACCTCTTTAAAAATGACATAAATTTTTATAAAAAGCAAAGTGAACAGGCTTGCAGCAGATTGTTTTATGCTATCAGAGAAGAGAGTAGCTAATTACAAAGGGTAGTGACAAGCTAAAATGTTCCCTCCTACTAAGGTCCCTAAGTTAAAAAATTTCCTTGCATCTTCTCATAAACTATAAGTCAGCCCAGATTGATAGTATGCCCAAGTTAATGAGAAGCTTAAGACCTGCCTAGGGCTGCAACAGCACAAATGAGTTAGCCAAAACCTGAGAGGATGAAACTGTAACCATAACTGATATTACAAGGGCCCTATAAGTGCATTAGGTATGTCTAAGCTATGATGGAGAGCCTTATTTAGTCATGCTAATCTCAGACTGACAACGAAACTATCAATGGAAATGGTGGAGAAATACATCAAGTGACCGTGGCAAGGCTGCAGCACAGAAATTTGCTCAAAGGTTTTCCACAAAGAGGTGAGAGTTGAATTTGCAGTCGCAGATGGGACTAGATTTTGTGTCAGGGAGAGAGCCAGTATCAGAACTTTGCACCATACCCCACAAAGCAGATGATAGGGATCCACTAGAAGAACATGGCAATCATTTTGTTCACACATATCTTAGTACAACATGGAAGAGTGCTTCTCCTCCAAGTGTTTTCATTTATCTTTGATTCATATCTCACAATAGCAATTTTCTGTTCAGCAAGCCGACACTTTTCTGGGACATGCTGCTTCCTGACCTCACTCTGTGTGTACTCTTTTTCATCTGCCTAAATTTACTCACTGAGAACAAAGACACTATTGTACACCAGTGGTCCATCTGTTCTAGAGAGCAGCTTCAAGTTGTAGTCAGGGCCAGGTGTTTCCTAAGGAAGCATCTTCATGGTCAAAATATTGAATATCCTCAGTGAAGGTTCAAATGCACTAGCCGTAAGAAATACCACCAAGTATTTATAATAAAGGTCTTTTCTGCATGCTTTGTTACTACCCTTTCTTAATGGTAGGGTAATAGTATTTCGCAGTGAATTGTATCATGTTTTTTCACACCACACTTGCCTGTTAAAATTTGAAAATATTTGAGATGGTGTTTTATTTCACCACTTACAAAAAAACCCACCAAAGCCTTAGTATTTCTTACTGTGTAAAGCACTGTAGTGTGAAGCCTGGTGCTGAGAACTTACAACAAACTGGTGAATGCTTTAGTTCTTACATGCCTCAATGAAGGCTTTTGAAAAAATTCCTAAATTCATAGTCCTGAAACTCACCAGAATCCAAATTATTTGTCTTGTTCCTGTGATATCGCCACTGTTTTCATCAAGAGTTTTGTCATAACATAGTGAATCTTGCCATTTAATTGTGCAAAATTAGTAAAATGTGGACTGTCATCTATAGCCTTTTAAATACTGGGTGAAGTCATGCCCATACAGCTTAGACTGCTGGGTAAAGATTATTTTTTCTTTTACACAAGAAATCAGAAAGCAAAATTTTTCATTGTGCATTTCTTCAGTTTCTATTTGCTTGCTTCTGAATTCTATTTCCACTTGTTTAATCAGCCTGTCTCTGCCTTTTGAGACTCCCAAAAGCTTATTCCCTCAATTGTAACACATATATGAACTGTCTCCTGAGTCCTATGTCTGTGCCAAGTAACTGTTAAGGAGCCAGTAGAAAGTCCTTGTTTCATTCAAAGCAGGTTTTAAACTTTAGCAAATGTTCTGAATTACATGGAAAATGTCTCTGAGTTTACTTCCTTTTCCAAATTAATCTTTTTCCTTTTTTTTGTGCACAGTATTTTTACTTTTCAGAAAGCCTAAGAAATTACGAAGCTAGTAAATGAAATACAAATAAGCAGAGATGGAGCACGTCAATTTTAAAACAGGAGGCAGGTCCTTCTTAATAATTTTATCAAGCTGTCATCTCCAAGAAGCTGTAGGCTTCAGTGATATAAATGAAGTTGGAATAAGGGAAGATTGCCAAGCAGGACCATAAGGAAGGACCATAAGCAACTGCAGCCACCAAGGGGCAGTGAAGTGAGCTTGAAAGAGTATTTTGGGCATGCCCCAGCACTCTTCAGAATTCTGGGGCTCAGAAGTAAATAGTTGTACTATTGAATATGTTGGTGGTACATTGGCTATAAAATTTTGTCTTATGCAAGCAATCAAAGTGTGAGCTGCTTCAAGTGCTTTTAACTCTTCTGTAGGTATAATGTTTATTTCTACTTTGAGTTAGACTGCTTCCATCTTCCAGCTGCTGGATCATGCTGCAGTTTGGCCTGCTAGCCCAAAGAGATCATTGTTAAATTTCTGTTCCTCATATACCTTCCAGAATCTTCCCTTTGTATGTATTTGTCTTTTTAAATATTCTTTTTCTTTCAGTGAGGAAGAACAATCTGATAGGGAGACTCATCTTAAACTTGCCATTATAAAGAATGCTTTCCAATTCTTTAATAATTCCTCCGGTTTTCCTTATTTACTAATGGCATTCCTTGCAAATGGATATTAAAACCAGAGATAGAATGCCAGTTATGCTATGCTAAAAGCCAATGCAAGTCAAAAAGCTTCCCAAAAGCTACATTATTCACCTGCCTGTTGATCTAAAGATTACATCAATCCTTTCTATGGTACAATGCTCCAGGAGCTTCTTATTCACCACAAGCTCCATTTTTTGGTTCCATTCTTACCACCACTTCCATATTCCTTCCATCTCTGTCCGTCCATTAGCCAGAGCTCCATTTTTCTGGACATTTGACTTCTTTAAATCCAGTGAACCAAACCACTTGGATCACTCTTCCCCTCTCAGCCTTTCTGTTATTCTTTTC
>JAOXXN010000395.1:99090398-99113046 GCA_026770055.1 Myrmophylax atrothorax | reverse complement strand
GATTCCAGTAGAACTTAATCTGTTTGTATCTCCATATGCTCACAAGTTAATGGAGGAGTTATTTGCACCACATCCTTTGATGTAGTGAGTCTTCCAAATAGCTTCAATTATGAGGGTGCCAGTCCTTGAAAGCCATTTGAAAATCTACTCCATTCCAGGCTCCTTTATTCCATATTCCATATGTTCTAACTACATATGTGATTTTCATGAACAGTTTTATTGCATGGGTTAGGTTAATCAAAGACTGCCACATTAATGATTAGGTCAAGCATTATTACCGGCATGCATTTTTGTCTTTTTCTAATTGGTTTTAACTGATAAATGACAAGCGTACTCAAAGAGCTTTTATATTTTATTGCTATGATTTCTATCCAACTCTGCTGTCTTTCCAAGTGTCATTGGCTATTTACAATGGTCTTCACACAGAGAACTGTAAATGGCACCTAGTGATTCATTTTAAAATATTTTCTTTTCCTTTACCAAGAAGAGATGTAATCATCCAAATAATTGTATTTATATTGCCTCTAAATCTGTTATTTATGAAACATTTTTATGCTAAGGGACTTTCACTGGGATTTCATCCATTTTAAAAGAGGTAAAAACTGAACTATTTCATAGATCTGGCTTTAGTTCAGTAGTAAAAGAAGCCAAGAGTCCAGTTACAAAATACTCATCCAACTCCTTGGAGAAAGTGGCTGAAGGCGGAAAAAAAAGTGTAGCTCTTTCTTTCTGATATTTGATACAATTTCATTTTTGAGAGCTGTAAGCAAAAACCAGGCTGAAGTGAGACATATTTTTATAATCTATAATTAAAATTGTCCTGCAGTAAAATTCTGTGGATAATTATTTGGCTTGTTCATAAATACACCACCATGTTGTAAAGCTGCATTCATAAGTCTCACACCACTTTACACCGCACCAGGTGCTTTCACCAATAGTAAAAAGGACATTTTTACACTTTAGGTAATGTCACAGCATCCAAGATGAATGAAGAACAGCTTTAACTAGACAGTAAATCAGAAAATCACACCAATAAAAAATCTCTCCTTGCATTCATGGTATGAACCTGTCTTAGAGAGCATTCTGACAAATAATTGAAAGAAATGGAAATACACACTAATAAAAGAGTTTCAATTCATACAAATGTGGTTTCTTAAGGCACTGACTCCTTGACCCTCTACAACAGGCAGTCTTACAAGTAATCTTTTGTTGCTCTCTCTTTATTTTACTTTTTTGCAGGTTAGTTATCTTATAATAGTGTTATCATCCTCCTAAGAATGATGAGCATTGCAAGAAAAAATTGAATTATTCAAGCAAATGTAGTGAGAAAAAAAGGAAAGATGATATAATTTTAACTGCAGGCCTCCTAGTGGGACATAATATGTATGCAGAAGAGAAATGCAATAAAAATATGGAAAAAAGGAAAATAGAGTGAACTATAACCATAAAACTAGTTTGATAACTACACTTGATAAGGCAGACAAAATTTGATCTGCATAGAGAGCTAAAAAAACAATAGAAAATGGAAGAGTTGGAATGAAATGGAATAGCACTTGGAAGGCATTTGAAACTAATTAAAGGGAAAAAAGTAATGAACTGTGCTGAAAGCAAAAACTATTAAAATGTGAGGACATTACAAATGGCCTTCTGGAGCTGGCTGTTTCATATTTGCAGTAATCACTCTGGCTCACAAATATAAAATAGCTAGTTAAATGCACTCATAAGAAAGTTAAGCTTCAGTGCAAATATAAGGCAGGACTGCAAAATTATACAAAAATGTAGTTTTGATAAACTGAGTTAGAGAATTCAATAAAATTAAGTAAATAATGGCAATAGTTTGTTATGAAATAGGATGTCATCATGCGAAAAAAAATTGGTAAAGGAAGATCCACTGGATCCACTCAGCATCCAGCGTCAGGATAGCTCTTGGAATACAGCAAGGCATGTTAGGGAAATTAGTGATTGTGGTATACCAGAAAAACTACAAAAAGAGCCTAGTTTGTTTAGTCCAGAAGAATGAAGGCTGGCAGTAACACAAAAAGACAAGGATGGTTGGAAGGATGTTAAATACAAGAGAGGAGGTATTATGTAAAGAACAATTTCGTCTAAGAGAAATTGGATATAAACCCTCCATGAAAATATTTAAGAGACCAGTAGGTTCATTTAATCATAATGAAACCTTCTGGTAGGACATATGAGGAAAAGATAATAGCAAATTGTTATACAGTCACCACCAAGACTTACATCTAAATTATAGTTCTTCAGTCCCTACCCTGATAATGTTTACATGTTTATTAGAAAGGGTCAGTGTCAGCATACTAGTTCTTATAATCCTATTGAAATTCCTAGAATAAGATTTCATTGAACCTAATTTTAAACCTCTGTAGTAGAAATGTTTCCTTGTCACCTACTTGTCCGATTTAATTACCAATGAAGAGAAATACAAAATTCTAGAACAATATTTGAGTGTTTGTATGAGACAATTTTCACCCTCAAACTATTATTCCTTTCTCTCTGCAGAGAGTCCTGGCAAGCAGATCAGATATTGTCTGGAGCGTAGAAATGTGTGTTTGATACACAGCTGGCACTGTAAGGATCCAAGGATTAAAATGGGAGAACTCTCTTACCAATTTGAGGACACCACATCAAAATTTGAGAAAGATAAACAGAGAAAAAAGTAATTTGTCGTACAGAATCCATTTCCCTCTTAATCAATGTATCTGCTTTTACAGCTGGAAAAGAGCACATATTATTGTCATTTTACTGACTAAGATAATATTGAATTTAGAAGCACATTGTGCCACCTCTGTGACAGGGTGTAAGAGAAAGCTGCGAACAAGTGATTGAAGGCTGGTTTCCACAAATCTCACAAATTGGTTTTTCTTGCCACATTCCCAGACTTAGTCTTTGTCACTGGAGCTAAGACTTCATGATGACTTTTATAGAAAATTTTTATCACTACCTTTAAAGAAGCTTGAAACCAAACCTTTCTGTACCAGAAACTGCTGAATTGATTTAATTTAGAAGAATTCAGAAAAAACACAGCACAATATGTTCAACGTACAAGGTGCTGTCAGGAAGTAGTACTTTTTCACCACTTAAGTGAGAGAAATATTACTTTAAATGTACACAGTCTCTTTAGCTTGATAGTTCTTATTTCTTGGGATGATTCTAAGAACTAGAATCCCCATATGGAAAATTCATTTGATCCTAAAGATTTTCCTAGGAAATGTGATCTCCCAAGTGTATGTGTGAAGATTCCAAAAGCACATTTGCAAATGTTAGCCTAAAAAGTCAAAGAAATTAAACCAATGTGGTTAAAACTTCCTCTTCAACTGGTTTGAGGCAATCGCAGTAGACTGCAAAAGATTCCATGTGCGGTGTTAAAGCAATCAGGATTCAAACAAACCCAGAAACTATTTAGTTTGACAATATTTCCTAACCAACCCAATGGTTTTGTGTCAAGGGGATATTGGCTTTTGACATGCAAGCAGAGCATTCATATCTGAGGAGCCAGTTTGTCATCCTCCTCTGTCACACTGGCAAATTTCAGCTGGCACTGCATGCTTCAACACTGCCAAGTCCCACTTCTGTGGTGGCAGCAATGGATTTAAAGATAATAACCTCAAAAAGTCTGGAAAGAAGACCAATGACCATAATGCATTAGAAGCTATTTCAACACAGTGCTGCAAAACACCATCCCACTGGGTACAGAGAGAGAAGAAGTGCTCACACAACAGACCTGCATTAAGTTACACATGCATGCTCCAAGATTCCAAGTCATTTTGCTAAACTAAAGGGTTACCATGCTTTCTCAGGAACAACTTGAGATTATTCTAGTGCACGTACACACTTATTGAAGACATAACTATCATGGTGTCTTTGTAGTACACTAGAGAGCCTTGATCTACTCAATGATCCTTGGCACCATGGCAACAAAGGTGCCAAATAAATCATGACAATCTGTATATTTTACCTGTGAAAAATCAGGTGGCAAAGAAAGAGGGAGTCAAGTTCAAAATCTGCCTGTGGGACACCCTTTGGAGTCTCTGCATAAAAGACCATCAGCATTCTGATTCACACATGCCCTGGCAGTAAACAAAGAGTTTCCACTGGTACTTTTCAAACCAAGAAGGCTGCAGCTGAGGAAGGAAGTGCAGAAACAGACAAGGAGTGTTGATGGGAAAAAATACATCTCTAAAACTAAATTTGAAGCAGATGACCATTTTCCTTCACTCAGCTGCTGGGAAGAAACTTGGAACAAAGTACCTGCAAACCTGATGGGCTTTGCAGAGATTTAGAACTCAAGCAACACTAAAGGTACAAATCCATCAGAAACAAAGGCCAGATCTTCTGCATATCCTCTGCACCTGTTTTATATTGCCATTTTCAAGGTTGTTTTATGTCCTCTAACACATACATATGCATAAATGCAATGTTTCAGCCATTTGCTAAGTTGACTTGTGTCCTATCTCACATCCTACACCTATAAGTAGAAGTTAGAGGCAAACTCTTTCCAAAGCACAATACTTGATAAGGAAGTTCATGTTCTTTCTGTTTTCTTATTCCAAAACAAGTAACTAGGATTCATTTCTTTTAATCAGCATCTCATATCCTAGTTTTTTCTAATTGCAAAATATTTTGAGCATGAAATGGAAAGTAACGAGATCCATGATGATTCTCAGTGTAGTCTCCAAGGGATTTCCTTGGATTATTTTCCTTGATGGAAACTTGTAAATTCTGTCTAGGGGGTTCTTAATGTTTTGCTTACATGTTGTAGCCTAATCCGATCAGTAGGTAAGCCCAGTAACTCCTACCTGTTACCACACCTTCTGGCATGCCTGGGGTTATAGAGCACAGACTCCATAAATGCAGTTTGTCCAGGAAACCTCAGAGTTACAACATGACTGCACACCATGCACTCTCTTGGAAGCACTGGACTTACTGCACTCCCACTACCTGAGCATGAACACTACATGTCTAACTGGAAGATCAGATTTACCACACATCTGCAGGCCACCTGTGCTGTGCAAACACAATGAGCTAAAAAGAAATAATAAAAAGCTTTATTCTTAGACATTTAACCCATGCTTGTGACACTGTTGTCCACAACATTTCACTTGGCAAATGTTGTTTACAATGTGGTGGGAAAGGGGAGAAAGCTTTAGGTGATAAAATGGCTTCTCGTAAGTATAGCATAATGTATTGACAGAGGGCAAAAAAGAGTTAAGGCAACATTAATGTTTTTCAAATGAAGGGCCTTTGTTTTTCATAAAAACTCACAATCTCAGTGTGTTACATATGTGAAGTTACAGAATTGGAAAAATACAAGGCTTGCAAGATTTTGAAGACAAGTGCATAAGCACAACACTACCTATGCTTAGGAGCGAAGTTTCAAACAGCAGTTACTTCCCTAGCACCTCTGCAGTTACAAATGAGAGCAGAGACTCAGTGCTACCCATCCTGCCCCGTGTGGCTCCTGCCCGCAGCTCACAGGGACCAGTGTGCCTCAGGCGCTCAGAAGGCACTGAGAAGACTCCAGTCATTAGGGAGGACTGGTGCCTCCAAAACTGGGGCTGCTGTGGTCCAAAACATGCCTTGGCTAAACCAGTTGTAAACCCACTGCACACACACACCCCCTTAAATTTGTCATCTCCCATAATTGCTAATGCACTCTTTATTGTAACACCTATCAATTCTATCCCCAATTCTTTTTGTTACAGCATGACAGCTATCAGAAGTTATATGACAAGTTTTGTGCACTCCCTAAGTTTAGGGAGACCATACTGATTGTCAGCTGAAGGCTCAAATCAGTTCTTCTTGGTACACTGGCATATAATAAAAAAACAGTCCCAGACTGGTAAGCGCAGAACACCTGAATATCAATTTTAATTTTACTGCTAAACTGCAAGCAATTTTTTTACTGCTAAAGAGAATTCCTGCATTTAAATGTGGAAAATAATCGCCTATATTTAGAAAATACAATTATTAGTCACAGGTTTCTGAAAAATTATGCGAGTTATTTAGACTTCACATTGCAACTCATTTTTTAAAATTCTTATTTGGATGTCTTTCTTCTTTTTGTTCTTTGTTAATCATTAAGGCCACAATGCAATTTTGTCCCATGAAAAATTAATAGTTTTTAAAAGTAAAATTTCAGCTTTACTATTTTACTAATCACTTTCAGTTGAGGAATCCAGGCCTTTTAGAAGAGAGGGTGTACATATTGCCAAAATGTAGTTCAGGAGTTCATTAGCAGATAGGCCAAGTGTAGGTCGTACAATGACTAAAATTACATTTTTAAAGTGTAACATAGAGTGACTTTTTAGACTTTCTGAGGCTCACCGATCTTCTAAAAGTTCAAGAGACTGAACAAACAATCTAGTAATTTTGGAGGGGGATGACTACAAAAGCCACTATGACTCAATTCCCAGAAGCTGTAAAATGTGAAAATCTAGACTTGACAATACTTTCTGAGCTGGCTGCAACTGTACATCTATCTGAAAGTCAAACCACTGCTGCATCAACAAGCAAATGCTGTACACTTTTCAATGTTTAAGAGAATGACAAGTGGAAATAGAAGGCAGGATTCATCATATTACTTCCCAGAGACTTGTATGGCATAGAATTAAAAATCTTCAAAGTGTGTGCAAAAATCTTAGTTCTTGTGAAAGCTGCACTGTAACTTCCCAGTCAACATCTATGGTGTACTTGCTCTGGTGGCTGCCAGGAGGGACCTAAAAATCAGCATTCCCTAAACCCTACTTGCAAGTTATTAGCCCTGCAGCCAGCCTGAGTCGATCTCATTGCAGGATGTTTATTTCCTTTCCTGAAGACAACACCATACCCTTTCAAGAAGTGGTGCTGGACTGTTTGT
Source organism: Myrmophylax atrothorax (assembly GCA_026770055.1). NCBI lineage: Eukaryota > Metazoa > Chordata > Aves > Passeriformes > Thamnophilidae > Myrmophylax > Myrmophylax atrothorax. Next base: position 99,106,169 of record JAOXXN010000395.1, on the reverse strand, counting down.
CGGCCTGACGTCCGTCTTCAAGCACTGCCAGACACCAGCACAAAGCCATGCAAGGAGACAGCTCACTAAGCATGGAAACCAGAACCCATCCAAAGGGCAAGTAATCTGGCCCAAGCAATGTGCAGGTGTGCTGGAGGCTTTTCCCCCAAGTGAACTGGCTTTCTTGCTATGAGATACCTCAAGAGATAAGCAGTGCAGATAGACTGCAGATTAGTTTGTTATAAGCCTTGCCCTCAGTCTTGAAAACACTATCAAAAGACACTGCAGACTTAAGTTTATTCTATTGCACACATTTTTAATACGTTATCTCCATTCTGAGAACATATGGACACAATTTAGAAACTGTTTTAAATCTGGAAGACCCTGAGAGGCTTATGGTGTAGGTGGTGTTTTGTTTCCAGAAATTACTGTAACTTATTTCAGGCATATCCCGAGACATAATAGTGGTCATGTTAAAATGAAATTGTTTTAGCTCCAAGGGACACAGATGTATTTTTTGTATGAAAAACGCAAGACACCTTGACAATGCTGTTAAAAACAATAAAAAGTGGTTGAGTCCTGAAGCCTCTGCTCAAACGAAAATTCCTCTGGATTCCATTATGTGTTAAGATACAGTAGTTTTATAGCATATATTGACTTATTCCCAGTTTTCTTGAATATTATAGGTTTGGATGCATTTTTAATGTTAACTGCATTTTCTAGTTTTGATTTTGATCAGTTCTGTACAACTCTTAAACTATAGCTTAGGAATTTGTGATATTACACATTTGAGGAGAATAAGAAAAACTTGAACGAAACACAGTTTCTTCAAAAGTATTTCAATAATGGTACAAAAGAAAGCTAAGACTGGTCCTTTACCCTTCACTGAAATGTGGATGGAACTGAGCTAGAACATGTTTTCTACAACCATTTTTTACAAGGCTGTTTTAGAAACCACCATCTAATAAAACAAAACAGAAAAATATTTTCCAATTCAAACTACACCTAACATGTTCTGCAGAAGGCAGAGTATAATTACTCAAATATGCATTTGGCCAGTTTACAGAGTTAACAACCAGTGCGATGAAAACAGCCATGGAATTCTGATGAAGTTGTGAGACCCTTGTTTGTAACACATCTTCCAACGCACCCGGCACCTCCCACGGCAGCATCCTGCTCTGTGCACAGCTGCGGCAGGCTCAAAGGGAGGAAAGCTCACCCCCCAACCCACACCCATCACCCTCTCAGCACCATGCTTCATGGGGATCTGTCTGCACCTTGGTATAGTCTGTGTTCTTTTCATAGTAATGTCACAAAACAGAAGCTTCAAAACATATCAGGCTACCGTTCAGGTTTTCTGCTCACAGTAAATGACAAGAATCTGAGATGGTTCATTCCCTCTCCTCATAATGTTATACCACATGAGGATCTCAACAGGATACCCCACTGAAATAACATCCAGACTCCACTGGAAACATTGCAGCACAACAATAAAACAAATCAATCAAATAAGCTAGGTCTTCCATTTCCCATGATTCTGTTTCTTTCTTTCTTTTTTCTTGCTTTCCTATCAGCCCTTCCTATAATGCTGACCCCTCTGTGCTCCCTCCTCCCTGGTCTTCCTTTCCTCTACAGATTAAGTGACAACCTTCTTCACCCTCTCCACACAGTACTGACGGTTTCTCTTGGAATTAGTTCTCTTTGCTTTCCTCACACTCATGCACTGTCTACCTGAACTTTTGTATCATCACTTTGAAGAGAATAATTTTCTAGCAACTCTTACATCGGGCTAGTGCCAAGGGCTAGAGGAAGGCACAAGTATTTCGCCTTCCTTTTCTTTGCTCTAGTCTCAGTGGCACAGAGCAGGCAGCTGTAAAACTGGCTGAGGGACTATAGAGGGTTTCAAATAATTTAATAAATGAGACTTATTCAATCAATATAACTTGAAGAAAAACAGATAATGTCATTTGAAAACAGTATTGAATATTCCGAATGATACAACAATGACAATTCATCTCTCTCGGTTTCCTGAAAGTATGCATGAATCTGTCAAATTACTTAACAAACAATTGAAGAAATATTTTTCATTACATGTAGAGAATATCATGCTTTTATTGTAGAAAGTAATTCAATTAACTACTCATCTCCAGTAGTCATTATTTTCACAGCACCAAATTTTTTACACATTATTCAGACTATTGTCAGACTAAAAATTCTGATAATATAAGGGTTTACTTCCATTTAAAAAATTGTAATTACATCATGAAATTTGTTCCTCATAAAGCTCTGATTTACTGATGTGCACCTTTTCAATGTGGCATCCTTATTTTAACATACATTATTTTATTTTCTCAGCTGTTTTCTACCACCTTGGTATCATTATATTGATTTGCTAAAACAACATGGTTTTTTGAGAATTGGCAGGGCAGATTTTTAGTACAGTCAAACACACGTGTTTTATATTAAGAGACTGTAGTGAGTTGGTCCAAATGTGTGGTATACATGCATAATAGCATGGAAGAAAAACGAAAAAAAACCGAAGATTTTTTTTTTTCACTTCTTAGCAGGAATGCTAGAAATTCATGGAAGAAAGGTTTATATCTCATTGAATGCTGGATCAAAAAGGAAACTATAAATTATAATGAATAAAAAGTGTGACACAGTAGTTGCTATAAAGCTCAAAAATCTCTTCCTAGATGACTTCATATTCTAATGTAATTGTGACGTTTGTAAAAACTATGGCAATAGTATACTACATAAAAGCTATGACATTCACTGGGCTGAAATCAGGATCTAAAATGCATTATATACCACCTGATAGTCTCGCAACTTTAGTTAAATAAATTGATGAAAAGTCACCCTTCCTGTGAAGCAACTCAATGACAAAAACGTTCTTTGCTCTAAATTAAATCAGTGTAACTTTAGCCTTAGGTATGGCATTTAGTTAGACTGACTGCAAGAGAGAAAAATTCTCTTTCTAAGGCCAATATTGCCCCCTTCTGCTATCAAGGAGCCAAGGCATGTAACTTTCCAATTAAGAAGCTTGCAGGGGTTTGGGCTTACCTACATAGTAAGGTGAACCTCCTTTTTGCTTATTCCGCTGCTAACAAATATTTGGAGTAGGGGGTTTTTTAGTATTTTTTTCATGTTCTTTGAATTTTCCACTCAGAAATTTTAAAACAAAATTTCCTTCTCATAAACATATATATGCCCTTTCTATATCAAATATATTCTCTGTCTTTAGAGACTAATTGAACAGAAAATGGTTTCTCCCCCTAAACTTTTCTACATATATCTAAGGCCCACTAGCTCATGACCTATGTAAAGATGGAGAAACAATAGTGAAAAGAAAAATACTCATAAAACATTTTGAGATTTCACAGTTGAAAAAGGAAGGGCTGGCTATCTTGGAAATAATATTTTATTACTGGGTAATAATAGCTAAAGTTATGCTACCCTAAAGCTCAAAGTGCTGGCCTCAAAGTTGCCAGTAGCAAGCATCATTACACAAACACACAAAAAAAGGTCTATAAGTATTTCAAAATAATCAAAAAATATGTAGCTGGAGCTACTGTTAATAAAAATAGCTATTAAATATCAAATTTCCTCATTAATTTTTTTCACTTCCTTCCTACAGATGCCAGGAAACCTGTCCAGAAATTTCCTAAGAAAGGGGCCTTATCTCTTCTAAACTAGAAATGAAAACAAAAAAAAAAAGTAAGGTCTTTCTAGATTAATTAGACTGCTGAGGCAAGTTAAAAGAATGAAAATTCAATGAACCATGGAAAGTCATTGTCTTTTTCTCAGAAAAAGTTGACGTAGTCATCAACCCACTGTTGTTGGGTTATGTTTAATAAAATGTGATCGTGCTGCTTCTGTGGATTTTAATTTATCTAGCAACAGTAGGCTTTTGCTGTGCTGATCTCAATTGTCTTAAATTTTCTGTATATAAGATAATTTTATTTGGTGTAATTACTGGTATGTTTTTGTCTACATAAGTAGGAAAACTAGGATCAAAATGTTTTGTACTTGGAGTATCAGCCCAAATCCAGGTACAGAATTAAATACCATTTTATATTATAATATATAGGAGAACTCTGAATGTTTATAACACTTATAAGAACTTGGGCATTCTCCTATGCATTCAAAGATAATGCAAAGTTGTCTTGTGGTCACTTTCATAATTAAAAATCTAGTAATTCACCTACAGTCCAATAGCAAATATTTTTCCTAAATCCACAAAGGGAAAGGAATGGTTCAATGTGCTTTTTCTGCAGATCTACTGATATTTTCTTCCCTTTTCCTTGTCTATATTTGGTTACCCTCAAAGACATGTTACATTCCCACTGTATTAATATTGGCAATTTGGATGGATAAAGTTGATCCAGTGAATAACTTTTATTTGGGAGTATAGTTTAATCCTGTTGCCCAAGTCATACCACATGACACAATACATCTAAACAATTACTTCTCCACACTTGTTCTTAATTGACAGCAGCTGCCAGTCCACTCCACCAATATTCTCCCTGCTTAGTTTCTCCTCTTTTGCTGCTTAGATCCTCTATGACATTGCTGAAGTCTTTAAAGGCAGATGTAGGAACTCAACTACTTTTAAGTGTGGACATTACCAAGAAACTCTGAAAGCCTCGCATAACCAGAACATGCAGAAAACTGTCATCACAAAGCTGACATTGGATTTTTGTGAGCATGAACTATCATCACAAAACTGACATTGGATTTCTGTGAGCATGAAATTTCAAGCTAAACTGGGTTATCCATAACCAAAAAAAATCAGACTAATTTCATATGTGGATTCTAAATTTTACACATGTATATAATAGGTTCTGTAGTAAGCCAGGCCAAACATTTCTTTCCTGGGTCTTACTCACATAGATTGCTTCAGCATGATTGTTATTTTTTAGAATACCTTATCAGAGAGTGACGGAAAGGCAATATACTGAAGATGAATGTACCCTTACCTGAATGCAGTGCAGAGCACTTAGTTAACAATGCACAGTGTTTTGTAAATTTGAACATTCTGTTCTTAGACATGGGTTTAGGTCAGGGTATCAGTTATGTTCCTGATATATAACCATCTCTCTGAAGCTACAACACCAAGTAAAACACATCATTTTCAAAGAGAAACAGATCAACATGCTGAGCATGATGTAATCAATCAGTTGCAAAAAATAAATGCGTGTGACAAATGGAAATCAATTCTTTCAGTCAATTAAGAAGCAACAGGGGTAATGACGTGCACACTTAACCCTGTTCTTTCACTGCAGTTAACAGAGTGATTATTAAGACAAGATGCTATGATATGGCATATTATGTTATGATATGATCCCCAGGTTTTGCCCTCTGACAACACTAAGTGATGCACTTCAAGAGCTGAGATGGACAGACCTGCACCAGTAAGTTGACAATTCAATAAAGATGAAATCATTGAAGCCAGAAGAAAGCTAGGATAGAGAAATGACCCAAACACTACTGCATCACCTGTGTGACTGCTGGAGCAGAGCCCAGGCCTCACAGCCAGCTGTGTGGGATGTCCAAACAGCACCTCCCACAATGGCTTTTTTTTTCCCCTCTCTGACACAAAACTCCCATTCTGGGTGGGATAAGGAGATGAGACAGCAAAACCAAAACGCCCAACAAAACTTCAGCAGCTGTTTTCTGTGTAGTATCGCACCCCTGACTCTGGAGCCCTGCTGTGGCTCCAGCAAGACGGCAGGGTGCCTGCCGCTCCATCAAAGCTGAGACAGGCAAAGTGCCAAAGAGCTACAGGGAGTAATTTTTTTATTATTATTTCCTCTCTAAAATAAAAATAAACACTTTTTCAGACACCAGCTTTCAGCATATACAAGGTTTGAAAACACACAGCTATCATTCTCTGCTTCCTTCTGCAGTGTATGTTGGTGTGCCTGGTCCTTGCACACTTCTTTGAATCTGAAGAAGTCAAATCCTGGATTAATGGTTGTTTTTTGTACACCATTACAAAAACAATAAAAAAATTTGGTATACAGCTAGAGCAAATATTTGGAGTCTTATAATATTTAAATCTATATTATGTCGGTTAATAAATACTAATATATTAAATGTTACTACTAATGACAGCTCTAATTAATAATTATATTGCATCATGTTATATATTATAATGTATATTGATGTTATTAATAAGTTTAATGAAACCAATATTAATATTACTTCTTGATTAAAGTAATTGGATTTTTGTTTTAATTTTTTTTAAGTTACATATTTTAAAACTGTTCATTCTTTGCTGTCATTATAGATGTTATGATTCTATGTCCTGACAATGTCCAAATAGCTGAGCTAAATTGCCACAAACCATATAAAAAGGCAAAAGAGAACACTATTCTCCTTTTCATTTCATTGTGTGCCAAACAGAAGTAATTAAGAATTGGGCCCAAAATCCTCATAGTGTCCACAGATGCCATACCCAGATATTTTTACCAAAATATGTTTTATACAAAATGATGGTTTTTTTCTTAATAGGTTTTCCGCTGTTAGTTGAAATTGTCCCCAGATGCTTTGCATAAATTACAAGCTATAATTATTTTCCCTGAAGCTGATCAAAGACAGCCCCAAGAATGCAGAGCATGTTTCCTGTGTCTTGAGTACAGGAACGGCCAGAAGCAATCCCATTGGTGTTAGGGCTCTGCTCCAAAGCAGAGGTTTCTAATCATTCCAGCAGAATTTGGCACCTCAAAGGCACGTACACCCTGGCATAGTTGTGCAATGAACATCCAGAGAAAAGATTTGGTGCCAAGCAGTGATCAGAGGCCCAGGAGCCACCTTGCTAACACAGGAACATAGACATATATTTTATATCTTCCTGTGGCAGCCTTGTCCCCCACAACAACTTATCTGCAAGGAGAACAGAAGAAGAAACTGTCTTGTGTCCTCTGCTTTGTATCTGTCAATGGTAGAGTTTATTTACCAGAGTTTCCATTTAAAAAATAACATACTGTGTGTAAGGAGATACGGATGATGGCTGTTGTTTTTTCTAATAAGGTTCTCTCAAAAGTTTTATCCATACTTGGAGCGTACAGAATGTCCCTCATCGTGGAAGATTTTGATTAGGAAGGAAATGGCGCAGTTCACGAAGGTTTACAAAAAGAAAGCTTGACAGAAACAACTGGTAACACTTGCACATCTGCCTATCACTGTCAGCTTACTCTTCTGCAAGTGCAGCTAACATTGGCTGGTTTTTCCTGGCTATTGGACCTTGCTTCTCATGTACCTTCAACACCATTAACTAGTCTTCATGAAAGGAAAGCCAGCACCAAATACCCCTTCTTTATTTTACGGCCCAGATCAAACCTTTATCAGTTATTCAGGTTCAGATCCCTCCTTACTACATTTAACCTAACCCAGTAATATAGGTCTTACTCTGGAGATGGCAAAGTTCACTTGACCTTGTTTAAGAGTGACATTTACCAAACAGGCACTTAATATTATTATTGCACTGGTAAATACAGTACAAAAAAAATAAGTTCTCAATTGGCATGGTGCTTTCAGTCTTGGGCTTGAGAAAGAGTCACACTTTGCTGTGAACTCCCTTCATAAACTACTAGATGCATTTCATATAAACGTCCACAGACATACGAATAAGATTAACATATATCGGATTTCGGACAATAAGCAGTCACTTCAGAGTGACAGTGGATTCTGGATGAACTGAGCTCCTCCTTCTTGTTTTAGTGATAGATTCAAAGAAACCATTTTGCTTTACTTATACCTCAAGGATGTTTCAGAAACATCCGGCGCAGAATCTTCCATTATCCCTGGAGTTAACTTGCAAATGTACTTGTCAAGAAGAGATACTTGTTGAGAAATTAAGCAGCCCCTTAAGTCATATAAACAGACAAAATTCTAACTAGAACAATTAAAAAACAGAATATGACATTACATTTATATGGTGTACATGGGCATATTTTTGGAAAAGGCTGTGTATTTATGTTGTGCAGCATGCTGCATAAGATATGGGATCAAAATTACAGGAAAATGTGAACATGAAAGGACACACTGCAGATATTTTTGCAAAATTATCTCATAGATGGCACTTCCACTCCATAATGTAATTTTTTATTCATCAAAAGAAATGAGAGAAAGACAAGGACAGCTTGATAGTTTAGAAGTAAAGAGGTTCATTGCCTCAGACAAAGGATAACCTCCAACTAAGAGTAAGTTCTGTCTAGGAATTTGAAGTAGGAACATAGCATCCTTCTAAAGAAATTACTTTCATCATCATTCACTGCTTGCACTGGCTGGCACTGTGCTGGACTTAGACATCACCCCACTGCAGAAAATGCACATGTACAGTCCTGCTTCATTCTACAAAGGCTTTTCTCCAAGCTGACATTATTTAGTAGAAGACACCACCAAGTACAGTACTGTATCGAGTGTTACTGCTGCCAGTTAGGATGATGCAATTTTAGAGAGTTTGCTTGTTGTTTGGGGGGTTTTTTCAACAAAAAATCACACATGAAATAGTGTAATGGAAGATCCTGACTTTGACAGTCAGGATTCAAATACATCCAGCAAGGTTTATAACAGCCTAGCACAAAGGAAAACAGGATTTTTTAAAGTTTTGCTTTTGAGCTCTCTCCTAATTCTCACTGCAGAAACATATCCAATGTATGTATGAAAGCACCACAAGTACACGGCAAGGGATGGAACTTTAGTCTTGAGACCTACATAGCCAACAGTAGATTCATGGCTTTCAAAGCTGTCACATCTGTTTCAGCCCTCCAAACCACTGTACCACACATTTCCAGAACACTTTTGCTCTCCGTATACTATTTTCTTTCCTTTTCCTTTGGAGTTGTCTTTGGAGCCAAGGACTCTGATAGTCTCCTGCATTCAGTATCTAAAATCCAGCTGAGCAGTAGTACCTTCTTTATACTGATAACTTGCATATATCTCAGTTTCTTAAATGGCACAGTTCTTCTCAGGATCAAGTTAAGGATAATTTAACGAAGCCCTGAGAAACTGAATTGCATGAGAAGCGGAAAAAGTGTGTCTGTCTTTCTTAAAGAGCAGGAAAAACCAGAGTTTTCCCCTGCTACTGGGCCTCTCCTATAGCTCTGGAACCTCTTAGATCTTAAAGAAACAGTATCAGCTGCTATCTTCCCACAAGCATCACCAGACTCCCAAAGAATGGGGAAAGAAGGCATAGGAGTTCTGAGTATCTTCTCTGGAGAAACCACCTGTTTTTCCCAGAAGGCAGGAGAGATAGTGAATTAGAGTCCTTTTCCCACATCAGCACTCCTAAAACTCTTGATGTTTGTAGTTTCCAGTTCCAAAAGAGACTGACGTAATCCTAATCAAAATTGTTGACTACAGTGATTGACAAGTGCACAATGTCTTCAGTTGCACAGAGGCCTATCACAGAGGCACACAAAAAACAACTTCATACAAATAACAGACAGACTGATTTGGAACCAAAACCAGTGGCCAAAACTAACAGAGGGACAACTACAATGACACTCCAGTGACATTTAACACGTTACTGGTTTGGTGTACCAGCTGGGGATATTGTCACCACATGGACAAGAAAGATGATCCAAAGTGCACATGCACATACTCACATGCACAAGGGAGGCCTCTCACTCAGAGGTACCCAGAAGACCAGTTCGCTTCATCCAAAGGATCAAAGAACCACTGCAGGGTATCCAGTAGTAAAATGGTCACCCAGGATGTGGAGGCAGGGCACTTGATACTGGGAGATGTCCTTTGGTAGCGTCCCAAGGGGAGAGCTTCTCCTCACAGAACCACTCCTCCAAGGAAAACCACACACAGGTCATTTCCATCAGGGGTCCCATTTACCTGTCTGAAGAAAGGCTATGAAGCTGGTGGTCTAGAGCACAGATCTTAAGAGGTGAAGCTAAGGAAGCTGGGGTCATTTAATCTGGAAAAAAGGAGACTCGGGGGAGACCTTATTTTCCCCACATACCTGAAAAAAGGATGTAGCAAAGGGGGAGTCAGATCTCTCTTCCCATGTAACAAGTGACACAACAAGAAGAAATGGCCTCAGGTTGCACCAGGGAAGGTTTAGGTTGGATACTAGGAAACATTTCTTCACCAAAAGAGTGGTCAGGCATTGGAATAGGCTGTCCAAGGAAGTTATTGAGCCACCAGCCCTGGAAGTGTTCAAAAAATGTGTAGATGTTGCACCTGGGGACCTGGTTTACTGGTGAATACAGCAGTGTTGGGCTAGTGGTTGAATTTGATGATCTTTGGGGATATGGTTTAATGGTGAACATGGATCTGTTGAGTTAAAGGTTAGATTCAACAATCCTAGAGGTCTTTGCCAGCCTTAATGATACTATGATTCTATAACCTGGTTGGATCAGGGCTCATGGTCATATAGGGTAATGACCCAGAAACTTCCCTGAACTGAGGCTTCTCATTGGCTGGGGTCCCTGTCTGTTCACCAAGAGGTCCTGCCTCCTTCATTCCTGCCACTGGGCAGGGACGGGGGAGGTAGTGGAGGTTGTGTTGTGCATGACACAGCCATGGTGCAAAGGGGCAAAAATACAGGCATGAAATGCTGGGGCCCATCATGTATTGGCTGGGGGCAAGTATGGGGTGTGTGCACACCAGCCACAACCTCAAATATAAGAAGACCCTGCTCCAAGATAGCCTCTGACCCCTGCATGGGCACTGAAGGCACTAGGAGTAGTTACAAACTTGTTTGAACTTCAGATCTTGCCCTCATGCCCAAGCACAGCCGCAGGGAAATGTCAATCAGGCCTGGCCAATGCATGCTGTCTATTCAAGCAGCTGGGCAGCTTCAGAAACATGATGAAGTAATGGTAGAAAACCCCTAGGACTCATCTCTTCCTACACATTCCAGGCAGCAGTTCAGGAGATAATGGAGGCTTTGCTTCCTAATTGTGCTTCTAACTGCCTAATTTGACCTTGCTACTAAGAAAAAAAAAAAGTAATAATCAAAGCTTTATTTTTTAAACCAATATTAATTTACAGTAAAGAAAATAAATTATTTAGACAGAGGGAATACATTTCACTTGAAACCAATATATGGGATTCCTTTACTAACATCACAGGAAGTTATTTAAGCATTATCAGAGGAAACAAATCATAGTAGCAATTTTTGGGGGGTTTTTTCCCTCTTTTTTTTTGTTTTTTTGTGCTTTTCTGGCTTTAGTGTTCACAATTAAAAACATCTAAGACACTTCCCAATAGTGGCTTTGCTATTCACCACTATTATAGAAAAGGTCTGTGGCAGCAAAGTATGGCTGCAAGAACCACGACACAAGAAATAGAGTTGTGACTCCTGCCCATGCAAGTACTACACTTGTCACCAACCTTTTCCTACCTATAGACCCTGGTTTCAGGGTGTTGATAACCTCATGACCTGCATAATCGAAAAGAGAACATTGCTGAAAGCTATGCCCTCTACATGAAGTACAAAAACACGTGCCTTTTAGAGAAGAACTCTAAAGTCCCTTTAGAGAAGATGATACATTTCCATTTAAATAATATTATGGCCTTCATTAAGGCCATTTAGGCACTAATAATGGTATAATTTTTGCAGGATACTACTGTAAGACCCAACCTAACTAATGTTAATTGAAATCTGTCTCATGTTGGACCTGAAGTTGCTCATAACATCTACTGGAGGAAAAGTAATACACAGACAGCAGAAGTCCATTGCTATACAATTAGGAAGCTCTGTTTGTCACTGCACTGCTTGTTAATATACCTTAAGTGAAATCAGATAGAAATCGGTGACACTGTCAGTTAAAACAGAGTGAACCTGAAGTATAAAAGCCATTATTAAGGGTAGAAATACGTAATTATTTTTAATTACATGTTGATGACAGTTATCCTCCTTTGGGATTTAAATCTCCTCTGAAGCTGCTTATGTGAAATTCTGGGGTTTTTAATTTTTCTTTCTATTTTCTAAATAGAAAGTCCTTTCAAATATTCTTAAGAATAGTGTTCTATGCATAGTTTCACATCTTCACAGCATCTCTGCTGCTAGTGCATAAAAAATAAATATTACCTAATAGCTACATAAGTTTGTGTTAATAAACTTTTGCCATAAGCAGGCATCTATTCAAGAGAAACTATGGTATTCAGAGCCTCTACAGCACCTTTGTGTCAGACAAGTATGTAATAATAAGCATGAAGGTTTAATAAAATTATTTAGCAAAAAAATACCAAGCCTCTCCATTATATCACCTGGGTAGAACCTCTTTAAAACAAGAACCTGAAAGATAAAAGACTTCATTCTAGCTTGCTGTAAAGCATCTACCGACAACTGTCACTTGCAGGATTTCATTTGTGGGAGATCTTTTGTAAGGTTGGAAACTTTTCCTTCATGAGAAATCATAGAAATCTAACGCCAAGGTTATCCGAAACTAAGGAATGCAGGGAAATGTACATTGTCCTGAGGAACAACCAGGCATGTGCAGAGGATTAACAAGATTGTATGACTAGGTACAGCCTATTTTTAGCAGCACTTTGACTTTAAACATATTTGTATTCTTGAAAGCTGCCTGGTATTTCTATTCAAAGAAGAGAATGAAGGTTAAAACGGAGAGAAAAGCAGAAGATGAGGAAAGCAGATGATCTCTCTGATTATATTCTGGAGAGGAAAGCTTGTATCAGTCTAGATTTCGTGTTTGGCAGAAAGCCACTGGAAAGGGACAGTCTCTCACCAGCAATGAGAAATACAGAAGAGGCCACATTTTTTGAGGTGTTCAAATGTCTCTGCTGTGCCAAACCTGAGAAGTGTGGAAAGACTACTGAGAATTCAGATTCCCAAATTATTTCCTTGATGAAACAAAAAATTATTAAGACAGAAGAAGAAAGGAATGGGAAAATTTCTTCCATGTTAATTGGCACAGGCCAATTAAATTAAATTAGTACCGGGAATCTAGAAAACACAGGACTAAGAATCTATTGTAAGAATTATAAAAATTACTCTGGGGTTTCCACTGTTAAGTGGATTTCTCAGTAAAAAGAAATAATACTTAATTTTACTAGCCATAAAAATCCAAGAATATTCATCTCATCTTCTGTTAAAACTACTTCAATAATTTTAACCTGAGACAAGCATCGCGTTTACATATGTTTATAAAGACTCTGCTTCATTTAATATTCCTTCCTGCTCTTTTGCTTTGATTTCTACAATGAGCATTGATTAATTATTTCCTATTTTCAATGGTTTCCCTAATGTAAGCTATTTCAGTCCTGTTAAGTGGCTAGTCTTGGAAGGAACTGTCAATCCTGATGTAGTCTAATTTAATTTTTGGATTGATTATTCTGATTTTAATAACGCTGTCAGCTGTCACAAAAAAAAAAGCATTGCAGCAAACAATTATTTTATCAAGCAAATTTTATTGTCTGTTCCTACTTGTATCGTTGTCTCCACTTTTTATTAGACTCAAAATTCACATTTGAACTACAATACCCAGAGGTCCCTTCCAATTAAAACTTTTCCATTATTCTATTATTTACTATATTTTTAGGTTGATTCTCAGTTGAAATGGAAAGAATAATTTGCCTAGAATTAAAATGAAAGCTAAAGTTTGTACGGTGATCTACATTTATGCATCAGCTCATCTGTTTTCTGTTCTCTTGCTTTAATATAGTTTTTGCATAAAAGTAGCAATCTAAAAAGATCTTCTAAAATAAAATACTTTTCCCAGTTATTCAGAAGGTTCCAGAAGTCTCTATATCAAGCCAAGACTTCTTTTACATATCTGCTGGCTGCTCACATCAAGAGCAGAGAGTCCCCAAAACAAACAGCTTAGTCTGAGAAGTTGTTTGTGTGAAGTTGAAGACTGCATCATGATGAATATTTATATGGAAATGAATTGAGGTTGCACAGATAAAGCATGCTTCCCTGACTTAAAAGAAATGCAGTATGTGATAGATACATACATTATTCACACGCAAAATAGGATCAGAGTCTTTTAATAGAAGTGTTCCTGAAGCCATGTCCTTTCCCTCTGCTTAGATCAGGTCTGTAACAACTAGGACTGTTCCTCGTCGTAGAAGAAAACTGTGATGGCTTTCTGCTCTGTGTTTCAGATTGTGCAAGTCATAGTTTAAAAAGTGTTACAATTTGGTCAGATTCAATCACATTTTCTGAGAGCAAAAACCATATTCATAACCCAGAAAATATTACAAAACCCTCATTGAACCCCATGGGTCAGCAGACTTTTCAAATCAATATTTACAAGGATAGTTAAAAGATATCATTAGCACCATTCTTGCTTTTGAGGTAGCAACAAGCTCAATGCTACCCAGCAATCAACAGTTATGCCTCTGACAACAGTGCATTATGTTACCTGATAGCACTGCTAAGCATACAAAAACTTCAATCTGATCTGGTTTGCATCTACCCTTCCCTGTTTAATACTGTACCATAGAAAATTACCTTATCCCACAATTTGCATTTTAAATCTCTTTCTAACTGTTTTCTTACTTCATTTGCTCAGAACCTAGTTTTCAAGCAAGCTGACCTACTTTATCTTATTTTGGTACTTGCAGTAAATTCCCTTAAGCTTGTCTACTCTGACACTGCTTAAAATGTCTTCTATATACTGCTAATCACTTCTCTTAAAGTGAAAATATCTACCATGACTGATATAAGAAACCTAATCTATTAGTCCTACTGAAAGTCAGTAAGATGTTCTTAAATTGCAACAGTATGTTTCACATTAAACTTTTTGTGAAAATGCCTGAGGTATTTCAGAAGTTAAACCAAACAAAAATATTCATGTCCAGATGGGTTTCAGCAGCTGCTGAAATTTAGCCCAAATCCTACTTTTATACAGTTTTAAGCTAAGAAAAACAATGTCTAATAATGGGAGGTACAAGGCAACTTTAACACAAGTAGTACTAATGGCCTTACTTTTAATAAAGCTATATCCATTTTTTCAGCAGGAGGCTACTTTAAGAGTTGGTTTGGGTTTTTTTACAGTATTTACCTGAAAGAAGCTCTCCAAAAAGAAATGGTAGATGGTTTTAGTGCTTTCATGCTCAGATATGACAAGTTGCAAAAAAATACCATGATGATGGGTGGGAGTTGATTTGATAAAATCGGGTTTGAATAACTTGCTCTACAACTGTACTTTTGTAGCTGAATTTCCACTATAAGGCTTGTTGGCTCCCACTTTAAAACTCTTCAAGCAACCACTAAAAGTGGCACATAAAATTTGTGGTGAAGGGTGGAGTTCTGTGAAAACAAAGTGGGGGGACTGGGAGAGTTTGTATCTGTGTCTCTGTGTGTAGGATGGACAAGTTGTAAATCCTGCAGTGTCCTGTAGAGAAGAAGGGAAAAGAGACAGTTTTCTGTCTTTTGAGTGGTCTTCTGTCTTTGGATGATCTGAGATTTGTAGGAGGTCAGGAAACTCACCTAATCTCTGTACATTTCACATAGAGATTTGCTATAGTAGCTGTGCTTACTGATAAGTTTTCTACCAGCAACATGGATTCCAGCCTTTAGAGGGCAAAGCGTATATCAAAGAGCAGTATTTTCTTCTTCCCATATACCAGCAAGGATACAGAAGGGCAGTACAAGCATTTATTCATTCCACAAGAAACAAGTATGCTTTTGACAAGCACCTATCAAAGAAGGTAAGAGATGTTCATCATCTGATGGAAGTTGGATAAATCCTAGATCCTTTTATCCATGAGGAAAATTAACCTCAACAGCAGTTTTGCAAATATCTAGTGCTTGTCACAGCACCTTTTTCTACTATTTTTATTGTATTGCATACCTTTCCT
>JAOXXN010000395.1:99044048-99062200 GCA_026770055.1 Myrmophylax atrothorax | reverse complement strand
TGCCCCTCTCTTGTGCTGCATCTTCCAGCCCAGCATGGCCCCGGCTGCAGGACAACCCCGCTGCCGACGCCGTCCTGATGGGGCCGGGTTTGGGGGGATGTCTTTGGCCTTCCCTGTGGACCGGATGCAAATCTCCTGCCTGACCTTGTTCCTTCCTGCCCCAGGCCTTGAGCTGAGCATGGAGGACAAATCCCCCCGGCAGAACCTGGTGGCAGAGGCTGTTTTGTACAGCTCCATGGCCCAGGAAGTCAGCAGAGAGGAAAAGCCAAGGAGGTCTTGCAGAAGGAGTATCTCCAAACCCAGTTTAGTTCACCATGAGGAGGAAACAGCCTTGCAGTGCAGGGAACACAGGTGGAGCTTGAGCCGGAGCTCCGACCTGGTGGTGAAGCAGCAGCTTCACACCAGGGAAAAGCCTTACAAGTGTTTGAAATGTGGGAAGAGCTTCATCAACAGATCCCACTTTAACTATCATCAGCTCATCCACACTGGGGAAAGGCCTTACACCTGTGGGGAGTGTGGGAAGAGCTTCAGACAGAGCTCCCACCTGATCCAACACAAGAAGATCCACACTGGGGAGAGGCCCTACGAGTGTTCTGAGTGTGGGAAGAGGTTTCAGACCAGCTCACATCTCCTCATGCATCAGCGCACACACACAGAGGAGAGGCCCTTCTGCTGCACTGACTGCGGGAAGAGATTCAACCAGAACTCCCACCTCATCAGGCACCGAATGATCCACACTGGGGAGAGGCCCTACGAGTGTTCCGAGTGTGGGAAGAGGTTTCAGACAAGCTCAGTTCTCCTCAGGCATCAGAGGACACACACGGGGGAGAGGCCCTTCCGCTGCACCGACTGCGGGAAGAGATTCAACCGCAACTCTCACCTCATCACCCACCGCATGATCCACACAGGGGAGAGGCCTCACAAATGTGGGGAGTGTGGGAAGAGCTTCAGCGACAGCTCTAACTTCACCAGACACCAACGGACCCACCAGTAAGGGAAGCCCTACGAGTGCCTCAAATGTGGGAAGAGCTTTGTCTGCTGCTCCAACTCCATCCCCCATCAGCAGAGCCTCGTTTTGACCAGAACTGGTGAACCACATTCCCAGTTAGCCACCTTAGGAACACACCTGGCTGGTCTTCTCCTAATCATTTCTGGTTCTCCATGGGCACTTGAATTTACACAGGGGGAGGAACCTCCATGGTGCCATGGGTTTAGTTAGACCCAGATTTAGGCTTTATTTTCTAGTGGACAATCAGCTGACTCGAGCTGGGTCAGGCCAGTTGGCTTCTCCAGGCCAATGATACTGCATACCATATTCTGACATCATCTCAGATAGAAAAAGAGAGGGAGGAGGGGTCATCCTCCTTCTTCCTGCTGGATGAGCAAAGACTTGGGTTGAAGCTCAGAGCTCCTGGAGAGAGACCAAAGGCCCTCGAGCAGTTTATTATCTTTTCTAGGGAATAGATTTTTTTCTGTTTGATCTGGCTACCTTTTATTCTTAGTGTGTAGTTTGTATTTTATTTGGGTTTTAATTTTTCTTTCTCTTGTGTTTAATATACCATATTCTACCAAATCAAGGTCTGTTGTTTTGGGGTGTTTTTTTTGGGAGGGGGGACGGGGGGGGACGGACACTTTTTCTCTGAAATGATTACTTGACATTTTACAAGTCAAAACCATCCCACATGGGGACACAGACTGATGTGTGAAATTCATTGGGAAGAAGGGATTTGCTGACCCCAAGAATCTCCCCTGCTCTCACTTAGTTCTTCTGGTGCCCCAAAGCAATCCTGAATGGTGTTTGAGATCTTTTCTAAACTCAATAATTCCATAATTCCAATTCTCTTTGGCTCTGCCTCTCCATGGGCCACCCAACCCAACCCCATGCACACTCACGTGATTCTTTTTGGTTTTTGATGTCATTTGACCCACCTTCATCCCCCAAATCACCTTAAATTTGGATTAAAATAAAGAAATTGACCAAATACATCTAAATCCCTATCATTTTTCTGGGATTTGGGGGTTCAAAGGGATATTCAGGAAGATTTCAGGGTTCTGTAGGAATTTGGGTGAGTTTTCCCTAAAACTGAGGGTTTCCAGTCCGAGTGACATTTTCCCACCATTCTGCAGTCCAAATCTGAGAGAGATCAATATGTCCCTTCATAATGCCTCGATCCCACTCCAAAGTGGCTTATTCCAATTTGAACCCACCTGTGGGGAGTCACCAACCAGGGAAGGGGGACTACAAACACAGGAAAGAGTGAGTTGAAATTGGGAGGACTTGGCTGCAAATTGGGAGGGTTGGGATGGGACTTGGAGGGGGATGGGTTGGGGTTTGGTTGACATGAGATGGGGGAGGTCTGAAAAGGCTGAGGGAGCTTCTGGGGTGCCCTCCTTTCCTGAGGGTGGTACTGTGAGGGAGTGTGGGGGATGTGTGATGTCAGCACTTGGAGTGGGGCCCCCCAGGGAGGGACCAAGGGAGCTTGTTTTGGGGAGGATCCTGCTGCTTCCCACCAATTAAAGAGGCTATGAACATCTTTTGGCTGTAAACATCCTTTAGGGGCTGAAGTGAACCCCTCACAGTTTTGAGATGGTGAGATGACTCTGAACTGGGGGAGGATCCTGCTGGTTTTGCACAGTCTTTAAGAGTTATAAATTACTCTTTTAAGTCCCCCCCTCATTCTGGGGGTTGCAGTGACCCTCTGGCTCCACAGGCTGAGGGGAGTTACAATCCCCAATTCCAAACCTCTGAGGTGGCTGAGGGGGGTTATAATCCACAATTCTGAAGTGTTACAAGCAGCTTGTTGAGGATCCGTGTTTGATGGACATCCGACCTGCAGGAGGGTGTCCCCCCTTCCTCCAGGCCTGCTGGTGTAGAGTGGGAACCCTCCCCACACGAGGGGACACCCACATTATTTTTAGGGTCTTTTGGCTCCCTGTGTACTGGGACCAGCCCAGCTGGTGTCACAGAATTCAAGAATGTGTTGAGTGAGAAGGGACCCTCCAAGGATCATGGAGTCCAACCCTCAGCCCTGCACAGGCCCATCCCCAAGAGACACACCCTGTGCCCTAGAGCATCATCCAAACACTCCTGGATCTCTCTCAGCCCACCACCCTCTGGGAGAATAACATCTTTGTAAGATCCAACCTAAGCCTGCCCTGACACAACTGCAGGCCATTCCCTGGGTGCTGTCCCTGTTCCCCACAGAGCAGAGATCAGAGCCTGCCCCTCCTCTGCCCCTGCCCAGGAAGTTGTCCCTGCAATGAGGTGTCCCCTCAGTCTCCTCTTGTGCAGCTGAACACACCAAGTGCCCTCAGCTGCTCCTCACACACTTCCCCTGCAGGCCCTTGCCCATCTTGGTTGCCTCCTTTGGACACTCTCCAATGGCTCAATCTCTTCCTTCTCTTGTGGTGCTCCAAAGTGCCCAAATATTTCAGGTGAGGGAACTGCCAGGGCTGTGTGATGTGGGGCCTGAGGGTGCCCAGGGGCCACTGTGACACTGCAGGGCCTCCTGGAACCCAGGGGACATTGTGACACTGCAGGGCCTGCTAGAACCCAGGGGACACTGTGACACTGCAGGGCCTGCTGGAACCCAGGGGACATTGTGACACTGCAGGGCCCAGGGCCACGTGGTGTCCCTGAGCCCATAGTAAAAGGAAAGGAAAACCTGTTGGTGAGGATGATGGTCACAGTCTGGTTGAGAGTGGCAGTGACAGTCGCAGTCCTGTCAAGATTCTGGTCCTCCTTGATCCAAAAAGTGGCACCCCAAGTCCCAAACCCCAAACATTATATATGCTCAGGTTCAGGTCGGAATGCCCAGTACCTCCCCCCAGGGCAGCGAGTTTCATAATGGCTGATTTAACTCTGTGAGTCATGGGATGTTTTTGGACTCTTTAATGGCCCAGTAGCAGACATGACCCCTCAGGCTGGATGTGAAGGTGCTAATGACTCCCCAGAGGGGAGTTATCACACCTGAGTCATTGGTGTGATGACAGAAACACTCCTCTGTCTCCCAGAGTTCTCTAACCCCCAGCTTGTAGCCTGAAGGGTCAGATGTGCCCTGAGCAGCTGCTGCAAATGGTCCATTATTAACAGTTGAGCAGAAATGACAAAGAGGGTGTAGAATACACAGTTTTGGGTACACACACACAGTGATAAGCTGGTCCCAGCCACAGTAACTAGGACAGTGTCCTTGACTTAGTGGAAATGCATGGAATGGTGGAAGTATCCAGTGTTACTCAGATTTATAACTGCCTTGCTCTGTTTTTATAAAGCAGTGTGTCTAACCAACATTGTCTTCTTAGACAAGATTGGTGTTGATTCATAGTGCATTTTATTCCTCTTTTGCAGGCTGTTCACCTTCATGTTTTGGGCTTTCCTCTGATTTGGGGTTGCTGAATGCATCAGACACATAGGTGAGATCACCGTGACTCATCTAGAAAGTTAGTGGGTCAAGCCAACAGACCCTTCTGATGGCTGGTGCCTGAGCTTCCCTTCTGATACCCTGATTTGAACCTCATGCCATCACAAGTGATGGAATTCATTGAAGGAATTATCCATTCTTTAGAGATGGAGAGATTTTCATCTGTTAAACTTTGTGTTGCAATAAACACAGGATGTGGTAGGTGTGATGCTAAAATCACATTACTTTTCAGGACACATGGCTTTGTATGTGTGATGCCTTATGCCTATCACTGCCCTGGCAGAAAAGGAGGAGGGGCAGAGGTTAGGTAGTTTCTGATGTGATTGCTGTGTAGGTTCAGTGGATTTTCTCCCATCAGTTGTTCACCAAGCTGTGAAACAATCCTGTTGGTTTTCAAGAAGTACACTCTCTTTTGGGTGTGGAGCTCACCTAAGCAGTTTTGTTATGCAGAGATTATTATCTTGGGAAGACATGAAGCTTCACACTGGCTTCCTGAGCCATTCAAAGGCCACACAAAACATTGTGTGTTCACTTTCCCCTCTCTTGGTCATTCTTTCCCCCGTCTGCACACTTGCTTTGCTTTGCAGGCTTTACTCTTCTCTAAGTGTGTTGAGCTTGAGGAAAGCTTGAGTACAAGTGTTCCTGTAGGTTCCTGTCTTTGTGTTTGAGCAGTACAGTTCACATTTGCAGTACTGATATGCATATTAACTGCAGACATCAGTCATTTGAAACTCATTAATAATGAGTAAATAATAAACTCGCAGGTCTTCAGTGTGGTGGAGTATATTCCTAACTTCATGACATCTCCCTAAAGAGTTTTCTTTAAACATGGTTTTGCCTTAACTTTTGAGACAGAAGTAACTCAAACTGAAAAAGGAATGTCAAGTTTTGAGAGAAGTAAAGCTGAGAAACTTTTCTGTTTTCTGATGCAGAAGGGATAGCATATTATAACTGATACTCAAATACAAATATTTAAGGGGATGTCATGTTTCCCTAAAGATGTTGGGAAAGCAGTGATCTGCCTTGGTATTGTTATGAGTGAATTATTATTTTCATTACAAGGGTTTTTTTCTCCTCAGGGGAGAATACATCCTTGACTACTACAGTTTTGTGTATATCATTTTACCACCACTATAAATAGTGTTCTGATGCAGGCTTGTTCTCCTACCAAGAGAGAAGTCTGTCTGCCCTGATAATCCGTAAAATTACCAGTGCATTGATGTTCTGATTTTAAAAAAGTAAGATGTGGTTCTCTTGTTATATTTTGAGCAAACTGCATAATCAGTTACTTGAGACTTTGTTGTTGTTGTTGTAACTTTGTGAATAGATTTGTTTATCAAAACAGCATGCGTGGCATTTTAATGGTGTGCTGTTAATGAGGTAGTGCTACTGTTGCTAGGGATACTGGAGTCTTTATGAAAGTTTTATGATTGTGTGGACTAGTAAGATGATTAGAAGGAGGCCTTCTTTTTCAGTAAAATGTGGGATGTATAAAATAAAGTGTAAGTATGGCAGGAGGGATGACAGCGGTGTGGAATCTTGGCTCTATACTCTCAGCATAGAACATCTTAGCCAGTTTGGAGAGTTTCCCTGCTTGACTTGTCACTGACTTCTCCCTACTTTCACCCTTTCAAGGCATTCAGAGTGGACTAGGAGCAATAGTCTGGCAGGGGGTGACAAACCCCGAAGTGGGACTGACCAGAGAAAAGGTTTGCAGTTAAGTGTTTCTCTTCATTAGGCATCTTGAGGAATTCCTGTATTCTTTGCATTTTGTCTTTGATCCTCGTGGTGGCAGCACACACCAAGAGGAAGGCAGCCAGCCTATTGCAGCTGACCTGGAATGAATGTGCTCAGACTTACATGTTTAGCTTTTGTTTCCAGTGGGGTAGCTCAAAAACAGAAGGTCAAAACTTCATCATCTGCGATTTCAGTTTGTATGAACTGCTGAGAGCCATTTAGTTGGGAGAAATATTTCGTCTCCTCCTCCCCAACCCTACACCAGTAGGTAAAGGTAGTGTTTGTGAAGATCCTCAGCTGTTGAGAAAACTTACAGGACAGGGTTAGAGTTTTAGTTGTCCAAAATGTTATCCAAAGACTGTTGTAGCCGTTGAATGGTGAGGTATTTTGTTAACCACAGCTCAGATGCCAGGACTCTTGTTCTAGGCACTGCACCACCATAGCCTTCCCTAAATTTGTATATGAAGTCAGGGTCTGTCTGAAGTACACCAGTTGGAAGCAGGGTGACAGTATCAGCTTGAATGATCAATAGAGGTGTAATTTTTCAAATTTGTAGGTCAGGCATTCAGTGAAACCTATCAACACCAGGCAAAGAAAGAAATGCCAAATGTTAGTGATAAGGTACTGATAACCCAATAACCGAAAAGAGCAATCACTAATACATTGAAAAGTTGGCTGCTTATTTAGTGTTGTGCTAATTAAAGAAGACACAACTACATTTTGGTACCTGAAACAGCCTTTTGCAGAGTACCATCTCTTGGCTTGATCATAGGCAGTCAAATTTCTTGCATTAGTCTTATCTGTTCATATGTGAGTGAACAGTGATTTCAGGATAGTAGTGTTGGTTTGTAAACCAGCACAGGGATGGGTTCGTTTCATGTCATCTCCCTGACCTCAGAATCACACATCAGTTTTTGGAGATATTCCCCTGACCGAAGTTGCCAGTTCCTTCTTCTGTCTTCTGTGTTTCATTGGTATACTGTGAAGCTGTCGTCATGTATCAAACTATTAAAATTGAAGCCAATGCTATTGAAGTACAAAGAAAGAAATAACATAGGAAAGCAAACAACAGTTTATATGGCAAATGGGTAAATGTAGTCTGTATACACTTTTTGCAGGAGTGCTTCTGTATCTGAGCTTCATTGGTTTAAAAGTAGTTCAGGTGTCACTCACGCAAGTAAAGATGAAAATATGCTCTGTCTGCACTGTATTCCAGTTAGACGACTCAAGAAGTGGGAGATGGATCAGAAATATTTAAATGGGTTATTTCCTGTATTTTGGAAGTGATCTAAAACGCCAATTTAATGTCTCTACTTTCCTGAGCTGCTTAGGATAGGATACATTTAAAAGGTTAAAAAAATAGAAAGGATAGCCCACTGTGCCTCTAGACATTGTCTGCTTTACCAATGAGTCTTTATTTTAGTTGTTTGAAGTCTTTTTTTCAAATAAATTTGAGAGCTCAAGATGGAAATCTCTGCAGAATTAGTTACAGGACGAAGGTAAATTGTTACTGTATGACAACCAAGAGTAGAATTTTTCACTCTTCATTACTAGGGGAAAAAACCTGTACGTTCTCCATATTCATGTTGGTCCTACAAGGACCATGAATCCCAACTCAACTAGAACAGGAGTGTACTTTCTAATAGGAGATAACTTGTGTAGGAGCTCAAGCTGATGCATCCTGAAGAGGACAGGCTGTGTGCAGCTTTTTGTTTGCAGTTGTGCAACTTTAAGATCTAAGCCAGCAATTGTCCAGAAAATCACAGTGTTAGATCTTACAACCACAGTGTTATTCAACAACTTGGCAGATCTCCTTACCTTTTTCATAGTACTTATTTTGCTTTCTTGCCACTGTCACGTTCAAGGAAATTTTTTAAGCTCAGTAGCCCTGGTTTATGTTGTTTAATGTGGTAGATTTATGAACTTCCATTCCCCAAATCACTACTCGTGTTGTAAGTGTTAGTGGTGGGATTGCCCTTTCATGTACATGTAGATATAATACAGTCTACTGACCTTTACTGCTGAAAAAGCACTATTTGATGCAGTGTGGTTATAGAACAAACAAAGTACTCTTTCTTTCTTGGTGACCAAGATGGATATTCTTTTCTCTTGTTCACCATGTTAATTACACAGAGTAAAACAAGTCAGTGGGAAGAGAACTTATATTAGACCGATCAGTATAGTTGGAAGTGGGCAAACTGTTGTGTAAATAAGGTTTTGTGTGTTTTATGGTCAGAGCGTTGCTTTCCTTCTACAACCCCATCTGTTGCAAAAGCTGAACCACCTTTTAAAGAATGCAAGAATGTGGCTAGTTTTTTCTGTATGATCAGAAAAGGAGAAATTGTTGGATGTTGGGTTTTTTCCTTTGTGTATGTTGTTTGTTTCATTTCTTTTTTCTTTTTTTTTTTTGCTGAGAGTTTTGAAAAGGTAGGATTCTACCTGGCAAGCTAGGTTTGTATTCAAGAACAGAGCTGGTAATAGAAAATGCCAAGGAATATCTGGCATGCAGTGTCCTAGACTGAAAATTCAGAGGGGAAATGACAAGACGTAGGAGTTCAGAAGAGTAACTAGTTCTTAGATTTTGGGGGAATTCACTTCTCTGTGAAGCAGCTTGGTACATACACTGTAATGGGTTACTTGGTTTGTAAAAGGGGCTGTTGCTTTGTAGTTGGGGGGAAAGGGAATGGTGTGCACTTGTGGATTCATTAACATTAGGCCAACAGTCTGTGCATTTATTAAATACTGGGAGTTTTAATGCATGTTTGATGTTCCATGAAAAATTGAAAGGTGCAGAAAATAAGATGTAATTGCTGCAGTCACTTATAGGTACTTGTGTCTATATAGTCTTTGGAATCTCTATGGTTTCTGCAGATGGGCCAAAGCACTTCAGCCTTTTATATGAAATTACATACTTCTGTTGACTAGCTTACATCAAAATGTGACTTTGTTGCCCTTTGGTGCTTTTATGTTAAGATTGTGCTACATACATAACTGCTAACTGTTGGATGACACTGATTCTCAGTATTTGTAGCATGGATCATATAAAAAATAATTCCCAAGTACTGTAGGTGTATGCTACACCAAGAGTAACTGCTTAAGAAACAGGCTGGTTGCTTTATCTGTTACATATTTTGCATTTAACACATTGTGGTTTCCAAACCACGATGTTTCAGTGGTATTGGCAACATTCAAAGACTAATATTGTTTATGGGTGGAGTCAAAAAGATTTCTGTACAAAATATTGGCAGCTGAGACTGGCAAGATTTATTTCCCGGAATTAATAAGCAAATCCATATTAATTGGCACATGATGATATGTCTTCCGTGGCTTACAGAGTACATTACTGAAAAGTTAAGGGCAAATGCAATGGTTCCCTGCTTTGTTACTGGATAGTAACAAAGTATACAATAAAGTGAATATGGATACTTTTTAATTTATGGCGTCTCACTGTGTCCAAAAATAAATTTTTTAACTTACTGTCTTTTCTGATACGATGTTGCATGGAGACGGAATCTGTTGAACCTTCCCCTTGCTGTTCAGCTGTTCTCGAGTTTTGTGGATGCAGGACATAGGCTGCATCCTCATGCAGGATCTCTGTCACTAAGTAGAAAATATTTACATCTAGCCATTTGACAACATATATGTAAAGATCTCTATCACTTTCTTAGGCTATTCCTGTGGAAAGGATGAGTTTATGAGTAAACAAAGGCTTTGGGTCTAGTTTGAAATCTCTTTGTAAACGTACGGTCTTCTGTGTCTTTAAGATTCTTTGAGGCATAAGTCAGGACTTTAGAGTAAGAAATGAAAATATTTTTATTAGATGGGAGTGATTCAAATTGGAGTAGTTTTTTGCCTATAGCACTGATAAATTCTGTTTGTATATGCGTAAAAGATGTATATGTGTGAACATACTGGGTACAGCAAACTGATTTCTGTTTAAAAATATAATGAAAATCCATAAGAGGCCCTCTAGCTGCATCATTACTGAAGGGCAAAAAAAAATACACACTAACATTAAGGAATCTGTTTTAGGTTATCTGTGTCACAGTCACTGAGCTCATGTCCTTTCCCCTTCCTTCTTGTTAATCATTCCCTCATGAGCTCCAGTCATCCATTTGGTTCCAGGGGGGATCGGTCAATTCTCCGAAAATTTTGGATCTATGAACTGCAATTCTTAACATGTCTGTCTTGCATCCAGACTTTTGAGACTGTTCCTTGTGGAAGAAAGAGGTTTCCTAACCCCTGACTGAAGAGTCTTTCTAAGGCACAGCTTTGTCTGTTACAAAGAAAAAAAATCTTAGAGAATGTGTTCTTAAAACCGTGAACATACCTACAAGTCTGCTTGTCTCTTTTCTGGATTGGAGAGGCTAAAACATCTTCCTTTTGCAGCCCTCTCCTTCCATGTTAGTCTGTTGGGGTTTTTTACAATCAACATCCATCATCCTGTTTTCTTCTTTTTTTTTTTTTTTTATTTTATTTCAGTTTTCCTACAGAGGTACTTCTCAGCTCCAGACTGTGCTTTCTAATCTTTTTTTGCAAGAGTGCCCTTTGCAAATCCACATGGTGCGTTGCTGGAGGTGGAGCAGGGGTTTACTGATCTCTTCAGCTCCCTTGGCACTCCTTCACCTGTCTTTGAATATTAGTGTTTAGTAAGCCATTTTGGTAGTCTCATAACAGACTACAGCATTAGAGCATAAGAGGCTGTAAGCTGAATCAGTAGAATCAGCTGTAAGGATGATTTGAGTAATCCATCTAAATTTACAGAAGCTTTACCGTTTAGGGGATTATGTGCACTATTCCTAAAAATATTGTGTTTTGGTGTTTTTCAGTTATGACAGTACTAAAGCAGTCAGTCTAGTTGTATTTCTCATTAATGTTGAGTCATCTCTTTTAATAATAGATGTTTGTTTAGAATTTCCTCAGATTTTTCACTTCCTAAAGAAGGCATGAGGTAGGCGAATTAATTTTTACATTGATTATGTGGCTGTGGACCTCAGATAAATTTTTTAGATAAAGCACACGTGTTACAAGAATGCTGTGGTTTTTTATGTAATCATGAAGTTGCTATTAGTGCCTGTTACAAAAAAGTATTTATAAAGACCTGATGTCTGCGGAATGAACACGCAAATAACGGCATAAAAAACACTGCAGGTGCAGTTTGGTAAAATGTGAAACTGATGAAATGGTACCATTTTAATTTTTTCTGGGTAATTTTTTCAGAAGATGCCTCCTTTCTCTTTTCTTTTTTTGACACCTCTACTCTCTTCCCCTCTCCCCAATATTATAACACATGCATCTCCACTTTTTTTGGATCCTTATAATTTGTGAACACTTGCACTATTCACACTTCCCACACTTGTCAATCTTCAGTAAAAACGCCTTCATAAGGTAGATATTATACAATTTAAAACATAAAAATCCCCTTTACAATTATTTGTTATAGCTGTCTTCAGCTTCACCAGGGTAGCAGCAGTAAGTATTTCCCACTTACTGATTTCTCATTGTAGGGCTCTAGCAGTAACAAAATCCCCAAGACCAGATTTGGCACAGATGGCTGGGACCAGGAGAGATGGAGAGGAGGAAGATGTCCAAGAAGCACCTGGGGTTGTAGGAGACAACAGTGTTTCTTCAGTTGGTTGATGGGGTGCTGCTTTTTTTTAGTCTTGCAAAGACCCAGGATTCACAGTAAATAAAATGATGGTAGAGGAGACAGCGAACTGAGAGCAACATAGGTAATATTAAAAGCAGGAAAAGCCAGTCTTGCCTTTTCCCCAAGGTATTGCTTTGTTCCTATTTCTTCACATAATGAGAAGGAGGTGAACTTTATCTGGAAAAATCTCTTCTGCCTAAAAATCGTTGTTTAAAAATCCTGGTTGGCAACCCTTGAATTCTCTGTAGTTAATAGAAAACATCCTCACTGGTGTTGGTAAAGTGAGCTCTTTTTTCTGCTACAGCCTGAGCCTTTTCTTGTGCTCACTAGAAATGTGACACTCATTCTAATGACGTGACGAAGTGAACTAATCTCTTTAATCAACTAGTCGGATGAAATCCTGCCTACTTAGGGCTTTTGGCAGAATACTATGTGCTGAAGCCTGTTTGTGATCACGCAAAAAGATGTGGTTTATAGTGCTTTTCTTCATTAAAATCCATGCCAGTAAATGCAGGTGGTGTTACCCAACTTCTTCCTCCTGTCATGTGCAGCTGAGCAGCGTGTGTTTTTAGTAACAAAGGTAGTGCTGTAACCAGCGCTGTGGGAATTCAGGCTGTGGGTCAGTTTTCCCTTCCAGACTTAATGACAGTTAAATGCACTTTCTTGAAATCTTAGTGGTGTCTTATCATAGCTGCAGGGTGTTCTTTTCTTTTCTCTTGTGTGTGTGTGTGCACCCCCTTCTTTTAAATACACTCCCATACCATTTTACTTCACTTTCTCCACTATTACAGCCCACCTCAGGTGGATTTCCAGAACCAGGTTTCATTTATATCTCCAAGATCTTCTGGCATTTACTGCTGCAAGAGAACTGGCAATGATGATTCTTAGGGAGCTTAAAGGCAGTCTTGAAGCTGAAGGGGAAGTAGGTTTATTATAAGAATAGCTTAAATGTTGCAAGAAGATCCTGAAACTATTTTTATATTCTGGAGCACTCAGCACCAATGATGCAAAACTGAAGGTTTAAAGATTGCAACAGCCTTGGTGGGAATAGTATGTATGGGTAGGTATTAAGAAGATTTATAAAAGGTCATGGGAGACCCGAGGCAGCCCATCAAACAGCAGTGACTAAGGACTGCTGAGAACCCCCCTGTGAAGCAACTGCCTCAGACAGCTTTTCTTAACTGCTTTACCTTCTATCCCAAGTTCCCTAAAAGAGTTCAAGATGAGCTGTTAGGAGCAAAGTTATTCCCATGCTTTGGTAATTAATAATTCTTGACTGTGTGTAAGTGCCTGGGGATGCAGCAGGAACAACCAAAAATGGCAGTAAGTCATCTGTATCAGGATTTCATAACTGGGTATTTCGTGAGGTGCCTCCCTGTCAGGAGGGCTGGGCATCAAAACTGCCTCTAAGAAAGGCACTGGCCTGTGCTAAGCTAGAAAACCAGCTTACATTGTGCTGCATGACATATGCCATGATTTGGGAATGCTGGTCCGTGATTAAGCTGAAACAAAGACTTTCTGGCTACTCAGGAATATTTCAGTCCTGCTACAAATTAGTATTGTAATTTATAATAAATGACTGTTCATTTGCACAATATGTGATACTTGGGTGGTATCCTTCCATGAATTACATGAAGAAAGTTATTATTAATACTATTACTGTATTCAAGTTTTGAAAATAAGTCTAGGAGTCATGTGCACTTAGCAGCATGATGGTAAATTTTCTGTTTATTAGGACATTTCTCTTGTACCACTCTTTCACCATATTCTTAAAAAGTGGATGGAAATTTCTTGTGGAAATAATATGAAAATTAATATTATTAAAGCTGGAATTTGCATTTTCAGAAATAGTGTGTGTTTTCGGGGCCCTGCATAAGTACATAATAGGTTTAGTGCTATGTTTTTGTCGGTTTCTAAACATATGGTATTGGTAGTGGCTAACATTCCTTTTCAATAGGAAATAAAATTATCTTTGATACACATTTCTACTGTGACAGGTTCATCTTTGTAGTCTTACAGTGTCACTTAGAAAAGCAGCAATTCATATAAAGACTGAATCATTCCAAAATTTATGGTCATTTTGCAAAGGAGGAGTTGCTAATAGTCCTCCAAGTTAATAGCTGGGGTTAATGTGTGTTTTTTAATGGGACAGATTTATTTTCATCAGAGCCAAAGTTCTTTCTTGCTTAGACTGTGAATTCCATAAGGGAATAGTAAGGAGTTAAGAAGGAAACATGATGAAATGTTGGTCGTTGCATCCAAAAGAGGATTTGAGTCATGAACTCCTGACCTTGTGATCCTCAATTACTTATCCTGGGTGAGGGAAATCTGTTCTACTTTAATGTTTTTATTAATGTGACTTGGAATGAATGCAGGCATTCTTTTCTCTTAGAATGTGTTTAAAGAAAATAACTCTGGATTAAAAAATACTAGATCTTTTGATTTTTAATCCAAGCGGGTTTTTATATAGTCAGTTTCTAACAGAAAAAAAAGTTCTTAGCGAAGATTGGTTGTTGTTTCACAGGGTATGAGGAACCTTGACAGTGGTATGCTGAGGGCTGATGGCCAAGCATATTAGAGTATTACCTAATAAATAATATATTTGGGTCACTGTTATATCTTGCTTCTCCATGGAGCACCATTAAGGCTCAGTGCAAGGGTTTTAGCCAGTGGTTGCACTAACCCATCTTCTGCACTTAGAGCAAACCATCCAAACACACCACCAATTTTTAACAGATTTCCTACAGAAAACAGGTTTTGTCTTTGTTTCTAATGTATCTTCCCTTTTACAAAAAAACAGGGGAAAACCAGACTCGTGTTTTATGTTCCTAAATGTCTTTCTTTTAACCATTTTTGAACACCAGAGCTGTTTCCCGTACTGTGTCGTGGTTGCCTTTATTATTTGAAACACGGGAAATTTCTGTGAGGAGGTGAAGTGTAGGAAAAGCAGTGCAGGTATGTTTATGCAGCTGCAAATTAGTCCCCACTTCAGAGAACTCATTTGTAGGTCCTGGAGTTCAGAGCTTCTTTAGTAAAATGTGAACTCACATGAGGGTGGAAGGAGGCAAATGGAAGTAAGTGCTAGTGCAATACACTTTAGTATCACTGAAAGCTAAGTCCTGACCTAGAAAAGCACTCAATTTTTAAATCTTGGTTTTAAAATTATTAATCCTGCTGTTGTAAAAGCCAAATATAGTTTTTGGTGTGCTGTAGCTCAAGGTCTGCTTTAAGTTAACGTTACTTAACTTGTCCTTCTGAAAGCTTGTGTAATGTTTCATTAAATGTTTTAGAATTCACAGAGCATCATGTGCATTTTCTTTACAGAGCTATGAAAATCTCTGCAGGAAAATAAGAGAGAATAGGAAATGAAATTGTCAGACCCTGGGATCTGACCCGATATGACCGATCGGCAGTTCCATTGATCAGATTGCAGACAGGGTGTGTAAGGCAGACTGCTGGATTTTTGCTGTGAACAGAGAATCTCATATTTTTGTGTCTAAGATATCAAAGAATTCTTGTGTTTGGATTCTTTGTTTCATAATATCAATGCAGTAGATTTCCATGTATTTTACCAAATATCACTGGTCTGAAAGCTATTTTTGTCAAATGTTGGAAATGTGTTTTAACAGTTCCCAAAGATTGCTTTGGAAGTTTATATAGGCTGTCATAACTCACATGTCAGTTAACAATTTAACATCCTCCAAGTCTTTCTTTAATCATTTTTGCGTGAGAAACTTAAATTTCATGAACAGAAATAAGTAAAATTGTTCTCATCTGGAAAGTCAAATGAACAGAAGCATGAGAAACAACTCCCTGAGAGGCAGCACATCTCTAGCAGAGGAGTACCAGTATGTTGCTGTGAATACTCATAGCAGTGATAAGCCCTTCCTAACTCATTTTCACATTCATAAATTGAACTTAATGACATTTTCTCACTTTTTTAAAGCAAAATCAAAGTGTTAGGTCATTCATAACCATTAATATTGTGAGCGCAGAACCAGTGCTCGCTTAAAATACCTGAAGACTGTTCTTCATGTTTGTCTGGCTGAAGTGTGTAAGGTCACTTGTTTTGTGCATTGGGATCAGCAACCTGTGTCCTGCAGGCCTGCTAGTGAATCCACTCGTAGCTGCCCTTTGAATAGCAAGCTCCTTACAAGCTCTCTATATGTCTCCAGTTCTGATGTCTGTTCCTCAGGCATTGCCTTTTGTGGGGCATCTTTGGCATGAGCCAGGGCTGACTTTTAGTATGAGCTCTTCTCTGACTTTGCCCAGCATTATTTGCACAGATTTCAGAGGTGAAAAGTGATAAACACATGCAGTAATCCTGGTTATAGGGTGAGGAAAGTTGTTACATGACCTTCATGACTGGAAGGCTGGACTGTGGTGCTGTGAACTGTTTAAAATGCTTTGAAGGCTGAGTTGTAGTTCTGAGGCTTCTTAGAGTACTCACCACCACTACATATGTGTATTTCAGAAATACCAATAAACTGATGTGTGTAAGACCTAACTGAGAGGAGATTTTAGTAGCATAGGCACCTGGAAACTGAGTCTCACAACCTTCAAAAAATACATTCTCTAATTATCAATTTTTTTGTTGTTTATCTGGGGAATGGGTTGGGTTTGGGGCAGGGGTTTGAGGCAGGGTTTATTTTTCTAGGGATCCTAAATCTTTTTAGGCTTTCTGGAAAGCACCCTGAATTTTATGTTACATTTTATGTATTAAGAACACGATACTTGTATATTAATGGCGTAGCTGCCAAGTCCAACATCTGGGAAACAAAACAAAACAAAACAACCCCAAACAAGCAGACAAAGGTGAGATGAATGCTTGATTTAAGCTACTTGCCTAAATTCACAGTGAAGTCCTATGAAATTAGAAGTGGGAATGTTTTCCATATTCTGTTTTGTTTTGAAGAAATGTTGAATTGCTTTAGTGACTATTGCAGTTCATGAACTCATTTGCTACAGCTTTGCAAGAGAGGAGTCAAGAGTCCTAAAAACAGGTATCCCTTACAGCATAACACTTGTTCATTCCCAGAGGAAGTCAGTTTTGTACTTAGCATGAGGAAGGAGTCCTACTGGGAAAACCAGGATATTGTCATTTAATTGGATGTTGCATCATAAAACAGACTCATGAGGAAGGCTGGCATGGAGGGACTTAGAGTTGCACAGGTAGCCTTTGTTTGAAAGAGTCTGCATCTTAGTAGTTCTTGTGTTTGTTTTGAAATAAGCTTGTGAGACATTGTAGATGATCTTACATCAGCTTCACATGAGCCATCAGAAAGGTTCTTGATCTGTTGTGCGTACTGTGCACACTTGAACATCTAAAGGCCAAGTGGGTGGGGCTCTGAACAACGTGCTCTAGTGGAAGGTGTCCCTGACCATGATCTTTAAGGTCTGATTCTGTGATTCTATTATTCCAAATTGCTATTAGAGGTGGAATATTATCCACCCTGTAGATAGCACTTGGGGCTGCAGAGAAGATACTTTGCATTAGCTGTAGAGGAGTTGCAGGAATCTGGCTGTTGGCTAAGTTAGATGGCAATGAGCATAGGCAGTTCCTCATGATTCATCCCTTGCCACATCTTCTTCTGCTGCATTACCAGTTTAACCATGTTTTGTTCCTTTTTTCCCATTCTGATCTAAAGCACAGTCACATCAGTGTGACTGTAATGCCTTCTGTTTTCACTTCTCTAACCTCCTCCACCTGTTGTGGTGTCTGTGGTTGCCACAAATGAATTCATTCTCACAGGACCTCTCTGAGCTGATGTTCAGTGCTTATCAAGGTACTCGTCAGTCTCAGGTCCATAGTTTGTTAATTCATTTCCACTCACTTTTTTGTTAATCTCTGTCTCCTTCCAGAAACAGTTCATCTTTTTCTTTGGCCAAGTTGTCAGCTGGCAGACATCACTCCTACCTAATCTGTTCTCTACAGTTACCAGTTCTAGGTTCTTTCTACCCTTTTTGACTAGTCTGAAGTCCCAGTAACTTTTCTTTTAGCAGATGAAGCTCCTGTTCTGCATTTTCACGATGCCACTTATAACTCCATGATGCTTGAACCTTGCACAGGAGACCTGGGGAGAATATCTTTGTTTTAGACTTTCCTTGTCTCAAATCAAGGGCAACTGCAGTTTTGGGAATACAGAATTTCTTGTGGGTTAAAACATTCCATCTAGGGAAAGAAAGCACGTACCAAGCAGGTATAAGATTCTTCTCCTCCTTGACTCCACTTCAAAAAGAAAAGGCCTGGATCCCGTCCTGTATCAAAAATAGCGTGGCCAGCAGGCCCAGGGCAGTGATCCTTCCCCTGTACTCTGCGTTGGTGAGGCCACACCTTGAGTGTT
>JAOXXN010000395.1:99020082-99043948 GCA_026770055.1 Myrmophylax atrothorax | reverse complement strand
GGACTTGGACCAAGGGTTGGACTTGATGATCTCCGAGGTCTTTTCCAACCCTATCGATTCTATGATTCTATGAAAGATGAGTAATTTTGGCAGATTTTCACATGGATAGCAGATGGATCCCATTATCTTAAAGTTTACATTGCCCTGCAGACTTCCAAATCTTGACTCAAAGCATATGGATGCTCCGATTTGATTATATGGTGTATAATGGAAATTGTCAGACAATCTTACTGATAGGCAAGCATGGAAGCACTGCTGCTGATCCATCTAAAGACCTTCTTAATTTGAGGTGCCCAGGTGTTTTCTGACCCAAAGACTGACTGTTACTGTAAACCTATATGATTCCACAGCACAAAGTTATTCTGTGTAAGGAGAAAGGAATAAGAAGCTCTGACACTATAGCTGCGGCACCTTTGTCTCCAAATGTGAAACTAATGTCACTCTGTCCCTCAGAACTCAGGGCTTCAAATAAATTACTCCAAGTTCACACTATTAACTAATTGAGAAAAGGAGTTTGGATTTACTATAGTTTCCGTGTTCGTTGGTGAGAAAGCTGCAGTGTCAGTAAGAAGCAACCCCTCTCTTGGCAGTGCACAATGCCATCTTACAGTTGACAATAAAAGAAAGAGTCTTGTGGAAGTGTTGCCAGCCATTTTCTTGTTGTGGAAGTCTCCAGTTTTGTACATGTCCTCCTATGAACTATCATTTCTGTAATCAATTGAAAAAATAATTATTTAAACTACTGTTTAATCCTCTTTTATTTTGGGTTAGTATACCTGTCTTTAGTTTATCACTGATATGCCTTGTATCTAAGAGTCATGAGATGTACATAATGTTGATTTTTTTTCCCCCCGAAGGCACAACTACAATTTTCAAATTTTTTAATCATACACAAAAACATGAGTGGACCAATAAATACCTTTCTATAAAACTGAGGTAGGTAGTCATTGATGGTAGTCACTGAACTACACAGTTACATTGCTTATGTGTATTACATTTGTCTACTTTTTTATCATTTTTTAATGCCTCAGCGTTGGTAAGGTTTCATTGACAGACCAAGGACTGCAAAAGTTTAGAAGCTGCTTTTAAATGTTTGCTATTAGGCAGTTCACTGAAAATTTCAAATTGTTTTTTGTAGTTTGGTGATGGATGTGTTTCATGCAATACTGTTAGGAAGTCTGGACTAAGAAGGAGACATTGTGTTTGGGCTGAGATGTCAGCTGTAACTTCTCAATGATGCTGACAGCCTGCATATCCTCCTTAGTCTAGGAACCATAGTCTGAGCTGTTTTAAGGCAGGACACAAGTTCCTGTCTGCAGGGAAATTTGGTCTTGGAAAATTTCAGGTGTTTGTCAGTATTTAAAATAATCATCATAATAAACTTGAACCTGTGCTTACATTTGTCAAAAAAAAAGATCAGGTTTGTTGTTGGAGCAATGCAGATTAGGCTTGTGATGATGAGCTCTCTTGATTAACTGTTGAAAAGTTCCATTTTGTCGACATGTTCCATATACTATTATGAAATTCAAACTATGCTCTGCAAGGACATTTGATTTGCCATGGTTGAACTGAGAGAAAAATAAGGTGTACCTTAACATGATAAAAACACAGGGTTAGAGAAGACCTTTCAGGTGGACCTCCCTAATAAAGAGGTGTATTTAAGGTCTACCTGACAGACATATATCCAACTTGGTCTTGACAGTTCTTCAGTGTTAAAGATTTTTGTGATGTCCTGAATTGCCCTGTTGCAGTGCTTATTTGATTCTTCTAAGTAAGCCTTTTCCTGATATCTAACTGAACTCTCTTTTGCTACAAATTAAGGTAAATATTTCCTATTTTCTGTTACTGAACTGGTCAGTGTCTTCTTTGTAGTAGTCTCCAGTATCTTAAAATGTATTTTGTATTTATTTCAGGTTAATCTCTTCTATGTTAATCACAATTCTTTCAGTCTTTCTTCACAGATAAGACTTTTTATACATCCTGTAGTTCTTGGACACTCCATTATTGATTTGAGAAAACCCCATCCATTCATGTTAGTAACTTCTGTAAAGTGTATTAATGAAATATGGCCTCTACCCAGTACTGGAATATTCTCCTCTTTGTTGAAAATCTGTATTTAACACTCAGGATTAAAACTTTGTAGTCAAACAGGTGGGGTAGTGACCAATCAATAACACAACCATTTTAGTATTGCTTAGATCATCCAAATGCTGTGTAAACCTATTGACCCTTAACATTGTGAGTCTTAATTTTTGACTGGCATGTTAGAGAAATTGTAAGTGGGATGATCAAAGTAAATGCAGACTAGAAACTGGAAGCTTCTTATCCACCTGAACAGTGTTGACTGGAACAGCAGTCTAGTTTGCTTGAATTACTTTACTTTATCAAGTTTGCACAAAACAGTTTACGATGGATTAGGAAATTCCTATGAGGAAAAAAACTCCTGTCTGTGATACGGATCCTTATCTGTGTTGACATATCCAATGAGTATTGAAAGGCAGCAACACTGTTCATTTGTTTACTTTATAGTCTTTATATTTATCTGGCATTAATTCAGTTTTAGTATTCCTGACTGTGCAGGGGATCATGGGAAACTTCTCTTCCGTTTATTAATTACACTTAGTGCATAGCTGGAGTTCAGGCATGTAATTTTGTCTTTTAAGGAAGTATTCATGGTTATGCAGAAGATTTGGTTAGAGACAATCTAAATGTCTAATGTGCTGCTGTTTGTGGTTTATTGCCTTGCTCTAGGTGAGTAAGTGCAGCTGGTGTGTGCTGCTTGCAAGTTCATTAACACATTTCTTGCCGCTGCAGAAACCTCAGGCAGTGGCGGTGCCTTTGACCTTGCTGTTCTTCCTGGAACATTTTAGAGTTAGGACTTTTGCTCTATTCTGACCTGCTCACATAGATCAGTGTGTCATGTTTATGGCCTGTGAAGCAGAGAAAGGACTACCATTGTGCTCTGGACTCTGTCGATCTAACTGCCTATTGAATGATTGTCTGTGATTGCATGAGCTCGTAACTTTGTTCATGTCTTGCCATTCTCTGCTTCTTGAGGCACCATGAGATTCTGTCTAACCTTCCATCTTGAATTACTCCTGCAGGTGGTTTTATCTGGATTTTTTTGTTTTCTTCTAGAGCTGTGCCTTTTTTTTCCCCTAGAGGCACTCCTTTCTTCGTCTTGAAAATTCACGTATTCAGAACATTTTTGATATACCACTAATTCATTCCAGTGCAAAGAAAAAACCAAAATATAACAGAAACACAAAAACCCTCCCACCTAAAAAGAATCTGAAACTTTCAATGTTTTTTTAATGTTCTAACTGAAATGGAAATAGTCCACCATATTTAAACACAAGCAAGATTTAAATTGTTTTCTTTAACTGAGTAGTGACTTCCTTTATGAATGGACTTGTTTCACAAAACAACATTCAGGAGTCTAGCCATAGCTGCTGCTTGAAACTGCTTAGTAACTTGGCATTGTTCCCTTCTTATTCATATTCCTTGAAAAACATTTTCTCTCCAACTGATAATACAGAGCAGTGAAATGCCATTCAGAGGACTGAAGTCAAGAGTCTACTTTAGATGCCATTTTATACCATCAAAACATAGCACTGTTCTTCCATAGTAGGGCCAGATCTTGAGCTTCCAAGTCTCAGAAATGTTCAGGTGTATGTGTTGTAGCTTTAGGCATTTTATGCAGAGGATTGTACATACTTGTCCTAGGCTCTTTTTCTTTCAGCCATGTATTAATAGACTTCATTTAAATAGCACACTTTTAGAAAGTATATATTCTAAATTACTGTGGAAGGTCTTACTGAGTTTCAAAAAAACCCCAGAAGTCATTAAACTGTGAGTCCACATATATGCAGTGCTCTAATCTTGCCTTTTGTGAAACAACAAATGGATGTTCCTACTGCAAATGCATCAGTGCTGCCCTTGCATAATGTTAATACATTGTCCAGAAGTATAATCTTATTTAAATTTTTGTGTTTTTTTCTCTTTCCTGCAGTGTCACCCACATTCAAATTGCATACTGCTTCCAAGTTTAAAAACAGCCTTTGAACTTGGATTCCTGGATGTAGTATGAACTGTACGTCCTACTAAGGTGTAATGTGTGAATCTGTCCAAGATACTTCAGCGCTGCAGGTTTAGGCTGAATCAATTAAAAAGTAGACTCAAATCCAGAACAGGCTATTCTTAGTCACACCTTTGAAATTTATTTCAGTTCAGACTGTGTTTACAATGTTAATTTCCGTCAGGAAGGGGCAGCAGACTTTGAAAGGCTTCTGTCCTTTCTGGCTGTAATTCATTTGGAGGATCATGTGGCTTTAGAAGAGATTTCTTTTTGTTTGCTTTTAATTTGGGGGAAAACACTAACCACGTTTTTGTTTGTTTTTAAAAGAACCTATAATTATGTCCAAAATACCACAATGAAGAAATATTGAGTATGTATAATAGGTTTTAAATATATTTAGCATATGGCAAAAAAGGGGGCCTGAAAAGATTTGTACAAGGACATACTACGTGCAGAAACACGTTTAATTCCTTAAAATGGGTAACACTAAAAGTACTTTCTAGTTATTTTTCCAAACCACAGTGAGTAACTTGGTGAAAAATATATTTTGCTTGAACAAAACTCTAGAACTCTAGAGAATGAGTTCCTCATCAAGCCTAGAAAGAATAGGCTCCTTAGCAATCATGTAAGTTACCTGTTCTTACAGCTCTTTAAAATTAAAATCCATAAAGTTAAAAACATTAGAAATATTAAAGCATGTGTGGCAAAATGTGCAACTATAATGCTTGGATTATTAGAAAACAGCTTTTCTGTCCATTAAAGTTACTTTTCAATAGAACAAAGTTAATTCCTAAGAAGGAATTAAAATTGAGAGTCAGTTTAAAGTCTTTCACGGTTTTCATTTTGAAGGATTATCATTATACAAAATACTGAAAATCTAAGAAACTACAACTGAAAACTAGGAATAAAGAGAATAATAAATTTGGAATAATAAACTGTACTAGAGTAGGAAAACTTAGTTCTAGTTTCTAAGAACTTTGTGAGGTCAGATGAGGTTAAGGTTTTTTAAGATGCATGATAAAGAGGCAAAGCAGTTTCCCTAATTTTGCCACAATTTATCAAACATTAATGAGTTCTTTTAGTATCCAAAACAGATTTAATCTTCCAAATGTACTCATGTTAAGTTGTAGTATTTGATACTAAAAAAAAAGACAGTAAATATATAGAAAAGGAAGAACTTTAATATTCAGTGCAGTGAAATTTCTACTGAAGAATACCTGTGGGCAGACAATTGAACCAGCAAGACAAGAAAAAGAAAATAATAAAACATTGCATAGATGTCTGTCTCCAGAAAAACTACTGTAAATGTATTAACAGAACTAGTTTTATGTAATTAGTGATGAAATAATAAATGGAAGGTATTCTGATACCTGATTTTAGGCTGTTACAATATGATATAACTATCTTGACCATAAAACAACAGTTTCTGTGGAGCAACTGAAGTAGATGCCTCAAAGCAGTAAATGTTTCAGCAATGTAAGTTTAGTTTTCCTATGTCACTCTTTCCCCTTCTGCATTATCTCAGGAGAAATTTCACTCTTTCCTGCCAGGCAAAGGAACACAGAGAGTCACCACATACCCTGGGTGCCAGAACAGTCCTGCCAGCTGGTCTGAATGTAGGACCTTTCCTCAGACAAGCTGTGTATATACTTTAATTTCCTGTTACTGTTACCCGTAGATGTGTGATTTTTCTTATAGTGTGGCCTGAAAAAAGCAGTGTTGGGAATTTAAGCATAAACCTACTTTTATGTTTTCTAAACTTATTTTATTAAAAATATTTTCATATAGTATGAAATGGATTTGCACTTCTTCCTTAGAGGTTTACTAAATATGGCTTATAATAATGCACTTTATGTAACTTTCCTACAAAATCAAAATTATGGATGAGAAAAGTATATCATCTTCAAACTTGGTCTAACTTTTTCAAACACCTAAAAATAGATTTTGGCAGCTGCTGATCCTCTGAGGGGTTCAAATCACTTCAGAGACAGTGTGAAGCCCTGTTCGCTGTAGGAGACATTTCATTTGTCCTCTGTGTTTGTTCTGGGGATGGATGGTCAGAGAGAAATTGCTTCTTTTGCAATTGAAGGCTTTGCTGTGTAATTATGTTAACATGCCTTATATTGTCATCTTGAACTCTTCCCCATGTAGAAATTATGCCTTTGGGCTAAAGGATGGATGTGGAATTTCCAGACCCAGTTTGCTTAGCTGCTGCTCTCAGCAGCAACTGTGCACTCGTGCCTGCCTCTGACAATGTTTTCAAGCGTAACGCAGCCTCTTAAGTTTCTCTTAAGGATTTCCATGCTTTTGGAAGCTTGTTCAAGCTATGGTACAGTGCCTTTAATCAGGCTGCCAT
Organism: Myrmophylax atrothorax; assembly: GCA_026770055.1. NCBI lineage: Eukaryota > Metazoa > Chordata > Aves > Passeriformes > Thamnophilidae > Myrmophylax > Myrmophylax atrothorax. The sequence continues at coordinate 99,037,514 of JAOXXN010000395.1, read as the reverse complement.
AAACTGAAAAAGCCTGGGCATTTCTGTGCTTGGGTGTAAATCAGCTGTATGGTACAGCTGCAGTGTGACCCGCGGAGGAGGAAAAGCCACATGCATTTATTTCTGTCCAGGAAATCCCAGATAAGGATGGTAGCCCAGCATACTCATGCAATTTCCCTCTTCCAAAGAGGAAACTGATCCTCCTCAGGTTCCCCTTCATCTCCGTGATCCCAAGTGCCCATGTCAGCATCCTAAGCCCCACGCTTTCTCACCTCTGGCTTCTCCAGATTTGAACCCCAGCTCGTGCTCTGTTGCACAAGCTAACCTAACCTTAGGCTCTCTCTCCCTTCCCACTGGAGGTCCTGCTGTCTCCAAAGCAAAGCACAATCCTTCGCTCTTCCTTCCCTTTCCCACTCCCATCTAATGTGCGCAAACAAGGTCCCCAGCGCAATTCCCGCACTCACCTGTGGCACAGCCTCATGCCCTGTAGCCCTTGGAGCAGCCTCCTGACCTACAGCACTGCCACATGACAGCTTCCTCCTGTCTGTGGAGTCAGAAATGCAGATCCCAGGCAGGCTAGTTTGGCCTGGCCAGGTAGCTGCAGGCAGCCTCGGACTTTGGGCAGCTTCTCAGAGCAGGAAGTTTTGTTTGGAGGAAGGTTGGCCAAATAATGATCGTTATCTCGCTGCTCCTGTAAAGGCTGAGCCTGGGAGGCACTGCGCTGGCTCAGTGCCCTTACTGCAGACACGGGATGGGTAGTACAGCACAGGGCACCCACAAAGAGCCCTCTCAGGCGCCAGGGTGATGAGCTCTTAAAATCACATTGTGGTAAATTTGAGTATTTGGCACTAGCTGAGAAATTACTATGTTAAGCTGATGTTATTTCACCTGCTAAATTATTTCCGTTGTGGAGAATTGCTTATTTCTCTTTTTTGTTGTAGAAAGTGGGGAAAGAATGGTGGATTTCCTGTTCAAGCTACCTTACCTTTTTTATTTCTGGATTTTTGTTTCCCTGTGCTTTACAACAAATATTTTGCAAATACATATCACAAGACATCACTGTGTCACCATGTCTTGCTCACCATGTAGTTCAGCCTGAAGTGACCTATGAAATGATTCCTGTTTAAGGAAACAGACTTAAAAAAAAAAAAAAGTGAAAATGAACATTTGAAATACAACATGAAAGCAGGTGCCAGGCTTTACCTGTCATGACATTAATTTTGACAAGTGGGGAAACCCTCAGCAAGTTGATTTGTTGAGTCATGGGTTTGAAGATTGCCTTGTCTGCTCTAACTGTGACAAGAGGCAAACTTTGTTTCTTCATCTTTAAAAGAAGTCAAAAATGTAAGAGCTCTCAAATGTTTTCTGCCAGTGGAATATAATTAAATTCAGCCAACAGTAGAATAGAATTTTTGCATGGTAAAATTGTTCTTGGTGCACTTTGCAGTATGTTGCTTTCTCAGAGGAGTGGTGAGTTGTATTTTTTGCCTTGTCTCCCACCACTGCCTGGTATTTTCTTTTCCCATCCCTCAAATAACACTGAAGCCTCTTTAAATTTTCCAGTCCATTAGTTTCAAGTGAAGAGATGACAGTGAATGAATTTTCTGAAAGTAATCTTACGATGGAAATGCACATCTTGATTGAAGTATTTTGAGGAACAAACTGTTCTGATGGTAGAAATCCATAAGAAAGGTTTTTCTTGAAGGCTGTAATATCAGAGACATACTTAATATAATTTCTAAAACAAGAAATACGTTTTTTTCACTAAAGAAAATTATTCTCAAAAATGTTCTAAAGCTCGAAGGGGCTTGGATCAAATACTCACTCATCTGAGCCTGAAAACAGCCCTAAAATAGAGTTCAAACTCCATATTTAAATTTAAAAATGCTAAATTGAGTAACTTCTTTTTATAGAAGATACGATACCTAGTGCTTAAGTTAAACTTTGCCCTTTTTATTGCAATGAAAGCTGCCCTTACCTTACCGCGGTCTAACCATGTTAATACATTAGGCCAAATCTAAAAATATTGAAAAGAGAAGGTAGTTTGGCACACTTATGCTTTACATGACTTGTTATATTTATTAACTATATATATAGCTTCTAAATAAGTCAAAAATGTGAAAAGCAAAGCTTAAGCAGACCTAAATTCCTTGGGGATGTGTTTCCAAGGAGAAAAAGATACTCTTCAAATCTCTGTCCATAAAAGTAAATACTCATTAAATATGCAGAAGTGAGGCATAGTTTACCCATATGTCTACTCTCTCAAGTTTCACGAGACTCTTTGAGCCTGGATTTTCCATGCTGGCACATAAGGTAGCAAAACTGTATGTTTAGGCTTGGTTTCCCCTTGCCTGGGAAACGGAGGAGTTATTATTAGCTATTACTACTAAAACGATATGTGATTTCAGGCCATATCAAATGTGTTACTGTCTTCCTGCTGCCCTGCATAAGGGACCAAAGCATAGGCAGGACTCAGAACCTGCTGCTGCAGGGGCTGCCAGATGTTTGTCGTTTGCCAAATTTTAAACAATTACAAACTTTCCACCGTATCTTCAGAGCACAGCTTCCTTCCCTGCCCCCTTGGCCAGCTTGCCCGTCCTCCCCCCTCCTCTTCCCTTGGCTTCGCTCGTAGCTGTGAGCGCTCGCTGTTCCTGCGGATCACAGGCACTGCTTTCTGCTGACTACAAACATTTATTTACGTTAAGGCATTCTGCCATGTTAGTTCTACAAATGCAAGCCACTGAATGGTGGGGGTTTTTTAAAGAATTTAACTAAAGCCTCTGAGAGAGGGAGAGATAATTTAGACCTTGAAAACGAGTGAAATGTATGTGTAACAATTGAATACAAAGTTCATGGTTCGCAATAATGAATAGACACACATTTCAAATCATGGCAATTTCAGTGTTCTTGAGAGATGAGAGTTAAGTTCAGCTGTGCTTTGTAAAACAATTTCAGATCACTGTGGTTCTAGTGATATACAACACAAAAGAAGTGGAGATCAAAAGAAGTCACACTGTGTAAAGTGCATGACCTTACATGAGGTTTTAAATACATTAACATTTTTTCATGAATGAGATAATTTAGGGTTCAATTAGAGCTAATATCCAGAGAAGAGGGAAGAGGCTTCTAGTTACAGAGCCAGGAGGTGGTTGTATAGTACAAGAATTAATAACTGCTAATTTTCTTAGCAAATTTAGTGTTTTAATAATAGAGCAAGTGTTGAGATGCTATCTCTAAATTCAGAATCTACCAAACAGGTATTCAGACAGTCTATTTTTACGCAAGTGTCACTGTTTCTCAATTGAGGCATCCACCCAACGACAAAATTGCAAAGGGATTTAGAGATGAGGATAGACTCCAGTTCACCAAAACAATGTTCAAATATTTGAAATAAGAGAAGTTTTTTTTGTCTATCCAGAGTCCTGCTCTTGTCCACCTGTTAGATTGTATTATTTGATCAGGAACTAGCTTTGTAGCCTTTTCCTTGCTGCTGTCCCTGTATTGTATGGATGCACTTCATCACAGCTTCTGTGAAGGTGAAGCAGGACTCGGAGAAAACAGTCTTTAACTTTGCCCTGAATCACGCTGAAAGCAGCTGGCTTGCTCACTGAAAGAGTTAGATGACCTGCGGAAAAGTTGATACACCAATCTTCAATTACAGGCCTAGATCTTCCTGTCCACGCAAAGGACGAAAATAAGATTGTTCTGGCATCCTTTTTTGGTTTTATAATCCTTATTTGTTGTTTAGCAGAGTCCATAGTTATTATCTAAGTGTAGTTCTTGTAATTTAATAGCCATCTCTGATGACCAAAGACTGTTTTGTCTGGGACAACAAATTAAACATTTTGTAGGAAAAGTGGAAGCGTGTGTACAAATTGCAAGTTACTGTACTGTATCAAATTTTTTAGGTGCACAGTTATCAGTTATGGTTTTTTTGGTTTTGTTATCCATGAATTGTAAAGATTTTCAAAAGCCTGGCTTTTGTTAAGACCTGAAATCACGTTTTGGGAAGTATTGGTATCTCATTCCACCCTGTGTTGGCTGGTTTAGGGTATTTTGTTCCTATTCTAGCACCTTAAATTGGATTATTACAGTACATTGCCCTCCCATTAAACCTTTGTATTTCTCCTAAGGTATTGTACACTCTTAAATAAGATTTTTTTTTTGTAATTGGAGTTTTCATGGTATGTATCTTCTTTGGAAGATACTTCTATGGCTTTCAGCATCTGTTTTGAAACAAGCTTTGAAGCACATGTGAGGAATATCTCACAGAGCTTTAGCTGTATAGTTTCATGGTACAGACCTCCCAAATGTTAACTTCGAAATGAAAGTACACATTATCAACACTATCTGAAAAATAACTACTTGGCAACTTGCACTGTTACCAAACTCCTGAGATTTCAATGCAGAAAACCCTTCGGCTTCCAGAAGTTAGGCTTGCTTGTGGCTGGTACTGGTTGACATCTTCTCTGTCACCAAGTACTGTACGTTGAGATGCCCCGAGAAACTCTTTCCTACAGCTCGACTCTTCTTAACTCTGTGCTCGGGCAACAGAAAATCCTCATCTCAAAGGTGCCTCTGAAATATTCTCGATACCCTGAGACAGCAGTGGATGATAACTCTTGGTACAGTGAATCTTCTGATCTTCTCAACAACTGTTTTGCAGCAACCACCAGTTGACATGATGTTGCTTTTTTCCTTCAAGAACATTGGTGTGTGAGAGCAGTGCTTCCTTAGTCAGAGAAACTCTAAAAATAAACAAACAAAAAGAAAAACCATTTTTTCTTTTCCTCTCTTTTGCCCTCTCTTTGGCAGTTATGATGCAAAAGAGAATTTTCCTCCCTTTTTTGAGTTTTGGCAGTTATCATACAAAAGCAGAAAACCAGAACAGGTAAAAGGACAAGATATTTGGGGATCTTAAATAAGTATATTTTTCCGAAGCTATAATTATTAATTGCACACATTACTTGGAAGGATGTTATGAGTGTTAATGTTTTGCCTTTCTCTTGGAATCTAACCAAGAGTTTGAAGTTGTAAGGGTTTATAACTATTCCTTTCTAATTCAGTTGTTGATAATTATGTTTGCCAGAGTATAACTATTTTTCTGACAAAGGAAAATGTACACCTTATTAAAATAATCAATTGTGATCACTTGAGCAAACATCTAAGAAATATGAGGCTGAATAAATTAGTAATATTTAAGTATTATTCTATTTCTATTACATGAGGTTTTCTCACACTTTTAGTTTTGTAAATTAATGTGTAGCTCCTTAGTGACTACCTAAGCAATACTTTTTTGTGTGTTGGTTTTAATGTAAATCTTTCATTCTTTAACAGTAATAATGCACGTTTGAAGCCTTGCTGCTGCAGATTCAGGCTTTTGTGTAAGATCCCTTCACTTTTTAAGTAAGTGTACACTAGGTACAGCACAGATGCTCATGGGATTTAGTTTTAACTCAAAGACCACTGAGTTACTCAGGGACTGTGGCTTTAGAGGTGCAGTCCTACCTGTGTATGGCAGAGCACCAATAGCTGTGCACAGATGAGAAATTCTTAATTTAACAGTTCCTCTCATTTTGGTGTATATAAAGGTTAAAATAACATGCACATTGGTATTATTGTTAATCCAGAGACAGTTAATAAACATGGTCTCCTAGTAACCTGGTGGTAGTGGGGAAGAAGGTCAGAGTAGAACCACTTCAAAAATACGGTGGTTGCCCGAGTTGAACTCATGTTGACATTTAAATAGGGTGTCATGTTCCACAACAGATGAGAAACAATGCTTGGCAAGAAGACCATTTCAAGAAGTGTACAGGAAAATGGGTCTACTTTCTCTTTTCCCAGTGGTGGAGGAGCTATTTTGGTGCTGGAAACTGTTCCTGTGTGAAACGTATGGGAAAGAAATAACAAAAGTCCACTGAACCTGGAGAAAGAAACAAGTTATTTCACAGAGCGTAGCTCAGAACAACCTTAGGGGTGTACTTTTACATGGGGAAGCCAGAACCTGGCCGTGTGGCAGGAAGGAGCTTTGGAGAACACTAGTGGCTAAAATCTTAAAAAAAGACTGGACTTTAGGAAAGAACTCACTTGGAGGAAGCAGGAACAGTAGAAGCAGAAGCTGCACAAACTTTTGCTTCTGCAGGAGTGCTGGTGGTATTCCACAGCCAAGTCATTGGCAGTAGGAGAAATTGCAGGGGTTAATTGTTAACTGGTTTGCCGTTTGTTTGATTTTAACATGCTGCTGCCAGAGCAATGAAGTATATTATGAATAACATAACAAAGCAAATATTTGTAATATTTTTACTGCTAGCCCAGGTATATAAATACAGCTATTCTATTACCTGCATGTGGAACATAACACTTTAAAACTATATAATTAGCCTATCACATTAAGTAAGAGCTTGAGATCCAAGCTGCTTCTTTGCTTAGATTACCTTAGATATTCAGTCAAGAGACTAACTTAAAACTTGATTTTCAAAACATATTATTTTCTCCTTGTTTTCTAAATAGATGAGTAGTAAGAGTAAAATCTTGGGCACATTGTGGTCAGTAGAAGCTTTTCTTTGTCTTGGGGTATAGATCCTATTTATATAAGCATAAGATAACTCTGAGCTAGCTATGGGAAAAGCTGACTGGAGAGTCCATTTTCTAGCTTTCCATGACAGGAATACTTTAATCTTCTTGCTCTTGTATCCTGTGATGTAAGCAAGAAGAATCATAAGAGTCAGGAAAAGTTTCCGGAGAGTTTAAAGTATAAGGATTTAGTCTTCAGTGATTTAGGAATTCTTTTCATAGGTACTAATTCATTCCTTTGTGTTTCAAAACTACACAACTTCATGCCAAGGAGGACGAGGAGCTGATGCTCAGGTCATGAATCCCTAACCATGGTAGAGCATCTGTCGTAACACCTGGGTACTGTGTAAGGCCGATCTCTTTCAGGAGGAATCAGTTTGAGCTTGTCACAGAAGCAGGGCTGCCCGAGTTCAGCTCACTAACCGTACTGGGCTGTTTGTAACAAGATTTAGCAACTTTGACAGGAACAGGTAGAGGAGAAATCAGTGAAACATCCAAGAGCAGGGCTGTAAGTATGGCAAAATTGCTGGATTGTGAGAACATGCCTTCTAGTTGGCCTGTGGTAAGAGGGACAGTTTTCATACTGATGCTTTTAAAAGCTGCCTGATCTGAAGTTATTTCCACTTTCAATGATTTCTGGGTTTTTTTGCAATACTAGCTTTGGACAATGTTTTCTGCACATCCCCTATACACATGTTGCTTCAAGTGTTGATGAACATGTTGATTTAATTTTCAATTCTTATCCTTCTGGGTTTTTAAACAGTTTATAACCTCAGGGGAAAAACCCTCCTTTTGAATGTGTGTTTTTCGTATTTTCTCAGCCCTGAATAAGGGGTAATGTTAGCATAAAAAGGGGGAGATCATGCAAAAGAAGTTCAGTAGTTTGAAATCCCTATGTTGTGAGAGTTTGCTTGGTTTCTTTTGTAAGCCAGTCCAATCAAATTAAAAGCAGGCAAAACTAAATTTGGTTCAAAGTTGGCTCACCTCAGTTTTCAGCAGGAGCTGTGAAAGCCAAGTTTAAATTGGGACAGGAAGGGAGGGAATGTGGTCAATAGCCTTAAAGTTGAGCATTTTAAATAGGAAATCTGTTTATGCCTCCAATAGCACTTGCTGTTCTGATTTGTTTAGAAAAGCTAAAACAATTCAGAACAGTGGAGTTGCTTGAGGCTTTTCTGGCTGGGGTTGAACTAAACTTTGTTGGAAATTTAAGCTCATCTCCAGGCTTTGATTCATCCAGTTAAGTGCTGTAAGTGATTCCTGTCTTGATTAAGGCACCATCTTGCCATTATTTTCTTCATTTTACAATATTGAGCAAAGTGTCAATATTTCCTAGCCTTAAGTGTACATTATATAACTCTTCTCATGTGCTTTTCTAAGAGTAGTTCTGATTTTATCACAAATATTAAAATACTGGTTAAAGGCAGTATTAATTAGTGTAATATGTGATCACAAAATGTAAGAATCACAAGAGGCTTTTTAGAGGGACATACACTGATATTGCTCACTGCTGGAATGTGGCAGGGTTAGTCTGGCTTATTTTTGATAGGACAACCAGAAGAAAGAGTGGTCACTCAGAAAGATGAAAACTAAGAACATAATTGCTAGATCAAGATTTTTGTCTGGGATAAGCACCCTCTCCCTCCAAAAACCTGCACGGAATTTTCTATAGGCAAGGCCTATGCATTATTTATTATATTTATTCTTTAGCTTACCCTCCTTCCCTCATTCTTACATCTCTTTTTCCCCTGCCCCCACTTCAAAATGCTAAGGTTTTCAACTGGGCAGTTCTCACAGCAATCTACAGAACGATGGAAGTGCTACTGACTTAAAGCACCATCTTTGCTGGTTCCTAATGCTCCTGCCTGGCTAGTTCATTGGTATATATAATGCATTGTGTTTATAGACATACAATTTATATAATTTGTGCAGTACACTGTATTTATATAATTCAGGTAAATAGTGGGGACAGGAATTCTGTTCAGAATTACTGCATTAGAAATTCAGGGGCTGCTGATGTGGAAGAAAACAACCACATCCTTTTCTCAAATAGCAAACCCAAATCTGCAACAAACAAATTTGGCAGAAAAAATACCTGCATATGCCATTGGGATTGATACATCCTTAATTTAGTTCATACTAACTTGAATTTCATACTTTTACTATGTGTGGTGCTCTCAATCCAAACCAGATCTTGCATCTTCGGGGTCACTTTGCAAATTACTGATTAGAATAGTTTAGGTATCTTTAATATAATCACAGGCAAATCTCAAGACTCAGCACCTCCTTCTAATTTGACAGCTATAATGAGAAGATGTGCTGCGTGTTAGGAGTCATAGCCCAGAATTTGCAGTCCAGATGTGGAGCAATCAGAGGACTTGTGATGGTAGTTCATGGGTTTCCAGAATGGTGAGCTTTATAAAAGTCAGTGACAAACATGTGAGACACATACACATGCCACCTTTGCTCTGTCCCTAGTAAGTGCCAGCAGCAGTTTGCACATCTTTGTGGCAATACTGCAGCCATCCTCCAGCTCTATTGAATGGGGTGGGGAACAACTGGAGTAAATTGGCAGAGCTCGAATTTTAATGTGATGCAGAAGATCATGCATATGTTATGAAAAAGATGTGATTTCATAAATCTGTCAGCAGTGAAGGGGAGGTGATGGTGGTTTGTATGCTTAATGACACGTTAGTGAAAAGCGTATTGTTAGTGGCATAAGAGTGAAGAAACTGTGAAATTTGTCAGGTGTTTCATTGTACAGGGAAGAACACTGTACATATTGACAGCATTTAGATTTGTAATCCCTGAGTACCAGGACTATAGCACCAGGATTTTCTTTGAGTTTGCCTTAGATCAGGAAACATATGTTGGTCAGGGAAGGGATTAAAACTACGCAAGGGTTAAAGCTTTTCTAAAGAATAGCCTAGTCCCTTATATTCCCTCTCCCCAGCACAGCCACCAGCCCTGCTTCCTCTCCTGGTTTTACCAGTAACAGTCTGTGACACTCACATTTGAGGAGCAGCGAGGGTGATCCTAAAGAAACTTAAAAGGAAACTTAAACGAAAGGGTTACTCCAATCTTGCATTCAAGGGAAGGGAATATGGAGCTGACAAGCATTCCTCCCACTAATATTCCTCTTCTGTCAAATACCTGTATTATTTTCTTTGTCATCTGGATTCTCTTCATCCGGATAAGGATCTTCTCTCTTCTCCTTTCTTCCTCCACCTGCACTGAATTTTACTGCAGCTGAGCATCACCCTTTCATTCCCACCATTTTTCACTGCAGCTCCAATCCCCTTTTCTTATTAGCTCTTTTCTTCACTCTTCATATTCCTAACCCTGCAAGCATACATTCACGTATGCAGTTTTTCTTTTCAAAAGTAATTTGATTCTTAAGAATTTTGTTATGTTCTGCTAACTTTTCTTCAAAATAAAAGTATACAAATGCCAATTGTAGCATTTTTCTTATTGTTTTTCAGTTTTCTGCCAGTCGTGTTATGCAAACTGATACTGATTGAGCACATTTCAAATTCAGTGCTCAGCCTGTCTCTTCCATCCACTCTGCTCAAGTGAAAACTGATAAGCTAGAAATTCATTTGGATATATAGTTTTTGCAGATGCACTGTCTTGTAAGCATAAATCCTGTGCCTGGGCTAACATTTGGTCTTGAAACCTTGCTTTCTCTTTGCTTTTCTGCCTGTATAGTGAATGCTACAGTCTAAATCCAAGGGAAAGTGTTGAGATAAAGAACATTTTCACAGTCTGAGCCATGGTTTGAAATGTCACCTTCTTATTGCAGGAAAATAATAGCAACATTTGGAAGAATTAAATTTGGGAGGAGAAAGAAAAAGTTAGCTGTATCACAGATTTACATATGCATTTAATTACAGATGCTCAAGCTAAGAACATTAATGTTAGCAGTTTCCTTTCCCTCCCCTTGCCCTGGTTCCCAGTAAATGTGCCAACTTTGGAGCAATCCATAAAACCCCATATATTTTGTTTTATTTTCTAATCTGTTGGAGAAGTACCCTTTTACATAGAAGAACCTATCACTGTGGAAATTTGACTTTATGGAGACAATGAGGAGGTATTTTCATTTTGGGGGGTTGTCAGCTGCTAAATGTGTGAAAACATTCTTAGTCCTAACCAAGAACAGTCTCCAAAATTTCTCTTAGTGTAACAGAGTTAATGATGCTTTTGGTCTTTCTGGTCAAGCAATAAACACAGACAAAGCCCAGCTTGGAGGCACTGGTCTGCTCCTCTGGAAGAGGCAAGGGCTCATTTTGGGGGCACAGGTTCTGCAAAGGGAAGTGATGTCTCACTCATTTTCTAGCATCTTTGAATGTGTTTGGAGAGTAGGAGAGTAGTGGTGCAATCATCAGCAGGCAATTTCTTCCTGTTCAAAAGGCCTTTCACGAGTTTTAGTGGGGAGGGAGGGAGTGTCAACTAAGCAGTCATAGGGAGACTGACAGATTATTCTCATGATATGAATAATTTTGTATGTTTATCTGTTTTAAAAATGGATTTACAAGAAAGTTTTATGTCTTTATACATCTGACAGTAGGCAAAGAAGGTATTTTGGCTACACAAATCAAGAAAAAGTTGAGGAACTTGGAAGGGGACCAAGCTAGGGGAATCAGGTGGAAGAGTCATCAAAGAGCCTGTAATTTTGGCACAGTTACATAAAATAAGGGTTGGGGTTTTTTGCTTTTTAGAACATGTAGTGGTATACTTGCATTTCTTTTTTTTTTTTAATAGTACTGAATTTTCTCTTTGTTGTGTCCAAAAGCAGTTCAAAACCTGTGATCACATTTTAAGCTCTCCTCTCAAGAACTCCCTTTGCTTTTTACAGCTCCTCATAGGTTTGCTTTGGGCAGATCTCAGCCTTCTTTGTCTATGCTGGTCATCTCTTGAATAATTTTAACTTTGATATGTGTGGCCCATGGCATTTCAGCTACTGTCTCTCAAGAGTGTTCACACTGCTGCTTGTTCAGCATCTCACTTGTTGCTTGTCTTCTCCAGTTGCTGCAGTTCTGAGCTCTGGCCAGGTGCGTATTTCTTCAGTCTCAGTTCCTCTTGATGGTTTGCATTAAACTTCCCTCCATCTCACAGTTATCTCTCTTACCTACTTAGCTGCCAAAGCTTTTTTGGAATTAAAATTTTGCCTCAAATTCTGATATCAATAGTTGCCTTCTTACCTGTGCTGTTCAGTAACATGCAAGCTAGAGCTGAAACAAAGAATCAGTAAATAGAGATGCCTCTTAAAATGTCAGTAGTTTAAAATTCTATACATATGCATCTATAGATTGAGAGAGAAAATTTGGAGCCTTCCTTTGATATCAGTACTAAAGATTCTAGAGATGGTATTTGTAAAGACTATTTTGGAAGAGGGGATCAAAAGAATGTTGAAATTAAATATTAATGAAATCAGGAGGTATCTAGGAAAATTTCTGCCACCTCCAACCTCAATGGTTGTCAGGTATTCTTCAGAGATCAAGAAAAAATGTGGTGGCTTATGAATGGTTTCATTTTTTTAAATTATAAAAAGTTGATTGATTGCCATGTTGGTTGTCTCCTTGTGACCTAATTTACCTTTCCTCTTTTCTAATTCAGATCTTAGTCAGAATTGCATAATTTACTAAGTACTGCAAATATAGTTACAAAATAAATTTCTGGGTGGGCTAGTCATGTCTCAAAAAGAGAGGGGAAGGAGAGATGCACTTCATCAGGAACAAGGCAAGAGGACACAGGCTCAAGCTGTGCCAGAAGTTCAGGCTGGACATCAGGAAGAATTTCTTCACTGAAAGAGTGGTCAGGCATTGGAACGGGCTGCGCAGGGTGGAATCATCGTCCCCAGAGGTTTCAGGAAATGACTGGACATGGCAGTGTCATGATCTAGTTGACAGGGTGGTGGTCAGTCAAAGATTGGACTGGATGATCTTGGAAGTCATTTCTAACTTTAATGAGTCCATAAATCTATGATATGTGTATTAATGAGTCCATATGTATATGAACTTGTCTTGCTCAGGTCTGCATGAACTTCTATGCTATCTTAAGTCATCTCTGACCCATCATTTCTTTCCCCTTCTGCAGTCTCATGCTTTTTAATGCCCTGTTGTTTGAAAGGAAGTTGCCTGGAGCAGTGGATCATAACCTGTTTTTCAGTAGCTGAACATCAGCCGAGAAAATTACCACCTTTGTTCCTTTGGGGCACTTGGGCTTTTTTACTCACAGAAGGACACTGCAGGCGACCTGACTAAATTCAAAACAGTTAAATGAACCATATTTATCTTTGTAAAGGGTAGTCTGTACCTACCTGTTGTCTCCCAGTTGGCCAAATCATTGCATCATTGGAGACTCAGGTGATACTGGAGATAAAGGATGAACCGTAAGATGTGCAGCATGTTGGTAGAAACATTGATGACAGATACACTGTGCAGGAAATGGATTTGTGAGAGATGAATAAGTTGATGTTGAGTTTAGATGACTTCTCTGCAAAGCAGAAGAAACTGGAAATAGAGAAACAGCAGCAGGGGGACAGGAGAAGTACCTTCCTTAAGAAGGGTGTATGTGGCTGCAGTGGTGGTGTAGTAGGGTAATGGGGACACCTACCAGTTCTGTGCTGTTGTAATGAATGGTTAGCTAGTGAACTACTGCTTACTGCAAGGTCAAGCATGCAGATTTAGTGGGTGAGGTCTGTATTCACAGAAGTCATTGTCTTAAGGTTATATACCTCAGCTTAATCACACCAGAACTTCAGCTGCCACCACTGTTATGTCCAGGTGACCATAGTAAACCAGAGCTAACTAAATGTTGGGCATCAAGAACTCCAAAGTCTTGCAGTTTTGAAGTAGACTGTTGAAGTCTTTGCCTTGGTGAAAAGAGTTTGAATGTGTAAATACAGCTCCAAGATGAACAGTTACAATTCTCACACTGTACAACATTGCATTCTTCACCTTATAGCATGTCTGGTATCCACCTTGCACGACAGGGGGTGACTAAATCCCCAAAACTAACTGATGCTTTATTATTTTTCCCTTTCATTTCGACAGAGAGTTAGGGACCAGCTGTTGTGGGAATAAGTCCTTTTTTGCATTTGAGAACCCCCAGTGGACAGCACTTAGAGCAATGATTTGCTGCTCTCCAGTTTTTTGCATGGTATTAAGCTTTACTATTATAACTGAAGAAGTTACTTTTAAGCAGGGGAAAATTGAACAAGAAAAAAACATTGCATTCAACTTGAGATGCCAGGTTTTTTGATGTAATCTATAGCTTGAAGCCCTTTTCATGCTTTCTGCAGAAGCCTCACTGCTGTGAATGGAGATGCTTCCAGCTAGAATAAGCCACGTGTCCTGAAGTGTCTGTGGAAGTTTTGGACAGCATAATCGCTCTCCATTGAAGGACCAAGCTCGTGTCCTCTGTGGCCAAAGTGCAGACTCTTGCATCTCAAACTAGATATCCCTTTGGTCCTTGAAGGAAACATGTAACAGCTTGTTGTCTGGTAACCAAAGTGTGCCGAACATACAATGGGAGAATATTTTTGGACCCATAAGGCATGTGGTGCTGGGGTCACTGTGAAGGAAGAAGGGCGAGAACTGCACAGAAGGGGTGACTGCAACAGGTCCTCTGTGGTTCGCTCCTTACTCCCACATAGGGGAAAAGGGAAGGGCTTCAAGGCTGATGCTGTCTGGTGTCTTGTACTAGACTTTTAGAGGGGACAGCCCTTTGATGTGCTTTGCCAGCAACTCAGCAACCATATTCGTATTAGTTTGACTTCACTGAAACCTGTATTTTAAGGCATCTTTGGAGGTGCCTGATGTTGCTCTGATCTGAAGGCCCCTGTTAATTTTTATCAGAAGTAATGCTCTCAGAGAATGATTGATACATTCTGTTTTACGGACCTGTAACATGATTGTTGATGCCATTTTGGCAACGGCTTTTTCTGTGCTAATTTGGAGGGCTTTGTCATCTTCTTGCTACTGTTCTGGGGCTTGAAACTGCAAAGAATAACACAGCCAGTGATCTGCAGTAAAATTCAGGTTGGTCTTTCCTTCTTTAGAGAAATGATTTATAAATGTCCTTGTTGCCAAGCACTTCATAACTATATAAGTGGGAGAACCTCTCAGTGACATACCTTAATAGCAGAATTAATGATGTTTGAACTTAAGTCTGTTTGTTAAGACTTCATTAGCTTTTCAGCTGAGAAAGTGAGTGAGGGAAAATGCACTCCAAACACACAAGTTATGCACTGGGGAACACCGGGAGACAAGCAGCCAGCCAAGGCCCCCATAGCACTGCTTTCTTACTGTTAAACTGCTGTTGTTTCTTTCATGAGTTACATATCTTGTGGGTTCCTTTCACCTTTCATTTTATGTCTGGACTGCATATTTTTGTTGTTTTAAAGTCTACATGTGTCCGATTACCACGGAAAAGTGTTTATGTGTGTGTATGTGTGTGTATATGTACACCTTTTTTTCAGGGTTCTGTAATGTGTTTTCATGACTGAGGGTAAAACTTGTGAGCTATTTTTACACAGCGATGAATCCTTAGAAAATCCTGTTTAAGGTTTGGTTTTGATTTTGGTTTCAAACTGTCTTCTTCCTAAACACTGAAATGTGACTGACTTGGAAGCCTGCTAACCATTTCACTGTGTTGATGAAGAGTAGTCCCTATATTAAACTTTTTAATATCCTGCAGAAATTTTTTTCAGTTTTTTAGGACAAGACTGGAATTCATTGCTGTGTATTACAGTACTGGGTTTTATTTGCAGAAGAACCCCCTTTTAATGAGAGTAAATTCTAGTGCTGAGAGACAAAAAGTCATGTTTTACTGTTTTTACTATTTGGCATGTCCTCAGACAATTTGTTTGTTGTGCTGGATCATCACGGGGTCTGTTAGATCATCTAACTGAAAAAAAAGGGAGTTTGTTGTCCTGGAACATCTCCAGGAGTTGTTTGTTCCACAGCCAAGCCCCTCCTATGCTCTAACTCTGAGTTCATAACCATAAGTCATGTTTATTATTTTAAATTTATTTCCCTGTTACACACTTGGAATCTAAAAATTTGTAATGAAACATACGACACAAAGTGTATTTTAAAAATAACAATGTAAATGTATCTGTAAGGGTAGTCACCTGGCCTTCAGCCTTAGATTGGAAGGTTACTTGTTCTGTACTTGAACTGAAATGCACTGATAATCATTGCTTCTAAGATAGAGATAAGGTACTGAACAATGGGGAAAGTGTTTTAAAATGGAAATATACCTCTCTTTGTGGAAAAGAAGATACCCAAAGGCTTTGCTTTTCATGTTTTCGCATCTGAACTTTCAGGAACAATAGACACCTCACAACATGCTCTGTGTATTAACTTAAGGCTTGCATGGTATATACCTTTGCTTTTGTTCACAGTGTCCCAATTTCTTCTCTCTGCTGCTTTAATCAAGTTTTTCTTGAAAGTATATTTTAGGCTAAGGTGTATCTGTGTTTCTGTTGTTCAAGACCATTCAAAACCTAATCTGCCTTTTAAAAGGTGCACTGAGAAATGGGGTTGCTCTTCAGTATTTTGTATACTGGTCTATGAGCAGAAGTTTTTCAGGAAACAGGAATCTTACTGTTTCTTTTGAGAGAGATTTTTATGCCACATAAATCACAGAGTTTCAAAGGGCTAGTTCCTATCTTTATGTAATTACATATTCAGTGCAATCTTCTGAAACATGTATCAAAAGAGCTGACGGCTCTTATCTTATAAGCATGATAAGTTGGAGGGAGGGAGTTTTAAAGTTGATATTGTTCTTTTATGGTGGTTATGAGTTCTCACACAACTATTTTAAATCATCTATATGATTTCCTGCAAAACTGATGCTGCTGGCATTGATTGTCACAGTGGATGGCAGGTATTGAAGAGGCTTCAAGCAAGAATGTACGTATCAGAGGTGTGGTTTAGGGGGAAAAAAAAGAAAGAAATTTATCAAATAAGGCATCTATAAGAATTAGAGAATGTAATCCTTCATAAAATGATACATTAGTCCTGACAACTAGACTTGGAACGCAAGTAAAGGAGGTCAGGGTGCAAAGAAAAGGAAGGTGGTACTCCACTTCCTATTCTAAAGGTTGCTATCTAGATAAAAATGTCAGTGGTGTTACATAGTAATTGTAGACCAGGATGTATTCAGTTTGCTCCAGCTGCCTGACCTTGCCTAGCTGTTGCCTGAAATGAAACAAGCTGTGTTATGATCAGCTCTTTCCCTGGGCTGCTGTGGAAGGTTATATGAACATCCATCGGTGTCTCTACGGGTTTTCTGGGCTACTGTACTGAATCCTATTTTCTGCAGATTTTTCAAGTTCAAAGCAAAACAGTTCTATGTGCCCAGCTCTGCCAAGCCTCTCAGAACACCTGGAACCATTTGTATTTGGGCTGTCCAACCTGTCAGGAGCTAAAGATTAAAGCTGGAGTGCAACTGCTGTTCCAGCAAGCAGCCTGGTGAGGGAACAGCGTCTGCGTGTAGGTCATCTAACAACTGTGCTGTCATTTTACAGTGTGACCAGGCTTGCTAAACATACGCTGTCTTTGAGTTGCTTGAACCTCAGTCTTCTGGCATTTTTATGTAGAAAATACTGCCTCCCTCTTTCCCCCCAAAAGGGTGTATCTAAGAGGTCCATCTTGCACACTGAAACTGCATGCCAAAACCTGTAGTAATTGCAGGTGGATTCTAATCACTTGCACATATTAATGGATTCTGTGACCTTAACACTTCGATTTCATGTTTGAAAGTGGTTCCTCATGTATTATCCCAAGTTTGGCTACTCTAATGTAAAGGTCTGTCTGTCTTCTGCCTTGCAGGACATGTATGCCTGCTCTATAAGTAGGTTGATACGCTTTAAT